>JARGYO010005626.1:227337282-227722282 GCA_029206835.1 Rana muscosa
ATGAGATCAGTTGTTGTGGTTTGTAGTTGTGAAATAATTACTCGTTAGATTGTATCACTCTGGAAAGTTCCATCAATATAAAGCTTTCAGAATTCAAATCTGCCACAAGTCCCCCTCCCCTCTTAGGTGCCCCCCCCTGGAACCCCTCGGATGCCCCAATCCCTTTGCCTGAGGCCAAAAGCTGAGATGGTTCTGGGGGGTTAACTGGCCCCCTTCCCTCTCTGGGCCGGCCCCGCACTTCCTCTGCCTCTCCTCCTCTTCCCTGTTTTTCCCCTCCGCTGTCATTCCAAGAACCCTCAGAGACCCGACGGACCCCTGCAACCCAACCGGAGCGCACAGACCCGACACACGTATGTATTATATGTTCTATATACAGACCCGACACACGTATGTATTATATGTTCTAGATACAGACCCGACACACGTATGTATTATATGTTCTATATACAGACCCGACACACATATGTATTATATTCGATATACAGACCCGACACACGTATGTATTATATATACAGACCAGACACACGTATGTATTATATTCTATATACAGACAGACACACGATGTATTATATATTCTATATACAGACCCGACACACGTATGTATTATATTCTATATACAGACCAGACACACGTATGTATTATATATTCTATATACAGACCCGACACACGTATGTATTATATTCTATATACAGACCAGACACACGTATGTTATATATTCTATATACAGACCAGACACACGTATGTATTATATTTACTATACAGACCAGACACACGTATGTATTATATATTATATACAGACCAGACACACGTATGTATTATATTCTATATACAGACCGGACACACCGTATGTATTATATGTTTCTATATACAGACCAGACACACGTATGTATTATATGTTCTATATACAGACCGACACACGTATGTATTATATGTTCTATATAAGACCAGACACACGTATGTATTATATATTCTATATACCGACCCGACACACGTATGTATTATAATATACAGACCCGACACACGTATGTATTTATATTCTATATACAGACCGGACACACGTATGTATTATATGTTCTATATACAGACCGCACACACGTATGTATTATATATAACGACCGACACACGTATGTATTATATATTCTATATACAGACCCGACACACGTAGGTATTATATATACAGACCAGACACACGTATGTATTATAGATTCTATATACAGACCGGACACACGTATGTATTATATGTTTATATACAGACCCGACACACGTATGTATTATATATACAGACCCGACACACGTATGTATTATATATTCTATATACAGACCCGACACACGTATGTATTATATGTTCTATATACCCAGACACCAGTATGTATTATATGTTCTATATACAGACCAGACACACGTATGTATTATATGTTCTATATACAGACCAGACACACGTATGTTATTATATTCTATATACAGACCGGACACACGTATGTATTATATGTTCTATATACAGACCGGACACACGTATGTATTATATGTTCTATATACAGACCGGACACACGTATGTATTATATATTCTATATACAGACCAGACACACATATGTATTATATGTTCTATATACAGACCGGACACACGTATGTATTATATGTTCTATATACAGACCAGACACACGTATGTATTATATGTTCTATATACAAACAGACACCAGAAACGTCACAGCTTCTCCGAGAGACACAAACAATACAAACTACAGCCAGTGTGATACAGATTAGTAGAAAATTAATATAAAAGATAAGGAAGGATCCGTGGAGGGCGGATTTACTAAGGGAGTTTAGAACCTTCACTCTGTATTCCATATCTAGACATTTCTAAGTCCATCACAAAACTGCATGACAAGGAACAGCATGACTTTTCCTCAATGTGATTTTAAGGTATATAAAATGGGTGTTTACAATCTGTGATTTTATATACCATATTTGTTTTACAAATAAACATTTCATACATGACAAAGGATTCACAGAGAACTATGGTTTAGCTAAAGCCTAACTCCTGCCTGCAGTACCCACCATTAATTCAGAGCTGCCCCCCACAGTACCTCTTCTTCACCACAAGATGTCCTCAGTCTTCCAGGCTGCATGATCTCCATCTTCAGCCAATCAGGTATACTGAGGAATGACTGTTAGTGCAGGAATTGCAGGCCCCGCCCTCTGTATACAGAGCTGAGAGCGATGCTGATGTTGGAGGAACACGGGGCACACAAGTGGGCTTTAACAAGTCAGAATATCCACAGCCCCCAGCTTTAAAGGCTTAAGCCCGAACACCACGGTCGGACTTCCATCGGACTTTTCCGTGTTTTTTGTCGGAACGGAGTTGGTTGGGAACACCCATAGCATACACATGCTCTGACTTTTCTGCAAACTTTCCCAAAACTTTTTGCAACATCACGTGGTTTTTCTGCTCTTTACCCGCCACCCTTAGGTCAACTTCTGCTATTGTTGGTTGATTTTAACATTAGTTGTTTTGTCTATCGGACAAAAGTCAGATGGTTTTCTGTACACACGGTCGGACTTTGCTCCATCGGACTTTTGTTGGGCAAATTTTTGTCCGTTTGCAGACCCAACTTTTGTCCGATGAAAACAAGAAAAAAAAGCAAAAAAAATTGTCCGATGGAGCGTACACACGGTCGGATTGTTGGTCCAACTTGCTCAAAATGAAGTTTGTTGGCCAAAAGCCTGACGGGGTTTTAGTCTGACTGAAACCTCAAAAGGGAGCTATGTGTCTAAAAGAGAATGTGGTGGGGGGAGGGGGTCATTGCTCTGGAAAGGGTGGAGTCATGGCTCTTTAATGTAAATCTCAGCTTCAGCTACTGAGCTCTGTAAACAATAGATTTTTGCAAGAGGAGCTAAAATCTAAGATTGTAGCCTGCTGGCTGGATATAAGAATTCAAAATATTTATATTTCTCATGTTTACATAAGAACAGGAAACATTGTTTTTATGTTTTATTATTCCTGATCATAAAAACAAAGAGAGGAAATCCATACAAATCCATGACCCCGCCCCTTACATATATACAGTATCTGTTTGTGCTGGAGGTGTGTGTGTGTGGGGGAGGAGCTACAGGGGAAGAAAGTTTAAGGTGTACCCGGGTAGAGAATACTGCTACCTTTCCCTGGATTGGCTGCTAGTGATCACATGACAATATCACATTACCAATAATTGCTACAATGGCTCAGAATCATCACCTGACATCATCAGTCTGACTTGTCACCTCATTGGCTCGCTATGACCATGTGATACATTGTAGAAGATTTCCAGTGTTCACTACATGACCTTATCCAACTGCCAGCTTTCACTACATTGGCTTAGAGGGATCACATGACATCACCCTGCCTATGACTATGTAGAAATAATACAATGTATCCACCCACTGATCTCCTAGTTATATACAATGTATCCACCCACTGATCTCCTCGTTATATACAATGTATCCATTCACTGATCTCCTCGTTATATACAATGTATCCATTCACTGATCTCCTCGGTATATACAATGTATCCATTCACTGATCTCCTAGGTATATACAATGTATCCATTCACTGATCTCCTAGGTATATACAATGTATCCATTCACTGATCTCCTAGGTATATACAATGTATCCATTCACTGATCTCCTAGGTATATACAATGTATCCATTCACTGATCTCCTAGGTATATACAATGTATCCATTCACTGATCTCCTAGGTATATACAATGTATCCATTCACTGATCTCCTAGGTATATACAATGTATCCATTCACTGATCTCCTAGTTATATACAATGTATCCATTCACTGATCTCCTAGTTATATACAATGTATCCACACACTGATCTCCTAGTTATATACAATGTATCCACACACTGATCTCCTAGTTATATACAATGTATCCATTCACTGATCTCCTCGTTATATACAATGTATCCACACACTGATCTCCTAGTTATATACAATGTATCCATTCACTGATCTCCTCGTTATATACAATGTATCCATTCACTGATCTCCTCGTTATATACAATGTATCCATTCACTGATCTCCTCGTTATATACAATGTATCCATTCACAGATCTCCTAGTTATATACAATGTATCCATTCACTGATCTCCTAGTTATATACAATGTATCCATTCACTGATCTCCTAGTTATATACAATGTATCCATCCACTGATCTCCTAGTTATATACAATGTATCCATCCACTGATCTCCTCGTTATATACAATGTATCCATCCACTGATCTCCTAGTTATATACAATGTATCCACACACTGATCTCCTCGTTATATACAATGTATCCACACACTGATCTCCTAGTTATATACAATGTATCCACACACTGATCTCCTAGGTATAATACGATGATGATACACGGCACGGTTAATATGATCTGCTGGTCGGTGTTGATGGAACCATCGTCTTCCCAGACAGAAGAGTCGGCGTTCCGTCTGGCAGGATGGAACCTCTTCCTGTAAACAGGCCGTGGTTTCCTCACATTCCCGTCATTGGGATTGTTTCCACTTCATCTGCTCCGGGATAGAGAGGTCACTGGAGGGAGGAGAGGACTTCCCATGGGAAGGTCCCGGGTCTCGGGTTGGCAAAGAGCACACAAATAATTCTCTATTGTGAAGGAAGTTTTTCTGTTCTGTATACGTCTCCTGCCCTTTTCCGGATTTACGGAGGAGTTTGAATATCTACCATATATATATAGTAAACTTTTGGGGGATTATAGCTCCACGGGACCAAGTGCATAAACCGTTGAAGTTGAAACAAAAAGGCTTTTATTTGTAAATAAACCAAAAATCAAGCTTCATTCAGCACACAGGAAAAATATAAAAACAAAGTCCACTTATCTTCCAGCATAAAGTAAAGTCCTGCTTGTCTTCAGCACAAAAATAAACCAAAGAAAAGACACATACAGTTCTGTAGGGGAACTTCCAGAGCCCTTGCTGAATCTTTAAAAGCTTCCAGCAGACACACAGCTCATCTTCACAGGTACAATCCCCACACTCCTTCCACACCACTTCCTGTCTTATGAGCTGTTTCCTGGAAGCCTTTAACCCCCTGTGTGCTGACCACTGGGGCTCAGGAGTGGAGGCTCTACCCCACCCGAATATCACTTTAGAGCCTCCGAAATTCCGGGCCCCAAATAATATTTTTATCAAGACAAAGAGGACTGCAAGCCAGTCCTCTCTGGACTACTTCTTTTGCCAGGAATTCCTCACCCATTCTGGGTGACCTCCTGAACACCATCACCACTCCTTAAAGGGACCACATCCCAAATATTGGTGCTATATAGCACCCGTCTAGGACCCAACCTTGGTGTCCTGTACAATATATATGTAGCGGCCTCACCCCATCTCCTTTGTCTAGGGGTATGTCACACAACAGGGTGAGATGCGCTACGGCTAGGGTGACCACATGTCCCGGATTGCCCGGGACAGTCCCACATTTTGCAGGTCTGTCCCAGGCACATTCATTCCAGGACAATACAGTGTCCCGGAATGAAACTGACACAGCCACCCCCCGGGCCAATCTGATGCCCCCAAAAAAGGCCGCCACATCACCGCTTTACTCACTGACAGTACTTGTCCTGGCCGGCAATGCCTGGAGGAGCACAATCCCGCCCCCTGCTTGTGATTGGAGAAATTATAAATCCCGCCTCTTGTGTCCAATCACTGTGCTGTGATTCGTTACAGCACAAGCTGATTTTTGGGAAGGGAGGGTGTCCCTGAATGGTAGTTTGGAAATGTGGTCACCCTAGCTACGGCTAGGGTTGCCACCTCATCCCTTTAAACCCGAACACATATTAATTACACAGGTTATGTGGCTGATTAAGGTGGTAATTAAACTCATTTGGTGCCTTATCTGCCTTTAATTAGCCTCAGAACCTGTGTAATTCATATGTGTTCGGGTTTAAAGGGATGAGGTGGCAACTCTAGCTACGGCCCATGTCCTCCCCATAGCTGTGGGTGAGGTGAAGGCCAGTACCAGATATTTCCTCGGGCCTATGTGCTTCTATAAAGGATTAAGTCCTGCTGTGCCAACACTTCCCTTTGCTCCCATTAACCAGAGTCCCACACACTGATCACAGTCCAACTCTTGCTTTATTGTACATCTCACAATAAACAGTGCTTCAGTAGCCATCTGGTTGCGACTTGATAACATTTTGATAGGGGGAATGAGCAGGTTGAGGCACTATCCTGGTTTTCAGCTAAACCACTGCGATCTCGCCAGCGGTTACTATAGCATTTAGCTAGAAAGGACTTAGAATCTGAGAGTCTCTACCAGCGACTCAAGAGAACGTAGATAGGAGTACCTTTGCTGCGCTGTGGCCCCTGTCAGGGGAAGATGTCCCTCCAAGGGAGTTACCAGAGGCCCATCCGTCACTGGGTTGATGCTGCTCCAGACTCTCCGAACGGGTAACCTCCCCGGCCTCCTCACCTCAGACATGGGCCCCATCCACCTCAGGGACCCTCGGACGTCTCCACCCTCGCGGGATCCAGTCGAAGTCACTGGACCCCAGGCCTCCTAGTTTAGTACCTCACCCCAGGCTGAAGGTGCCTGGGATGGACTCCAACTCCATTCCGGTCAGGCCTAGGGCGCCTGGGCCGGAATCCAGAACCGCCCTCACCCAGGCCTAAGGTGCCTGGGCGCGTGAAGAAGATCCTCCTGAAGACCTCGTGGTTAGGGCGTCTCCCCCTTTTATCTCCTCCCATCGACACCACGGCAGGTTTCCCGCCCTCGTCGTACCATCTCCGGAAAGGGACAAAAAGGACAGCACTGTAATGGCAAATCTACCTTGAGCCTCCCGGTACCCCGCCACCCAGAGGCCAAAGAGATTATTACACCGTCCAATCCTCCACGAACACAAATGGTCCATTATTCCCATACTTACACACCTGAGTGTCCTACCTAAATTTAGAGACCCCGCTACATATACATATATATATATATATATATATATATCCATATATATATATATTGTGACAGCAGGAAGGTAAAGTCACCTGGTTGCATCCAGGGGGGTAGATATATTTCGCCCAGATTCAGGCTTTACGCCGACTTATACAGCTAGGTGGAGAGTTGTATAAGCCCAGCTGAGACTAGTGGGCTCATGGATGACTCATACCTCTAGGGAGAGGGCTGGGCGTCGTGCAGACAGGGAGTTGATGAGACCAGCTGAACCTTGTCAGCTCATTTAGGCCTCTATAAGAAACTCCCAGATTCATTAGATGTTAGCTCATGCCTGGAAGCAGACCTGTGTGGACTGTCTAGGGAGAGTGAACCCCTGTGCGGTGAGAGAAAGCCTGTGTGGCTATATATTTGCTTGGACATTTAAAACCAGGGACTTAGGGACTAGGACAGCACTAGGCTGATCCCAGTTGTTAGTTAGGAAACCTGTATGTTTAGTCAGAGGTCAAGTTGACCAGGATTTATTTTGTTTATGTTTTTTTTTGCCTTGCTGTGTTTTTGTCACTGTAAATAGAAAATAAACCGCACCTTTTTGATTTTGAAAACCACAACCTCCGTCTGCTGGGCCTGTTTTTGGGTGGGGAGCCCATCCCGGGGGTCACACACACCCGCTGCCGAGCTAACCCCCTCACAGTTGGTGGAGAATGCGGGCAGTTTTTTTTTAAGCCAGCATGGAGGAGATACTGAAACAGCTGGCTCTAGCAAATGCCAATCAACAGCAGACAAATGCAGGTTTGCAAAGGAGCCTTGCAGCCCAGCAGCAAGCTCATCAACAGAGCCTTGCAACTTTACAACAGAGTCTGGAGGCTCAGCAACAAGCCCAACAGCAATCTGAGGCCCGCTTCATAGACCTGTTGCAGAAGCAAGAGCAGAGACTACAACAACAGATGGAAGCAGTAATGCAGCAACGTCCGCAGACCAGTGAGGAAAGCCGTCCCACTAATACCGCGTCCTTTGGGGTGAGTCGTTTATTGACAAAAATGACTGGAGAGGATGATCCAGAGGTATTTTTGACCACATTTGAAAGGACCGCTGAAAGAGAAAAGTGGCCTGAGGAGCAGTGGGCTGGACTAGTGGCTCCTCTGTTAACTGGTGAATCGCAGAAAGCTTACTATGACCTAGAGCCTAACCAAGCAAAAGACTATGTGATGCTAAAAGCTGAAATATTGGCAAGGCTGGGTGTCACCCTGGCTGTCCGGGCTCAGCGTGTGCATAACTGGACTTTCCATCTTGGAAAACCCCCCAGGTCTCAAATGTATGATCTCATTCACCTGAGCAGAAAGTGGCTACAGCCAGAGACTTTGTCCGCACCAAAGATTGTGGAACGTGTTGTAATGGATCGGTTTTTGAGAGCTCTTCCTACTGCCATCCAAAAGTGGGTAAGCCATGGAGACCCAGAGACGGCCGATGGTCTTGTGGATCGTGTGGAGAAATACTTGGCTACAGAGAACCTGACGGCCTCTTCCAGAGACACTCGGACTTTCCACCCTAAGACCAGACCATCCCCAGGGGCGGATAAGAGGATTCCAAGGGGTAAGGGTGGAGAGAGTGAGAGGGTGGGAGCTCTACCCCAAGTTTGGCGAGAACAGCCTGGGAAATCAGCGGCTCAAGAGGCCGCAAGAAGGATCGTTTGCTACCGCTGCCGGCAAGCGGGACATATTGCAGCAAATTGCCCGGTTGTGGAGGAACCCATGCAGTGTGACTTTCTGACGGGCAGACGTCAGTCGCTGTGTGCGACAGTCGCATGCACTGCCATTCGGGGAACTGAGAAACATTTATGCAAAATGTGTATTAATGGTAGAAATGTTGTGGTATTGCTGGATTCAGGTAGCCTTGTGACCCTGATAAAGGCTGAGTTAGTTAAAACAGAGGTCTCTGGGAATAGCAAGGTAGCCGTTATTTGTGTGCATGGGGACACCCGAGAGTATCCAGTGACTACAGTGTGTTTCGAGACCCCCAGAGGTACCCTCTCTCATCCAGTGGGCTTAGTATCTCAGTTACCGCATGACGCCATTGTGGGAAGGGATTTTCCGAAGTTCTGGGAACTGTGGGATGATCCTGAGCCCCCCACTGGTGCCCCTATGTACCAGGAATGTGATAGCCAGAACTCCCCTGAGAGTGGTGAGGACTCTCCGGAATTTCCCTTGTCAGTATTGGCAGGGGAGACTCAAGAAACTGGAGAGGAGCCCACCTCCTCAGACGAAAACCTACCGTCTGTGGAGTTTTCTGATCTTGAGGTTCACAGGGAAAACTTTGCCACAGAACAGTTGAAAGACCCCGCCCTAATAAAGGCACGGGAAAACGTAGTGAAAATAGATGGCGAGTTAGTGAACCCAGATAATACCGGCACTTACCCATACTTCAGCGTAGAGAAGGACCTACTGTATCGGGTGGCAAAAAGGGCAGAAGAAACCGTTGAGCAGCTTGTGGTGCCCAAACCTTACAGGAAGTTGGTGTTGGAGTTGGCCCATGGGCACATTCTTGGAGGTCATCTGGGGACAGAGAAAACCCGAGAGAGGGTATTACAGAGATTCTATTGGCCTGGGGTGATGAAGGACATAGAAAATTATTGTTCCTCCTGCCCTGTGTGTCAGAGGTCGGCCCCGATGCCACATTTCCGTAGCCCGCTGGTCCCTCTACCCATCATTGAGGTCCCGTTTGAGAGAATCGCAATGGATTTGGTAGGTCCTATAATCAAGTCCGCTAGGGGGCACCAGTACATATTGGTTATAATGGACTATGCCACCCGTTATCCAGAAGCGATCCCTCTCAGAAATACCTCGGCCAAAACCATAGCCAAAGAGCTATCTCTTGTTTTTAGCCGGGTGGGTATTTGTAAAGAACTGCTTACGGACCAAGGTACACCCTTTATGTCCCGGGTTATGAAAGAGCTGTGTAAATTGTTCAAAGTGACGCAATTGCGTACATCTGTGTATCACCCCCAAACCGATGGGCTGGTTGAAAGATTCAACAAAACCCTAAAACAAATGTTGAAGAAAGTGGTGGATAGAGATGGAAGGGATTGGGACTGTCTACTTCCTTATTTGATGTTTGCTATTAGGGAGGTGCCCCAATCCTCTACGGGATTCTCCCCCTTTGAGTTACTGTATGGGAGACACCCAAGAGGGCTGTTGGATATTGCCAAGGAAACTTGGGAAAGTGAGAGTTCTCCCCACAGGAGTGTGATTGAGCATGTCGCCCTGATGCAAGATCGAATTGCACAGGTAATGCCCATCGTGAAGGAACATTTGGCCCAAGCGCAGTTGGCACAGCAGAGAGTGTACAACCGTGGAGCCAAGACCCGTACCTTTTCCCCGGGGGATAGGATATTGGTACTTGTCCCTACGGTTGAAAGTAAATTCCTTGCCAAATGGCAAGGCCCCTACGAGATAATGGAAAAAGTGAGCGAAGTGAATTACAAGGTCAGACAACCAGGAAGGCGAAAGCCCGAACAGATCTATCACGTTAATCTGTTGAAAGCCTGGAGGGATAGAGAGTCCCTAGTCGCAGACACTTGGTCACCAGCTCAAACTGGTTGCGTGATTCCTGAGGTTGGAATCGCAGCCACCTTGTCACAACCCCAACAACAGGAGGTTAAGGAGTTTGTGCTTCGCAACAAGGAGGTATTCTCTGAGCTGCCGGGACAAACATCTGGGGTAGAGCATGACATTATTACCCCGCCCGGTGAAAGGGTGAAGTTAAAACCCTATCGGATCCCAGAGGCCCGACGGGAGGCAATACGGGAGGAAGTACAGAAAATGCTGAACTTAGGGGTGATAGAGGAGTCCCAAAGTGATTGGTCTAGTCCCATTGTGTTGGTGCCTAAACCGGATGGGAGCTGGCGATTTTGTAACGATTTTCGTCAGTTGAACAAAGTTACAAAATTTGACACCTACCCCATGCCACGTATAGATGAGTTGATCGACCGGCTGGGAACAGCCCGATACATGACGACTCTTGACCTCACAAAAGGGTATTGGCAAATCCCCCTGGCCAAGTCGGCCAAAGAGAAAACCGCATTTGTAACCCCAGACGGGGCGTTCCAATATAAAAGAATGCCGTTCGGGTTACAGAATGCGCCGGCCACATTCCAGCGGAAAATGGACCAGATGCTGAGGCCCCATCGGAAGTATGCTGCGGCTTACCTGGATGACATAATTGTCCATAGCACAGATTGGGCCTCACATCTGCCAAAAGTGCAAGCAGTCCTGGACTCTGTTCGGGAAGCAGGGTTTACGGCTAACCCCAAGAAGTGTACCATTGGGCAGGAGGAGGCCAAATATCTTGGGTACACCATTGGGAGGGGAGTAATAAAACCCCAACTCAACAAAGTCGAGGCCATCCAGAGTTGGCCACGTCCCAACAGCAAGAAGCAGGTACGAGCCTTTCTGGGAATCGCTGGGTATTATCGGCGATTCATTCCCCACTTTGCTTCTAAGGCTGTGCCCCTAACCAACCTGACGAAGGGGAAAGGGTCGGTCATGATTAAATGGACCCCCGAGGCTGAGGCAGCATTCCAATTCTTGAAACAAGCCTTATGTAGCCAGCCAGTGTTGTACTCACCCGACTTCTCTAGAGACTTTGTCGTACAAAGTGATGCGTCAGATGTGGGGTTAGGAGCAGTATTGTCCCAGGTCTGGAACGGGGAAGAGCACCCAGTCATTTACCTCAGCAGGAAGTTGAAGTCCCATGAGGTAAATTACGCCACCGTTGAAAAGGAGTGTTTAGCGGTGAAGTGGGCTCTAGATTCCCTTCGGTACTACCTGCTAGGTAGGCACTTTGACATGGTTACGGATCACGCTCCGTTAAAGTGGATGGCTCAAAACAAGGAAACAAATAGAAGAGTGAATAGGTGGTTCCTGGCCCTCCAGGAATTCAACTTCACAGTAAAGCATCGCCCTGGCGTTCAAATGGGGAATGTGGATGCTTTGTCTCGAGTACATGAATGCCTGATTGCTGGTGTTCCAACCCCGAGGTTAAAACAAGAGGGGGGGGTATGTGACAGCAGGAAGGTAAAGTCACCTGGTTGCATCCAGGGGGGTAGATATATTTCGCCCAGATTCAGGCTTTACGCCGACTTATACAGCTAGGTGGAGAGTTGTATAAGCCCAGCTGAGACTAGTGGGCTCATGGATGACTCATACCTCTAGGGAGAGGGCTGGGCGTCGTGCAGACAGGGAGTTGATGAGACCAGCTGAACCTTGTCAGCTCATTTAGGCCTCTATAAGAAACTCCCAGATTCATTAGATGTTAGCTCATGCCTGGAAGCAGACCTGTGTGGACTGTCTAGGGAGAGTGAACCCCTGTGCGGTGAGAGAAAGCCTGTGTGGCTATATATTTGCTTGGACATTTAAAACCAGGGACTTAGGGACTAGGACAGCACTAGGCTGATCCCAGTTGTTAGTTAGGAAACCTGTATGTTTAGTCAGAGGTCAAGTTGACCAGGATTTATTTTGTTTATGTTTTTTTTTGCCTTGCTGTGTTTTTGTCACTGTAAATAGAAAATAAACCGCACCTTTTTGATTTTGAAAACCACAACCTCCGTCTGCTGGGCCTGTTTTTGGGTGGGGAGCCCATCCCGGGGGTCACACACACCCGCTGCCGAGCTAACCCCCTCACAGTATATATATATATATATATATAGAGAGAGAGAGAGTATATATACAGTATCTCACAAAATTAAGTACACCCCTCGGTCACATTTGTGTAAATCTTTTCATGTGACAACACTGAAGAAATGACACTTTGCTACAATGTAAAGTAGGGAGTGTACAGCTTGTATAACAGTGTAAATTTCCTCTCCCCTCAAAATAACTCAACACACAGCCATTAATGTCTAAACCACTGGCAACAAAAGTGAGTACACCCCTAAGTGAAAATGTCCAAATTGGGCCCAATTAGCCATTTTCCCTCCCTGGTGTCATGTGACTCGTTGGTGTTACAAGGTCTCAGGTGTGATTGGGGAGCAGGTGTGATAAATTTGGTGTTATCGCTCTCACTCTCTCATACTGGTCACTGGAAGTACAACATGGCACTTCATAGCAAAGAACTCTCTAAGGATCTGAAGAAAAGAATTGTTGCTCTACATAAAGATGGCCGAGGCTATAAGAAGATTGCCAAGACCCTGAAACTGATCTGCAGCACGGTGGCCAAGACCATCCAGCGGTATAACAGGACAGGTTCCCCTCAGAACAGGCCTCGCCATGGTCCACCAAAGAAGCTGAGGTCACGTGCTCAGCGTCATATCCAGAGGTTGTCTTTGGGAAATAGACGTATGAGTGCTGCCAGCATTGCTGCAGAGGGTGAAGGGGTGGGGGAGGGGTCAGCCTGTCAGAGCTCAGACCATACGCTGCACACTGCATCAAATTGGTCTGCATGGCTGTCGTCCCAGAAGGAAGCCTCTTCTAAAGATGATGCACAAGAAAGAGCCACAAACAGTTTGCTGAAGACAAGCAGACTAAGGACATGGATTACTGGAACCATGTCCTGTGGTCTGATGAGACCAAGATAAACTTATTTGGTGTCAGATGGTGTCAGGCGTGTGTGGCGGCAACCAGGTGAGGAGGACAAAGACAAGTGTGTCTTCTCTACAGTCAGGCATGGTGGGGGGAGGGTCATGGTCTGGGGCTGCATGAGTGCTGCCGGCACTGGGGGGCTACAGATCATTGAGGGAACCATGAATGCCAACATGTACTGTGACATACTGAAGCAGAGCATGATCCCCTCCCTTCAGAGACTGGACCGCAGGGTAGTATTCCAACATGTACTGTGACATACTGAAGCAGAGCATGATCCCCTCCCTTCAGAGACTGGACCGCAGGGCAGTATTCCAACATGATAACCACCCCAAACACACCTCCAAGACCACCACTGCCTTGCTAAAGAAGCTGAGGGTAAAGGTGATGGACTGGCCAAGCATGTCTCCAGACCTAAACCCTATTGAGCATCTGTGGGGCTCTTCAAACGGAAGGTGGAGGAGGGTAAGGTCTCTAACATCCACCAGCTCCGTGATGTCGTCATGGAGGAGGGGAAGAGGACTCCAGTGACAACCTGTGAAGCTCTGGTAACCTCCATGCCCAAGAGGGTTAAGGCAGTGCTGGAAAATAATGGTGGCCACACAAAATATTGACACTTTGGGCCCAATTTGGAGATTTTCACTTAGGGGTGTCCTCACTTTTGTTGCCAGCGGTTTAGACATTAATGGCTGTGTGTTGAGTTATTTTGAGGGGAGAGGAAATTTACACCGTTATACAAGCTGTACACTCACTACTTTACATTGTAGCAAAGTGTCATTTCTTCAGTGTTGTCACATGAAAAGATTTACACCAATGTGACTGAGGGGTGTACTTACTTTTGTCAGATACTGTAAATATATATATATTTTTTTATTTATTTAATAAAAGCACATAAGATATGAAGGTTAACTGCTTGCTGACCAGCGCACACAGATATACGTCAGCAGAAGGGCTCGTACAGGCAAATGGGCGTACCTGTACGTCCCTTTGAATTTGCCGCCGTGCAGGCGCGCGCGCCCCGCCGCGTATTCTGTGATCGTGCCCGCGGGTCCCGCAAACTCGATGTCCGCTGGTGTGCCGCGATCATGTCAGGGAGCGGCAGAGCGTCGAGATGCCTATGTAAAAAAGGCATTTCCCTGTTCTGCCTAGTGACATGACAGGGATCTGCTGCTGTTTGGTTTGGCTTCCGAACGAGGAACATGTCAAGTTTTTATTTTTAAGGAAAAAAAAACTGCGCTAGGACTAATAAACAATAATAGGCAGCAGCAATAATGTGATAAACATAAATCGAATAATAAGAGAAAAAAACTGCGCCAAGAAAAATACATTTAAATTATCTGAATAAATGATATAAAAGTCCAATCATGTATCCTCCAGAAAAAGGAACCAGAAAAAAGGACAATATGTTGTATTTGGTCCAACAGTCCTGTATCCTAGCACATCCTGCCAGACACCAACACCATAAAAAGTGCCTGCTTACCAGATAACAGCCAAATGAATGCAGTCGGCTATGACCCAGCCGCGGCCTTTAAGTAGAAGGGGAATCCAGGAATTGGCAGGGACGCTCCTCTAGTGATTCAAGACCTCTTGATGGCTCAATAACACAAAAGGGAAAACAACACAGGATAATATCGTATGGATATTATAGGACAGTGAAAACACCACCACCGTGAATAGAAAAGAGAAATCGTGAATAGCACCCTGGTATTGATGGCTCCTTACCGGACGCAAGAGAGAAACTCACGATTGGCTATAACCTAGCCACGGCCTTTATCCTATATGAATTACCCGGCTTAGATCAACGGAACTTTACTCAACGGTACCACACGCCGCCGACATTTGTATAAAGGGATGCTGGAGACTTCACCTGCAGTGTTTCACATACAACACATCTTCTATGTGTGTAGAAACGTTCAGTCAAGGTTTTTTTTTGTTTTTTTTGTTTGGGACTTTACTTTAGGCTATCAATATGGTTGCCCTTAGTGAAAATGTAGTTTTTACCCACCATCTACACCGAGGTGTGGTTTTCGTTCGTCTCTATTGCCATTAGCCAAAATGGCGTCTGTAACCAGCTGCCCACAATTCAGAACGAGGTGTGGTTTTCTTGTATTGTTATATTAATCGGGGCGTCAGTACGCCGCCTGTGCCCTAGGATGATGTCAGAATACTGACAAAACGCGTCGGGAGGAGCGACGTGCTGATGTCACCACGCGATACGTCCCGTTGTTTGTATGCCACCAGTTTTTACCTATGGCGATTAGGGCTCAGCTTCGAGTTCGCGTCGAACTCATGTTCGACTCAAACATTGCCGGTTTGCCGAACAGCGAACAAATTGGGGTGTTCGCGGCAAATTCAAAAAGTCTATGGGAGAAATCTAAAGTGCTAATTTTAAAGGATTATATGCAAGTTATTGTCCTAAAAAATGTTTGGGGACCCGGGTCCTGCCCCAGGGGGACATGTATCAATGCAAAAAAAAAGTTTTAAAAATGGCAGTTTTTTCAGGAGCAGTGATTTTAATAATGCTTAAAGTGAAACAATAAAAGTGAAATATTCCTTTAAAAAAAAAAATGCGTGGGGGTCCCCCCAAATTCAATTACCAGGCCCTTCAGGTCTGGAATGGATATTAAGGGGAACCCTGCCGCAAATTTAAAAAAAAAATGCGTGGGGTTCCCCCAAATATCCATACCAGGCCCTTTATCAGAGCACGCAACCTGGCAGGCCGCAGGAAAAGGGGGGGGGGGGACGAGAGAGCGCACCCCCCCTCCTGAACCGTACCAGGCCACATGCCCTCAACATGGAGAGGATGTCCCCATGTTGATGGGGACAAGGGCCTCATCCCCACAACCCTTGCCCGGTGGTTGTGGGGGTCTGCGGGCGGGGGGCTTATCGGAATCTGGAAGACCCCTTTAACAAAGGGGACCCCCAGATCCCGCCCCCCATGTGAATTGGTAATGGGGTACATTGTACCCCTACAATTTCACAAAGAAAGTGTAACAAATTGTAAAAAAAAACACAGACACCGTTGGGAAAGTCCTTTATTAAAAAAATGAAATAAAAAAAACAAAAAAACATTCCAGCGATGAAATCCAGTGTCCCACGGTGATCCGATGTCCAGCGCTGTCCACACGAAACGTCATTGGCTGGGTCTTTCAGATTCTGATAAGCCCCCTGCCCGCAGACCCCCACAACCACCGGGCAAGGGTTGTGGGGATGAGGCCCTTGTCCCTATTAACATGGGGACATCCTCCCCATGTTAAGGGCATGTGGCCTGGTACGGTTCAGGAGGGGGGGGTGCGCTCTCTTGTCCCCCCCTCTTTTCCTGCAGCCTGCCAGGTTGCGTGCTCTGATAAAGGGTCTGGTATGGATATTTGGGGGAACCCCACGCATTTTTTTTTTAAAATTTGCGGCAGTATTCCCCTTAATATCCATTCCAGACCTGAAGGGCCTGGTAATTGAATTTGGGGGGAACCCACACGCATTTATTTTTTATTTTTACCAATGACTTTTCTATGTATTGCTGACCAGCTGGGACCCTGCTTAGACGGCGTTGCTGGTGGAGTGAGCTGACTGATCCGTGGGACTACCGCAAGGAAAGAAACCCTGGCTGGGTGACAGCCACAGGCTTTTCTGGTCTGTGCAGCTGGTAAGCGCACATTTCCTTCGGTGGTGGATTCACGGTGTCTGTCCAATGAGTCACATGAAATTTGAATGATTTACACACAGATTCACCTTCTGTACCTGAGTTTCTTCTTGCAAAAGAACTTTGAACTTTGGATTTATATGAAAAAAATTTACAGGAATTTTTCACTTTTTTTTTTTTTGTTTTCTGTTTTTTATTCTATTCTTATTGAGTTATAATTCTGTTCTCTTCATTGGACATTTATTATGATAATTAATTCACAGGATTATTCACATTAATTGTTGTGTTGGGATATTTTTATTCATTATTTTTCAAGTCAGTTAGAGGGCAACCATCTTTTATTTTCTATTGCTTTTGTGTGTATCTCACTTTGTGTTGCAGCTTGTTATTAGGTTTTTCTAGCGCAGTTTTTTATTTACATACAGGGATCTACTGCTCCCTGTCATCGGGAACAATGATCGCTGTCATGTCAGTGGTAGCCCATCCCCCCCACAGTTAGAATCACTCCCTAGGACACACTTAACCCCTTGATCGCCCCCTAGTGTTTAACCCCTTCCCTGCCAGTGTAATTTACACAGTAATCAGGGCATTTTTATAGCACTGATCGCTGTAAAAATGACAATGATCCCAAAATGGTGTCAAAAGTGTCCGATCTGTCCACCATAATGTCGCAGTCCCGATAAAAATCGCTGATCGCCGTCCATTACTAGTAAAAACGCTATAACTTTTGCGCAAACCAATCAATAAACACTTATTGCGATTTTTTTTACCAAAAAATATGTAGAAGAATACGTATCGGACTAAACTGAGAAAAAAAATCGCCATTTAGAAGAAAGAAAAAAAAAATGGGGATATTTATTATAGCAAAAAGTAAAAAATATTGCATTTTTTTTTCAAAATTGTCGCTCTATGTTTGTTTATAGCGCAAAAAATAAAAACCGCAGAGGTGATCAAATACCACCAAAAGAAAGCTCTATTTGTGGGAAAAAAAGGACGTCAATTTTGTTTGGGTGCAGCGCCGCACGAGCGCTCAATTATCAGCTAAAGCGACGCAGTGCCGAATCGCAAAAAATGCTCTGGTCAGGAAGGGGGTAAATTCTTCCGGGGATGAAGTTGTTAAAAAAGACAAACCAAACAAGACCACCATATATCCCCAGGACCACAAACCTGCAGCTGATCTTGAGGAACTACACAACCCTTATTAATGTCATGGATGGGGGTCTGTGTACACAGAGAGGAGGACCCTCCAGGTTACAGAAGGAGCGTACCTCAGCGGAGACACAGGTGTCACAGAGGTTCAGAGGTCACACTAAGAGTCACAGGATGCTTAGGGTGCTCTGGAGTCAGAGGATGATGCAGGATGCTCTGCATGCACTGGAGTTTCAAGGGTCATGAGATGACACAGGCTGCAAGGTGTACCGGAGACTTAAAGGAGAAGTACGGGGAAAGCTTGTTTGGCTATACTTCTGCGGATCACAGGAGGGCAGTTCATACTGCCCTCCTGTGATCCATTTTCAGCAGACAGAGGGCTAAATTCCACTGTCTGCTGTTGTCACATAGGCGGTCAAGACTCAGAAAGGATCGCTGATCCCTGGACCATCATTCAGCTCAGCTTCTCATCGAGCCGCTGAGAGTCTGAGCTGGCTGCTCCATTCCCACCCCCTGCACACCCCAGCGCTCACGTGAGCTGGGTGGGGGGGGGCGCCAGAGAAGAGAGTCATCAGCTCTCTGCTCAGGAAACCCTGAGAACCGAGCGATCGTGGTGTTTGATCGCTTGGTTCTCAGTGTTAAAGTCAGGGAGGGACAGATGCAGAATCAGACCAATGCTGCATCCACCTAGGTAAGTATGATTCTCAAAAAAGAAAAAAAAATCCAATACTTCTCATTTAAGAGTCACTGGAAACACCTGAGTAGATAGAGGTCATTTGAGTCAGAGGAGAGACAGCAGGGCCTGGGAGTCACAGGGTTGCTTAAAACACAGGAGTCACTGGAGACAAGAGGTCACTGGAAACACAGGAGGTCACTGAAGAAACTGGGATCAATGGAGGTATAGGAGCGCTGGGGTCACTGGAAACACTGGGGATCAATGGAGGCACAGGAGCACTGGGGTCACTGGAAAATCTGGGGATCAATGGAGGCACAGGAGCACTGGGGTCACTGGAAACACTTGGGATCAATGGAGGCACAGGAGCACTGGGGTCACTGGAAACACTGGGGATCAATGGAGGCACAGGAGCACTGGGGTCACTGGAGGCACTGGGGATCAATGGAGGCACAAGAGCACTGGGGTCACTGTACCTAGCTGGTGAGCAGACCCACCATTGGCCATTTCAAAGACTGAAACTTGAAGTGGAAGTTCAGGCAAACTCTAACTAAGGCTAAATCTACTCCCATCCCCATTCTAAAGCTATTCTATCTAACCGTGTAAATAAAAGATCTGTTTACTTACCTATTCTGAAGCCACTCCGGTCCGGTCCCCAGAGGCGGCTTCTCTGTAGGGGAGAGATCGTTGACAATGATTGGAAATGCCTGGGAGATGACGTCACCCATAGACTTACTATGGGGCATCCATTGTCAGCTGCCCCTCCTCCACACGGAAGCCGCCGCTAACAGCTGGTCCTGGGACCGGACCAGAGAGACTTCAGAAAAGGTAAGCATAGGGGTTTCTTCTTTACAAGATTAGATAGAATAGGCTTAGCATGGGGGTGGGAGTAGGTCGCTGGAGACACTGGGGGTCAATGGGGGCACAGGAGCGCTAGGGTCGATGAAGAAACTATGGGTCAATGGGACCACAGGAGCGCTGGGGTAACTGGAGACAAATGGTCACTGGAAAGACAGGAGCGCTGAGGTCACTGGAGACACTGGGGATCAATGGAGGCACAGGAGCGCTGGGGCCACTGTAGACACTGGGGATCAATGGAGGCACATGAGCGCTGGGGTCACTGGAAACACTGGGGATCAATGGAGGCACAGGAGCGTTGGGGTAACTGGAGACACTGGGTATCAATGGAGGCACAGGAGCGCTGGGGTCACTGAAGACACTGGGGATCAATAGAGGCACATGAGCGCTGGGGTCACTGAAAACACTGGGGATCAATGGAGGCACAGGAGTGTTGGGGTCACTGGAGACACTGGGGATCAATGGAGGCACAGAAGCGCTAGGGTCACTAAAGACACTGGGGATCAATGGAGGCACAGGAGCGCTGGGGTCACTGGAGACACTGGGGATCAATGTAGGCATAGGAGCGCTGGGGTCACTGAAGACACTGGGGATCAATAGAGGCACAGGAGCTCTGGGGTCACTGGAGACACTGGGGGTCAATGGAGGCACAGGAGCGCTAGGGTCACTGAAGACACTGGGGATCAATAGAGGCACAAGAGCGCTGGGGTCACTGGAGACACTGGGGATTAATGGAGACACAGGAGCGCTGGGGTCACTGGAAACACTGGGGATCAATGGAGGCACAGGAGCACTGGGGTCACTGGAAACACTGGGGATCAATGGAGGCACAGGAGCACTGGGGTCACTGGAAAATCTGGGGATCAATGGAGGCACAGGAGCACTGGGGTCACTGGAAACACTGGGGATCAATGGAGGCACAGGAGCACTGGGGTCACTGGAGGCACTGGGGATCAATGGAGGCACAAGAGCACTGGGGTCACTGTACCTAGCTGGTGAGCAGACCCACCATTGGCCATTTCAAAGACTGAAACTTGAAGTGGAAGTTCAGGCAAACTCTAACTAAGGCTAAATCTACTCCCATCCCCATTCTAAAGCTATTCTATCTAACCGTGTAAATAAAAGATCTGTATACTTACCTATTCTGAAGCCACTCCGGTCCGGTCCCCAGAGGTGGCTTCTCTGTAGGGGAGAGATCGTTGACAATGATTGGAAATGCCTGGGAGATGACGTCACCCATAGACTTACTATGGGGCATCCATTGTCAGCTGCCCCTCCTCCACACAGAAGCCGCCGCTAACAGCTAGTCCTGGGACCGGACCAGAGAGACTTCAGAAAAGGTATGCATAGGGGTTTCTTCTTTACAAGATTAGATAGAATAGGGTTAGCATGGGGGTGGGAGTAGGTCGCTGGAGACACTGGGGGTCAATGGGGGCACAGGAGCGCTATGGTCGATGAAGAAACTATGGGTCAATGGGACCACAGGAGCGCTGGGGTAACTGGAGACAAATGGTCACTGGAAAGACAGGAGCGCTGAGGTCACTGGAGACACTGGGGATCAATGGAGGCACAGGAGCGCTGGGGTCACTGGAGACACTGGGGATCAATGGAGGCACAGGAGCGCTGGGGTCACTGGAGACACTGGGGATCAATGGAGGCACATGAGCGCTGGCGTCACTGGAAACACTGGGGATCAATGGAGGCACAGGAGCGTTGGGGTAACTGGAGACACTGGGTATCAATGGAGGTACAGGAGCGCTGGGGTCACTGAAGACACTGGGGATCAATGGAGGCACATGAGCGCTGGGGTCACTGAAAACACTGGGGATCAATGGAGGCACAGGAGTGTTGGGGTCACTGGAGACACTGGGGATCAATGGAGGCACAGAAGCGCTAGGGTCACTAAAGACACTGGGGATCAATGGAGCCACAGGAGCGCTGGAGTCACTGGAGACACTGGGGATCAATGTAGGCATAGGAGCGCTGGGGTCACTGAAGACACTGGGGATCAATAGAGGCACAGGAGCGCTGGGGTCACTGGAGACACTGGGGGTCAATAGAGGCACAGGAGCGCTAGGGTCACTGAAGACACTGGGGATCAATAGAGGCACAAGAGCGCTGGGGTCACTGGAGACACTGGGGATTAATGGAGGCACAGGAGCGCTGGGCTCGCTGGAGACACTGGGGGTCAATGGAGGCACAGGAGCGCTGGGCTCGCTGGGGGTCAATGGAGGCACAGGAGCGCTGGGGTCGCTGGAGACACTGGGGATTAATGGAGGCACAGGAGCGCTGGGGTCGCTGAAGACACTGGGGGTCAATGGGGGCACAAGAGCGCTGGGGTCACTGAAGACACTGGGGATCAATAGAGGCACAGGAGCGCTGGGGTCACTGGAGACACTGGGGGTCAATGGAGGCACAGGAGCGCTAGGGTCACTGAAGACACTGGGGATCAATGGAGGCACAGGATCGCTGGGGTCACTGGAGACACTGGGGATCAATGGAGGCACAGGAGCGCTGGGGTCACTGAAGACACTGGGGATCAATAGAGGCACAGGAGCGCTGGGGTCACTGGAGACACTGGGGGTCAATGGAGGCACAGGAGCGCTAGGGTCACTGAAGACACTGGGGATCAATAGAGGCACAAGAGCGCTGGGGTCACTGGAGACACTGGGGATTAATGAAGGCACAGGAGCGCTGGGCTCGCTGGAGGCACTGGGGGTCAATGGAGGCACAGGAGCGCTGGGGTCGCTGGAGACACTGGGGATTAATATATGCACAGGAGCGCTGGGGTCGCTGGAGACACTGGGGGTCAACGGGGGCAAAAGAGCACAGGGGTCGCTGGAGACACTGGGGATTAATGGAGGCACAGGAGCGCTGGGGTCGCTGGAGACACTGGGGGTCAATGGGGGCACAAGAGTGCTGGGATCACTGGAGACACTGGGTGTCAATGGAGGCACAGGAGCGCTGGGGTCACTTGAGACACTGGGGGTCAATGGAGGCACAGGAGCGCTGGGGTCATTGAAAACACTGGGGATTAATGGAGGCACAGGAGCGCTGGGGTCGCTGGAGACACTGGGGGTCAACGGGGGCAAAAGAGCGCTGGGGTCGCTGGAGACACTGGGGATTAATGGAGGCACAGGAGCACTGGGGTCGCTGGAGACACTGGGAGTCAATGGGGGCACAAGAGCGCGGGGGTCGCTGGAATAACTGGGGATTAATGGAGGCACAGGAGCGCTGGGGTCGTTGGAGACACTGGGGGTTCATGAAGGCACAGGAGCGCTGGGGTCGCTGGAGACACTGGGGATCAATGAAGGCACAGGAGTGCTGGGGTCACTGCTGGAGACACTGGGGGTCAATGAAGGCACAGGAGCACTGGCGTCACTGGAGTCACTAGGGATCAATGGAGGCACAGGAGCGCTGGGGTCACTGAAGACACTGGGGATCAATAGAGACACAGGAGCACTGGTGTCACTGGAGTCACTGTGGGTCAGTGGAGGCACAGGAGTGTTAAGGTCACTGGAGACATGCATTTACTGAAGATCGTAAGGTTCAATGGAGACACAGGAGCACTGAGGTCACTGGAGACACAGGAATATTAGGGTTACCGGAGATATGCAGTCACAGTAGAGCATGAGTCAATGGAGGCACAGGGGTGCAGAAAGCAAAAGAGGGCTCAGGGGAGTAGGAGTCACTGGAAGCAGGGGTGCAGGAGTCAATGGTAGGCAGAGGAGCAGGGTGCCTGGCTTTAGCTGTGTTTTTAACGAGATTTTTCCGTGTTTTGCATTGAATTCAATGCACGTTTCGCTGCGTTAGCTTTCAGCCGCGTTTTTCTTTCTCTATTCTAAATCAATGGTTCCCTATGGGAGCCCATTGATTTGAATAGAGGTCACACCAGATGTCGGATCAAGATGATCCGACTTGCGGGGCGACTCGTGGGCTGAGAATCTTGAAGGGGAACCCCGCGAAAATTTAAAAAAAAATGCGCAAGGTTCCATTCAATGACGATACAAGACCCTTCGGTCTGGTATGGATCTTAAGTGGAACCCCCACACCAAAAAAAAATGGCGTGGGGTTCCCCCGGGATCCATACCAGACCCTTATCCGAGCATGCAGCCCGGCAGGTCAGGAAAGGGGGGGCGAGCGAACGCCCTCCTCCTAGACCATACAACGCCACATGCCTTTAACATGGGGAGTGGGTGCTTTGGGGCAGGGGGGCACTGCCCCCCCACCCCAAAGCACCTTGCCCCCATGTTGATGAGGACAAGGGCCTCTTCCCGACAACCCTGGCCGTTGGTTGTCGGGTTCTGCGGGTGGGGGGCTTTTCAGAATCTGGGAACCCCTTTAATAAGGGGGACCCCAGGTCGCCGGCCCCCCACCCTATGTGAATGAGTATGGGGTACATGGTACCCCTACCCATTCACCTGGGGGGGAAAAGTGTCAAAATAAAAAAACACACTAAACAGGTTTTTAAAGTACTTTATTAGGCAGCTCCGGGGGTCTCTTCTGACTTCGGAGGTCTCTTCCGACTCCCTCCGCTCTCTTTGGCCTCTTCTCCCGCTCTCCGGTTCTTCTCCCGCTCTCCGGTTCCTTCTGCCTGGCTCCTCCGCTATCTTCTTCCAGCTCTTTTACTAGCGTTGGCCCGGTCTTCTCCGTCATCTTCTTCCCTCTTCTCTTCTTCCGATGTTGACACGACGCTCTCTCCCACTTTAATGCCGTGTGCGTAGTGCGCAACGACTTATATAGGCATTGGGCGGGATCACCGGGTGATGTCACCCGGTGACCCCGCCCCTTATGACGTCAGAGTCCCGGGGCATGAGTCCTAGATCAGAGTCCTTTGTTTCCAGATGTTGTCCTCCTATTCCTGTGCAGTTCCATCTGTGACCAATGTAGCATCTTGACTTTCATTATCAGGTGACTGTTTGAGCTCCACTCCAAAAAGGACCGCCATGAAACTGGTCGCAGGATGGGGACTGGTCAGCGCTCTGCTGGTTCTGAGAGTCCAGGCAGATGTCCCGGCAGAGGAACTGACTGAGATGCAGAACAAGACTATCCGGCTGGTGATAGAGAAGTTACATCAGAGGGATCTACCGAATGGATACAGGATGGCATCCATAGTGAAGGCAGCTGAGGAGGTAAGTGCCGGAGGAGCTCAGAGTATTAATAATCAGATCATTCTGGGCTGCGGGCTTGAGGACCCCAACATAACTGTAGTCAGAGTCCTAAAGGACCGATATTTATAGTCAGTACTGATCATTGGAATTCCATATTGATCATGTAATTGGCTCCGATGCCCTCTATAAAATATAAATCCCGGGATTTATAAAAAAATGTGGAAAGCTGAGAAATGTTGCAGCTCTGATTCACATTATCCATAGGGCCCCTCTAGAAAACACTTCCCATTCCCGGGGAATTTTTTTATTTTTAAAAACCAATTGAACTTTTAGTTGAAATCAGCTAAATACATTCCATGTGCATCAAATATATTCAATGTCTTACAGCTGTGTTAGGGTGGCCCCATGGCAGGTGACACAGGATCACCTGAGGTGCCGGATATAGGTGACAGTTGGTCTTGAATAAGGCTTCTGGAGGATGAGATGGGTCAAAGATCCTCGTTGTCCCAGTTTACTTTGCTGTAACTGTCACCAGGTTGTGGCCCTCAGGATCACTCCTCGAAGGAGATATCAGGAACTTTGGATGGCTAGGGTGTGGAAACTGTACACTACGAGGCAGACAGGAAAGTAGTCAGGTTGAGGCAGGGGACAAGGCAGGCAGCAATCCAGAGTGTAGCCAAGTCCAAAGAAAGAAAAAAGGAGGGCGCACCGACCTAGTGTATTACCACTTAGACGTTTTATTTAAAATATAAAAAAGCAGTAATCTTACTCACAAACGGAGCTTAAATAATAAGATCATGGACCATCTAGGCTCTGAGGAAAGGGGTGCGCCCCAGAAACGCGTCAGCTATCCAGTTGTCTGAAGTACTGTCCGACCCTCTCTGTCATCGAGTCCAGTCGGCAAGTGCCAAAGAATTTCCAGCTGATTTGTCCGATAAGCTTTTATTTAAGCTCCGTTTGTGAGTAAGATTACTGCTTTTTTATATTTTAAATAAAACGTCTAAGTGGTAATACACTAGGTCGGTGCGCCCTCCTTTTTTCTTTCTTTTTTCTAGCCACATGAACACCCATTGTTCTGAGGAGGGCTGCAAGACTTTAGACTTTGCCTTTAGACGGAACCACACTACCCGTGTTTTGACGATACACCGAGAGCGCAGGAGATTTTTGTCTTTCTGTGTAGCCAAGTCCAGGCAGGGGTGCAGGCAGCAACCAAAAGAGTAGTCAGGTCTAAGCTGGGGTTAGGGCAGCAAACAAGAGAGTAGTCAGGTCCAGGCATGGGTTAAGGCAGCAATCAAGGGATTAGTCAGGTCTAGGTAGGAGTTCAGACAGCAATCAAGAGAGTAGTGGTACAAGTCTGCTTTGCTGTAACTGTCACCAGGTTATGAGACTCAAGGTCACCCCACGAAGGGGATATTAGGAACAAGGACAGCTATGGTGTGGAGACTGCACACTTGGAAGCCCACTGGAGAGCAGTCAAGTCCAGGCATGGGTTGAGGCAGGCAGCAATCGAGAAATTGAACAGGTCTAGGTAGGAGTTCAGGCAGCAATCAAGATAGTAGTTGTCCAAGTCTGCTTTGCTGTAACTGTCACCAGGTTATGGGCCTGAGGGTCACCCCTACAAAGGGGATAGCAGGAACAGGGACAGCTATGGTGTGGAGACTGTACACTAGGAAGCAGACTGGAGAGCATTCAGGTCCAGGCATGGGTCGAGGCAGGCAGAAATCCATAGCGTAGCCAAGTCCAGGCAGGGGTGCAGGCAGCAACCAAGAGAGTAGTCAGGTCTAAGCTGGGGTTCAGGCAGCAATCAAGAGAGTAGTGGTCCAAGTCTGCTTTGCTGTAACTGTCACCAGGTTATGGGCCTGAAGGTCACCCCTACAAAGGGGAAAGCAGGAACAGGGACAGCTATGGTGTGTGGAGACTGTACACTAGGAAGCCCACAGGAGAGTAGTCAGGTCTAGACATGGGTCGAGGCAGGCAGCAATCCACAGCGTAGCCAAGTCCAGGCAAGGGTGCAGGCAGCAACCAAGAGAGTAGTCAGGTCTAAGCTGGGGTTAAGGCAGCAAACAAGAGAGTAGTCAGGTCCAGGCATGGGTTAAGGCAGCAATCAAGGGATTAGTCAGGTCTAGGCAGGAGTTTAGACAGCAATCAACAGAGTAGTGGTACAAGTCTGCTTTGCTGTAACTGTCACCAGGTTATGGGCCTGAAGGTCACCCCTACAAAGGGGATAGCAGGAACAGGGACAGCTATGGTGTGGAGACTGTACACTAGGAAGCCCACAGGAGAGTAGTCAGGTCTAGGCATGGGTCAAAGCAGGCAGCAATCAAGAGAGTAGTCAGGTCTAGGTAGGGGTTCAGACAGCAAACAAAGAGTAGTCAAGTTGAGGCAAGCAGCAGACAAGAGTAGTAAAACCAGGTCAGCAATGGTCAAGCAAGCTCTCTCAGGCAAGTATTACAGCTCTTTGTACCTAGCTGATGAGAAGACCCACCATTGGCCATTTCAAAGACTGAAACTTAAAGTGGATGTTCAGGCAAAACCTATCTAAGGCTAAACCTACTCCCACCCCCATTCTAATGCCCCGTACACACGACCGGTTTTCCCGTCGTAAGAAAAAAAATGATGGTAAGGTAAGCATAGGGATCTCTTCTTTACAAGATTAGATAGAATAGGCTTAGCATGGGGGGGGGGGGGGGGGGGTAGGTTCAGCCTTAGTTATGTTTTGCCTGAACTGTCACTTTAAATACCCTTTCACAGGGTCGTTTTGTACTATGCGATCCGGTGTAGGCAACCCGCGCTGCGATTGTGATGCGTTTGGAGTGTTGGTAACCTTATATTGACACCCACGGCGGATCGCAAAGCACAGTGTGTTTGCAAAGCAGTGCAGGAAACACGCAGGGATCGCAGCGTTTCCTGCACCACATATGTGTGAGCCGGGGATTAAAGTGAACGTTCAGTTGGGTTTTGTTCAGTTTTTACATTAAAAAATGTAAGCAGCTCCCGTCCCGATGGCGGCACACCGGACATGCGGCGGCTATTTGTATGGCGCCCCGCTACTCTACAGACAGCGCCCTGCTACTCTACAGACAGCAGCCCGCAGGACGGGCGAACACTCTTTATTTTACTAATTAAAAGTGAAAACTCCTCCCCACGAGTGTTGATTGTTTTATCACTGGGGGAAGCATTATGGGTGGAGCATTAGAGCGAATGTAACCCCGCCCCTTCACTGTCTTCATCTTCTTGCAGTCGTATTCTGCCGGGTTATTCGTCAATGTGGAGTTTCTGGTGAAAGAGACGTCATGCCGCAAACATGACTGGAGCAAACCGGACTGCAAGGTCATAAAAAACGCAGTAAGTGTCTGACAAGCCTGGTGATTGGTGAGTTATATACCAGGGCGGAGTTCAAACACCTTTCTCCTTTGTGTGCCACTCCTCATTTTCATATTGCTCCACCCAGTACATCATGTATTGCACACTCCACACTGCTCCACCCTGTACATTGTAAATGGATTACTCCACCCTGCTCCACCCTGTATATTGTGAATTAATTACTCCACACTGCTCCACTCTGTATATTGTGAATGAATTACTCCACACTGCTCCACCCTGTACATTGTAAATGGATTACTCCACACTGCTCCACCCTGTACATTGTGAATTAATTACTCCACACTGCTCCACTCTGTATATTGTAAATGAATTACTCCACCCTGCTGCACCCTATTCATTGTAAATTAATTACTCCACACTGCTCCACTCTGTATATTGTGAATGAATTACTCCACACTGCTCCACTCTGTACATTGTGAACGAATTACTCCACACTGCTCCACTCTGTACATTGGGAATGAATTAATCCACACTGCTCCACTCTGTATATTGTGAATGAATTACTCCACACTGCTCCACTCTGTACATTGTGAATGAATTACTCCACACTGCTCCACTCTGTATATTGTAAATGAATTACTCCACCCTGCTCCACCCTGTACATTGTAAATTAATTACTCCACACTGCTCCACTCTGTATATTGTGAATGAATTACTCCACACTGCTCCACTCTGTACATTGTGAATGAATTACTCCACACTGCTCCACTCTGTACATTGGGAATGAATTACTCCACACTGCTCCACTCTGTACATTGTGAATTAATTACTCCACACATGTCCACTCCGTACATTGTGAATGAAAAACTCCACACTGCTCTACTCTGTACATTGTGAATGTATTACTCCACACTGCTCCACTCTGTACATTGTGAATGAATTACTCCACACTGCTCCACTCTGTACATTGTGAATGAATTACTCTACACTGCTCCACTCTGTACATTGTAAATGAATTACTCCACACTGCTCCACTCTGTACATTGTGAATGAATTACTCCACAATGCTCCACTCTGTACATTGTGAATGGATTACTCCACACTCCACGCATTGTGAATGAATTACTCCACACTGCTCCACTCTGTAAATTGTGAATGAATTACTCCACACCTCTCCACTTTTTACATTGTGAATTAAATACTCCACACTACTCTACTCTGAATGAAATACACTGCTGCATTGTATTGTTGTCTCGTGTAGTAGTAGTTGATGTTCTACTCTTAGAAACAATTGTGACTTATAATAAATAGTATCTGACCTCATTTGGTGATAATGTATCTCCATTGTTGTGTCTCCACAGAAGACCTATAGCTGCTTCGGGTGTTTCAAGTTTGAATACGACTCTCACTCTGTTATATCTCAGGCTGAGGAATGCATTCTGCTGCGACACCTAAATGCGGTAAATCCCAAACCATAAACCTGCATCAGTCCTGCTATTAGTACTCCTGTTTTACTCAGTTGTTTGCAGTAGATTCCTATAGGTTACAAGTGGATCTTTGTGTCTGTGTAACCTATTCATTTTTTTTCTCACATCCCTCCATCAATGACCATATACATCGATCAGCCATCAGTACATTATGGCCCATCGAGTCATATACTGCACTAGATTTCTGAAGGTACACTGTGGTATCTGGCACCAAGCAGTCAGTAGCAGATCCTTTAGGTCCTGTAAGTTGGGAGGTTGGGTCTCCATGGATCAGACTTGTTTTTCTAGCACATCCCACAGATTCTCGATTGGATTGAGATCTGGAGAATTAGGAGGCCAAGTCAACAACTCAAACTCATTGTTGTGTTCCTCAAACCATTCTTGAAATGATCAGACCAGGCCACCTTCTTTCATTGTTCCATGCAACAGTTCTGATGTTCAGGTGCCCATTGTAGGCTCTTTTGGCTGTGGACATAGATCAGCGATGGCACCCTGACCGGTCTGCAGCTACACAGCCCCCATACACAACAAACTGCGATGCTCTGTGTGTTGTGACACCTTTCTATCAAAACAAGCATTAATTTTTCCAGCAATTTTGAGCTCCAGTAGCTCTTCTATTGGATCTGAGTACACAGACCAGCCTTCCCTCCCCACCTCCATCAATAGGCCTTCCCTGCTCACCTACATCATAGAGCCTTTCCTCCCCACCTCCACCAATAAGCCTCCCCTCCCCACCTCCACCAATGAGCCTCCCCTCCCCACCTCCACCAATGAGCCTCCCCTCCCCACCTCCATCAATGAGCCTCCTCCACCTCCATCAATGAGCCTCCTCCACCTCCATCAATGAGCCTCCCCCACCTCCATTAATGAGCCTTATATGTCTACCTCCATCAATGAGTCTTGCCTCTCCACCTCCATCAACGAGCCTCCCCCCACCTCCATCAATGAGCCTTCACTCCCCACCTCCATCAATGAGCCTTCACTCCCCAGCAATGAGCCTTCCTTCCCCATCTCCATTAATGAGCCTTCCCTCATCACCTCCATCAGTGAGCCTTCCCTACCCACCTCCATCAGTGAGCCTTCTCTCCCCACCTCCATCAATGAGCCTTCCCTCCCCCACCTCCATCAATGAGCCTTCCCTCCCCACCTCCATCAATGAGCCTTCCCTCCCCACCTCCATCAATGAGCCTTCCCTCTCCACCTCCATCAATGAGCCTTCCCTCCCCTCCTCCATCAATGAGCCTTCCCTCCCCACCTTCATCAATGAGCCTTCCCTCCCCACCTTCATCAATGAGCCTTCCCTCCCCACCTTCATCAATGAGCCTTCCCTCCCCACCTTCATCAATGAGCCTTCCCTCCCCACCTCCATCAATGAGCCTTCCCTCCCCACCTCCATCAATGAGCCTTCCCTCCCCACCTCCATCAATGAGCCTTCCCTCCCCACCTCCATCAATGAGCCTTCCCTCCCCTCCTCCATCAATGAGCCTTCCCTCCCCACCTCTATCAATGAGCCTTCCCTCCCCACCTTCATAAATGAGCCTTCCCTCCCCACCTTCATCAATGAGCCTTCCCTCCCCACCTTCATCAATGAGCCTTCCCTCCCCTCCTCCATCAATGAGCCTTCCGTCCCCACCTCCATCAATGAGTCTCCCCTCCCCACCTCCATCAATGAGCCTTCCCTCCCCACCTCCATCAATGAGCCTTCCCTCCCCACCTCCATCAATGAGCCTTCCCTCCCCACCTCCATCAATAAGCCTTCCGTCCCCACCTCCATCAATGAGCCTTCCCTCCCCACCTCCATCAATGAGCCTTCCCTCCACCACCTCCATCAATGAGCCTTCCCTCCCCACCTTCATCAATGAGCCTTCCCTCCCCCACCTCCATCAATGAGCCTCCCCTCCCCACCTTCATCAATGAGCCTTCCCTCCCCACCTTCATCAATGAGCCTTCCCTCCCCTCCTCCATCAATGAGCCTTCCGTCCCCACCTCCATCAATGAGTCTCCCCTCCCCACCTCCATCAATGAGCCTTCCCTCCCCACCTCCATCAATGAGCCTTCCCTCCCCACCTCCATCAATGAGCCTTCCCTCCCCACCTCCATCAATAAGCCTTCCGTCCCCACCTCCATCAATGAGCCTTCCCTCCCCACCTCCATCAATGTGCCTTCCCTCCACCACCTCCATCAATGAGCCTTCCCTCCCCACCTTCATCAATGAGCCTTCCCTCCCCACCTACATCAATGAGCCTTCCCTCCCCACCTTCATCAATGAGCCTTCCCTCCCCACCTTCATCAATGAGCCTTCCCTCCCCACCTACATCAATGAGCCTTCTGTCCCCCACCTCCATCAATGAGTCTCCCCTCCCCACCTCCAGCAATGAACCTTCCGTCCCCCACCTCCACCAATGAGTCTCCCCTCCCCACCTCCATCAATGAGCCTCCCCCACCTCCATTAATGAGCCTTTTCTCTCCACCTCCATCAATGAGACTTCCCTACCCACCTCCAACAATGAGCCTTCGCTCCCCACCTCCATCAATGAGCCTTCCCTCCCCACCTCCATCAATGAGCCTTCCCTCCCCACCTTGATCAATGAGCCTTCCCTCCCCACCTACATCAATGAGCCTTCCGTCCCCCACCTCCATCAATGAGTCTCCCCTCCCCACCTCCAGCAATGAGCCTTCCGGCCCCCACCTCCACTAATTAGTCTCCCCTCCCCACCTCCATCAATAAGCCTTTCCTCCCCACCTCCATCAATGAGCCTTTTCTCTCCACCTCCATTAATGAGCCTTTTCTCTCCACCTCCATCAATGAGTCTTCCTTCCCCACCTCCAACAATGAGCCTTTCATTCCCACCTCCTTTAATAAGCCTCCCCTTCCCACCTCCATCAAATAGTCTCCCCCACCACCATCAACAAGCCTTCCCTCCCCCTTCCATCAACAAGCCTAACCTCCCCCACCACCATCAATGAGCCTTCCCCCCACCTCCATCAATGAGCCTTCCCTCCCCACCCTCATAAATGAACCTTCCCCCCCACCCCCATCAATGAGCCTTCCCCCCACCTCAACCAATGAGCCTCCCCCCACCTCCATCAATGAGCCTTCACCACCCACCTCCATCAATGAGCCTTCCCTCCCCACCTCCATCAATGAGTCATCCCTCCCCACCTCCATCAATGAGCCTTCCCTCCCCCCACCCCCCATCAATAAGCCTTCCCTCCCCACCTACATCAATGAGCCTTCACCACCCACCTCCATCAATGAGCCTCCCCTCCCACCTCCATCAATAAGCCTTCCCTCCCCACCTACATCAATGAGCCTTGGCTGTCCATGACCCTGTCTCCAGTGGGCCGGTTCTCCTTCCCGAGCCCACTTTTGGTCAGTCCTGACCACTGCATACTGGGAACATTCACAAGAGCTGCAGTTTTGGAGTTGCTCTGACCCCATGGTCTTGCCATTACAATTTGGCTCTTATCAAAGTGAAAAAGGGTCAGGGACGCATAGAGCAGCCAATTGAAATGAATGAACTGCCCTACACACGACGTACATCTTTATCCACCCTGACAGTACACCTTTGCATCCTAAAACCGTTTCAAACCTCTGCGACCCAAACCTGTACAAAAATGTGAGGGGTGTACTCACTTTGTGAGATACTGTATGTTCATATACAGGATTCTCAATCCTAACACGTATTACACCTATTTAAAATTACATTGCCTTGAAAAAGTATTCATATAGTGTTCTCCGTAAATAAAATTGAATATTAAATAAAAGGAATGATGGCTGTGGGTGACGTCACATCCTTCCCATCCGTACGTTACGTCCCTATGGGCGGGACTTCATCAGCGGTGGACCACACACAGGTAACTTCTGAAGGCAATTGGTTCCACTACATTTTAGTTAGGGGTATCAGAGTAAAGGGGGCTGGATACAAATGCCCCCCCACACTTTTCACATATTTATTTGTATCATTTATCATTTTCCTTCCATTCACAATTATGTGACACTTTGTGTTGGTCCGTCACATAAAATCCCAATAAAATACATTTACGTATTTGGTTGTAACATGACAAGATGTGGGAAATTTCAAGGGGTATGAATTCTTTTTCAAGGCACTGTAATTTTAAAGCAATAAAATTTAATAAGTGTTAGGATTGAGAATCCCGTATAAGAACATACAGTATCTCCCAAAAGTAAGTACACCCCTCAGTCACATTTGTGTAAATCTTTTTATGTGACAACACTGAAGAAATGACACTTAGCTACAATGTAAAGTAGTGAGTGTACAGCTTGTATAACGGTGTAAATTTCCTCTCCCCTCAAAATAACTCAACACACAGCCATTAATGTCTAAACCGCTGGCAACAAAAGTCAGTACACCCCTAAGTGAAAAATGTCCAAATTTGGCCCAAAGTGTCAATATTTTGTGTGGCCACCATTATTTTCCAGCACTGCCTTAACCCTCTTGGGCATGGAGGTCACCAGAGCTTCACAGGTTGTCACTGGAGTCCTCTTCCCCTCCTCCATGGAGACATCACAGAGCTGGTGGATGTCGGAGACCTTGCGCTCCTTCACCTTCTATTTGAGGATCCCCCACAGATGATCAATAGGGTTTAGATTTGGAGAAATGCTTGGCCAGTCCATCACCTTTACCCTCAGCTTCTTTAGGAAGGCAGTGGTGGTCTTAGAGGTGTGTTTTGGGTCGGTATCATGTTAGAATACTACCCTGCGGTCCAGTCTCTGAAGGGAGGGGATCATGCTCTGCTTCAGTATGTCACAGTACATGTTGGCATTCATGGTTCCCTCAATGATCTGTAGCCCCCCAGTGCCGGCAGCACTCATGCAGCTCCAGACCATGACCCTCCCCCCACTATGCCTGACTGTAGGGAAGACACACTTGTCTTTGTCCTCCTCACCTGGTTGCCGCCACACACGCCTGACACCATCTGTCACATGAAAAGATATAATAAAATATTTACAGAAATGTGAGACTTTTGTGAGATGCTGTACATGTGTCAGTGTAAAATGGTGCGGTGAACGGGATCGGAGATTTTCTTCTATATTTGTCTCTTTCTTTTATTTTTGACAAAGCACCTGTGTAATGTGATCTCTCCTCCTCTCTCTATAGGGACGTAAGGCTCGGAGGAATACTCTGTGTAAGGAGGTGGAGATGAAGGTCACTGGGAAGACGATTCCGGGGGTGTACAGCTTCCTGAGAAAGGAGTAAGGGGGGTGAGTGTGACGGAGATCTTGGAGTGATCCGGGACGATTGGACCCGGTAATGACCTCTCCTGCTAACTGAGTACAACGTTCTATCAATGAATATCATAGAGTACAGCAGTCCGGGCTCTGGTAGTAAAGCACAGCTGTGCTGCGGGAGCTATGAGGGCGCCCTCTGCTGGTCAACTTTTGAAAATTCTGCTCCAGTGCTGATCCCCTGGCTTCATCCCGCTTCTTGAATCCCTGACCAATGAAACATTGTGCTGTACCAGATTCTGAGACTGGGGTGAGGGTGTTAGTCAAATAAAGTGTAACTGCACTTAAATCTGACCTCCAGCCTCTCCTCCAGTCTTCCACAGTTCTACCGGCTCCTCTCCTGGACAGAAATGGCTTACTCTGATTTCACTGCACACTGTGAGCTTCTCACAGATAGATAGAGCCCACCTCATTTTGTGGTTAAAGGATGTCCAGCATCATCTAACCCTTTCCCCCTCAGACTGTCTATGCCTGGCCAGCTCTTTTCATTCAAGGCATTTTAGTTCTTACAATTATAAGGGCGTTATGTAGGGTGGTCTGTATGCAAATGCAGCATGCTTAGGACCGCCCACTGGACCACTCCTCCAGACTGACATTTACTTAACAAGGCATTTGGATATTTGCAGAGATTCTATTGTTTACAGTCAGACAGACCCTGTGAGTAGGAATGAGCTCGGTGTTCGAGTCGAACATAGGTTCAACTCGAACATCGGCTGTTCGCGCGTTCGGCGAACAACGAACGATTTGTGCCGTTTGCGCCTAATTCGAGTGACGCGAACGGCCCACAATACACTGCGCCATCACAGTGTAATCCCGGCGCTGTGATTGGCCAATCATGCACTGTGACCCTGCATGCTTGGCCAATCACAGCGCCGGCAGCGAGAAGAGCTAAGATTGGCCACAGGCAGGATGCCTGTGGCCAATTATAGCTGAGGGGGTTTAGTACACGCCCCACACTATAAAGGCCGCCAGCGCGGCGGCCTTGTGTAGTGTGTTCCGGAGCAGGGAAAGTGAAGGATAGGCAGGGACAGTGTCAAATCTTGTCAAATCTATTCTTTGCTAAACCTTGTGTGTAGGGAGAGAGAAGGATGGGCAGGGAGAGTGTCAGTGTCATATTCTTTTCTAAACCTTGTGTGTAGGGAGAGAGAAGGATAGGCAGGGGACAGTGTCAGTGTCATTGTTGCAGCCTCCTGCACATTATACACCTGAAGTTAGCCCGTATTGCTGCTTTTTCCTGGTGTGTTACACCAACAGGATTTTGCGGCACTTACAGCGGGTGGAGTGTGCCTCCTGACCATATTACACCTTAACTTAGCCTGTATTGCTGCTTTTCCCATTTCCCTGCAGGCCATTAGAATGTCTGGAAGGCAAACAAGGAGACGCAGACAGTCAGGAGCCAATAAAAGAGGGCAAGCAGGCTCTGTGTCTAGAGACAACAGTGCTGGTCGTGGACGCGGTGCATCGCCATCAGCACGTGGCCATGGGACACGCTTGTCCTTCTTTTCGGCAGCTGGACGTGTTGAGCCGCATCATGCCGAAGACTTGGTAGAGTGGATGACCAAGCCCTCCTCATCCTCCTCATCCTCTCTCACCCAGGCTCAGGGTACTGGCAAAGCAGCTGCCAAAGCGTCCTCTTCCCTGGTATCAATGTCATCATCAGTCACTCCTTCCCTAGACCAACCATGTCCTCCTGAGGAGTCCCCCGAACTGTTTGAGCACAGTGTTGGGTACATGCTCCAGGAGGATGCCCAGCGTTTCGAAGGGTCTGATGATGATACCCAGCTAGAGGAAGGCAGTAGCGTGAGAGCAGAGAGAGGGGATGCTCAAGAAGGACACCAATCTGGCAGTCATGTTCCAGCAGCTGCAGCATACTGCCAGATTGGCTCCAGTGATGAGGAGGGAGGGGATGATGAGGTCACTGACTCCACGTGGGTGCCTAATAGGAGAGAGGAGGAGGAGGAGGATGAGGATGAGGCACATCTCCAACGAGGCAGGATGCCCTCGGGGGGCCAGCGTAAGGGCAGCACACCGACGGAATCACACCGCAGAGCTCCGCCTGTGCAGGGCGCTGCCTCTGCCCGTCATTCAAAAAGTTCTTTGGTGTGGGCCTTTTTTGAGGCTAGTGCATCAGATCGCACAGCTGCTGTTTGCAACATATGTCTCAAGCGTATATCGCGTGGCCAAAACATCAGCCGCTTGGGCACCACATGCTTGACCAGACATATGTTGACCTGCCATGCAGCTCGTTGGCAAGCCTACCTTAAAGACCCACACCAAAGAACAAAGCGGACCTCTCCTTGCATCGCATCAGCTGGGATCTCCAACCCCACTATACCTTCAGTCCTCTCTGAAACCTGCTCTGAGAGGAATGAAGGTGTAGAATTAGGTGTGTCACAGCCAAGTACTTGCGGCCACTCTGCTAGCAGTACACCGACGTCCGATTCTAGCAGGCAAATTTCCCTGCCCCAGCTGCTGGACTGTCGAAAGAAGTTCACTCCCAGCCATCCACATGCCCAGCGGTTGAATGCTAGCTTGGCTAAATTGCTAGCGCTTCAACTGCTGCCTTTTCAGTTGATAGACTCGGCCCCCTTCCGTGAGTTTGTGCAATGTGCAGTTCCTCAGTGGCAGGTTCCCAAACGCCACTTTTTCTCACGGAAGGCGATTCCGGCTCTCTACCGGCATGTGGAAGGCAATGTCTTGGCCTCGCTGGACAGGGCGGTCAGCGGTAAGGTGCATATTACCGCTGACTCATGGTCCAGCAGGCATGGACAGGGACGTTACCTTTCTTTCACGGCCCATTGGGTCACTCTTTTGGCAGCTGGGAAGAATGCAGGACAAGGTGCAGTAGTGTTGGAGGTTGTTCCACCGCCACACCTCCAAAATGCTACTACTGGTTGTGACACACCTCTCTCCTCCACCCCCTCCTCTTCTTCTTCCTCCATGGCCTCTTCCTGTGGTTTGTCCTCGGAACCAGCGGTGCTCCGTAGGCGTTCAAGGGGCTACGCAAGTACGCAGGCAAAAAGATGCCATGCCGTGCTTGCGCTGGTGTGTTTGGGGGACAGGAGCCACACTGGGGCAGAGGTTCTGTCTGCTCTGCAGGGGCAGGCCGAGAGGTGGTTGACGCCACGCCAGCTTAAGCCAGGAATGGTAGTTTGCAACAATGGCACCAACCTCCTCTCCGCTCTCCGACAGGCACAACTGACCCATGTGCCCTGTATGGCTCACGTCCTTAACCTGGTGGTGCAGCGGTTCTTGGGCAGGTACCCGGGCTTACAGGATGTCCTGAGGCAGGCCAGGAAAGTCTGTGTGCATTTCCGCAGATCTTATAATGCCAGTGCTCGCCTGGCTGAGCTGCAAAAGGAGTTGAACCTGCCCAAGAACCGCCTTATATGTGACATGCCCACCAGGTGGAACTCAACGTTGGCCATGCTGCAGCGGCTGCACACGCAGCAGAGGGCCATCAATGAGTACCTGTGCGACTACGGCACCAGGACAGGGTCAGGGGAGCTCTGATTTTTTTCACCACGCCAGTGGGGCATGATCAGGGATGCATGCACTGTCCTGGCACCATTTGAGGAGGCCACAAGGATGGTGAGCAGTGACAGTGCATGCATCAGTGACACTGTACCTCTTGTCCACCTGTTGGAACATACGCTGCGTGGAATAATGGACAGGGCACTTGAGGCAGAACAGAGGCAGGAAGAGGAGGACTTCCTTGCCTCTCAAGGCCCCCTTTACCCAGACAGTGTTCCTTCTGTCCCACCCATCGCACAGGAAGAAGAGGAGGAGGAGGATTGTGTCAGCATGGAGGTGGAGCCTGGCACTCAGCATCATCAGCAGCAGTCTTTTAGGGATGATTTACAGTCCCAAGAAACCAGTGGACTTGTACGTGGCTGGGAGGAGGTGGCTGCGGATCATGTCGTCCTTAGTGACCCAGAGGACTCCGGACCGAATGCCTCAGCTAACCTACGCTGCATGGCCTCCCTGATCCTGCAAAGTCTGCGGAAGGATCCTCGTATTCTTCGGATCAAGGAGAGGGACCATTACTGGCTGGCCACTCTCCTTGATCCACGGTACAAGGGTAAGGTTGCGGACCTTATCTTACCGTCGCAGAGGGAGCAGAGGATGAGACAACTCCGGGAGGCCTTGCAGAAAGGTCTGTGCAACGCGTTCCCAGAGACTGGGAGGTTACAAACTCCTGTTCCTGGACAACGAGTTGCTGAGGCTTCGGTCAGTCAAAGAAGGAGCGGTGGGGAAGGTGGTCGTCTGACCGAAGCATTCAGACAATTCTTTAGTCCGCAGCCCCAAGGTATGATCGGTTCCAGCAACCATCGCCAGCGTCTGATATACATGGTGCAGGAATACCTAGGGGCAAGGTCAGACTTGGACACCTTCCCCACCGAAAATCCTCTGGCTTACTGGGTCTTGAGGATGGATCACTGGCCAGAGCTTGCACAGTATGCAATTGAGCTACTGGCCTGTCCTGCATTCAGCGTTCTTTCAGAACGCACATTCAGTGCTGCTGGAGGATTTGTCACGGATCACAGGGTGCGCCTGTCCACCGACTCTGTTGATCGACTGACCTTCATAAAGATGAACCAGTCTTGGATCACCACCAGCTACCAAACACCTGAAGCTGATATAACAGACTAATTTATTTTCAAATGTCACATCCCTTCAAGACTGATGCTGATGCTGAGAGACTGTCCTGTTATGTTGACTGACTATCCTCCTCCTCCTCAATGATCCGATTGACGATGATAGCTTGGAAGAACATTTTTGTTTCTGGGTGCCACCACCAGTGGCTAAGGCCCAATTTTTCAGCCCCTGTTTAACAGGGGTGTGTTATTACAATTTTTTATGCAATGCTTTGCAGCAGGGCTCATTCCTGCACTCCAACTAGAGTATCTGGGAGTGGTTGCAGTGTCGTGGCAACAGCACCAGTGGCTAAGGCCCAATTTTTCAGCCCCTGTTTAACAGGGGTGTGTAATTACAATTTTTGATGCAATAATTTGCAACAGGGCTCATTGCTGTGCTCCAAGTACAGTATCTGTGAGGGGTTGCAGTGTTGTGGCACCAATGCCTAAGGCCCAATTTTTCTGCCCCTGTTTAACAGGGGCATGTAATTACAATTCTTGATCTAATAATTCACAGCAGGGCCCATTCCTGCGCCCACCAAGAGTAACTGTGAGGCCTTACAGTGTTGTTTCAACACCACCACCACCAAAGGCCCAATTTTTCAGCCCCTGTTCAACAGGGGCATGCAATTACAATTCTTGATCTAATAATTCACAGCAGGGCCCATTCATGCGCCCACCAAGAGTAACTGTGAGGGCTTACAGTGTTGTGGCAACACCAACATGTAAGGGGCAAATTTCAGCTGAGTATATACGGCAGGTCCCTACTTTCAAACATCCAACTTACAAACGACTCCTCCTTGCAAACGGAAGGATACAACAGGAAGTGAGAGGAAATCTACCCCTAGGAAGGCAAATTCTCTCCTGTAAGAGTTAATATGGGAAAAAAAGTGTCTCCTCTCCACTGATGCTTTATCACCAATTCTTGTTTCAATAAAAACCTCAAATTTTCAAAAAACAGTTGTCATTAGGACGGAAAGTGAGGTGAAATGTTCTGAACAGGTGCACACTGCACAGACAGCAAAACAAATGTTACAGGGGTGATAACCCTTCCCTATGTTCTCCAAAAAGCTTAAAAATAGATTTTCTGGCTGGAGCTACACTTAAACAATGTACCTGTTCAAAATTACAAACACATTCTACATAAGAACAAACCTACAGTCCCTGTCTTGTATGCACCGCCTGTATACGGCTGTTCAGAGTATATAGGGCCTTTTTTATTTTGTGTGCGGGGTTCCCCTTAATATCCATACAAGACCCAAAGGGGCTGGTAATGGGCTGGGGTAGGGGGGGTCATGGGGTAGCTATGCCATTTTTCTTAAAGATTTTCATCCATATTGCCGGGACCAGACATTACATTAAAGCCGCAAGCAGTTTTAAATGGCTTTTTTTTCCTTTAGAAGTGTCATTTTGTGCAGGGACAGTTCTAAACACGGGAAACACGTGGCACTTCACAGGCATACTTTAGACACCCCCCAGGTACGATATTTAAAGGAATATTTGACTTTTTTTTTTTCACTTTATGCATCATTAAAATGACTGCTCCAGAAAACGGCCGTTTTTAAAACTTCTTTTTGCATTGATACATGTCCCCTTGTGCAGAAGCCGGGTTCCCAAACCCTTTTTAGGACAATAACATGCATAATAGTCGTTATAATTAGCACTTTAGATTTTGAACGTTCGCATCCATTGTATTTAATAGGGTTCTAAAGTTCGTGCAAACTTTCGGTCCGTTCGCGGGATCTGGTGCAAACCGAACCCGGGGGTGTTCGGCTCATCACTACCTGTGAGGTAGATGTGCAGTGAAGTCATAGGAAGACTAAAGCACAATAAGAATGCAGTAACTGCTGCAGGTATTGAGCAAATATGACAGCCCTCGAGTACACCTAAAATAGACAGAAGAAAGGGTGAAATGGACATGGATGGGCAGGAGCAGTAGAAGGGATGATATAGACAAGGTTGGGCAGAAGCAGGAGGAGGGATGATATGGACAAGGTTGGGCAGAAGCAGGAGGAGGGATGATATGGACAAGGTTGGGCAGAAGCAGGAGAAGGGATGATATAGACAAGGTTGGGCGGGAGAAGGGATGATTTGAACAAGGTTGGGCAGGAGCAGGAGGAGGGTTGATATGGACAAGGTTGGGTAGAAGCAGGAGAAGAGATGATATGGACAAGGCTTGGCAGGAGCAGGAGGAGAGATGATATGGAGGCAGGAGAAGGGATGATATGGACATGGATAGGCAGGAGCAGGAGGAGGAATGATATGGACAAGGTTGGGTAGAAGCAGGAGGAGGAATGATATGGACAAGGTTGGGCAGGAGCAGGAGGAGAGATGATATGGACAAGGTTGGACAGAAGCAGGATGAGGGATGATATGGACATGGATGGGCAGGAGCAGGAGGAGGAATGATATGGACAAGGTTGGGTAGAAGCAGGAGGAGGAATGATATGGACAAGGTTGGGTAGAAGCAGGAGAAGGGATGATATGGACAAGGTTGGGTAGAAGCAGTAAGAGGGATGATATTGACAAGGTTTGGCAGAAGCAGTAGGAGGGATAATATGTAGAAGTTCGGGCAGGAGCAGTGGGAGAGATGACATGGACAAAGTTGGACAGGATAAGTGGGAGGGATAAAATGGACAGGGTTGGGCAGGAGCAGTGGGAGGGATGATATGGATGAGGTTGGGCAGGAGCAGTAGGATGGATGATATGGAGGTTGCTGGGCATGAACAGGAGGAGGGACCCTCTTAATATAGACAAGGCCGGGCAGGAGCAGCAGGAGTGACAAAATGGACAACATTGGGTTTGAGCAGTAGGAAGGACATCATGGACAAGTTTAGGCAAGAATAGTAGGTGGGAAATTATGGAAAATATTGAACAGGAGCAATAGGAGGGATGATATGGACAATGTTGGACAGGTGCAGTAGAAAAGAAGATATGAAAAAATGTTGGGCAGGAGAATAGAAGGGACAAAATGGACAAGGTTGGTAGGAGCAGTGGAAGTGACGATATGAACAAGGTTAGGCAGGAAAGGTAGGTTGGATGTTATGGACAAGATCGTGCAAGAACAGGAGGGACAATATGGACAAGGTTTGGCAGGAGCAGTAGGAGGGATAATGGGAACAAGGTTAGGCAGGAGTAGGGATGATATGGACAAGGTTGGGCGGGAGCAGGAGGAGGGATGATATGGACAAATTTGGGTAGGAGTAGTAGGTAGGACAGTATGGACAAGGTTGGGCAGAAGACAGGGGCAGGGTTAGGTTTTGGGATTTGGAACGTGCCCTCATTCTCCACACTGATTATTTCTCTGTCTTTGTTTTCAGCTCCAGTCTAGACGTTGGATGAGAAGATCCTGAATCCCGGATAGTGGGGAAGATCCCGTATACGCCGAGTCCGTCCTCCTCCTATAATCCACTGTATATAGTATAAGAACACTTCCATATGAATATTGGAGCCATAGTCCTGTAGCAGAGTGTGATGTGTGTACAGAAGGGTCACACTATTGTAGGATGGGAATTAGAGAAGTGACAATGAGGCCACCAGAGGACCACTAATGTGACGATCCATCTTTGTGTCTCTGGGGAGCTGAAATCACCTGCAGAGGATAGAATGAAGTGACAAGACTTGTAATGTGTCTATTATATACCTGGGGGGGGGGGGGTATATCATCACCTACATAGGAATTGTCGATTTATTCCATGCCCATTGGGCCATGCAATTCCCTAATACTGTACAGAAAATGTGAAAATGTAAAAGGTTGCGCTGTTTCATAAACAAAGAAAAAACGCTGATCAAAAAAATATAACAAACACAGTGTATCAACTAGTGATAAATAAAGAGTTCAATAATTAAGTGTCCATGTGTATCAAAAATGATTCCATTAGTATTCCACCAAGGGATGTGCTGTCCACCGTTCCAATCCACATGAAAATTAAATTGGCCTCTTACCAACTTCGGATGATCTCTAGATTATAAGACATCATCAAACGCATGAGGTAAGAAAATGCCCGATGCCTGGCCACATCCTCTGTGTGTCTCCCGACCTCCAAGATGGATGGATGGATCTGATAGCTCCAGGCTCAGCATCCCAACACCTCTCACTCTGGACTCTGGCTCCATACTGAAAGTGTATTCCACAGCATCCCGGCACAGCTTGCGTCACTCCGGATGATCACTGGGCTTCACTCAGGTGTGTGTGCAGGATAAGGGAACACAGAAAGAGAGCTCATCGCATAGCGTGAAAGAACAGGGGGTTTATTTAAGCTAAAATATTCACTTACAACAGAGATAATAATATTAGGCAGTAGAGAGAGGATGATCCAGCATGGTGATCACCAACAAATCTGGATGCTCATCATGTCACAGCTCCCGTCTCCTTCCAACCTGTTTCCCCTTAACAGGCTACGTCTCCTTGCAGGTCCCCCACCTCTTCTGGGAGTGTCTAATTACTGTCAGTGCTGGCCCAGCTACTCTGCCTCTCCTCTCATATCCCTACATAACATTTACATCGCTGCGGGGGGAGGATTAAAGGGGAATATTGAGTGACAGCTCTGAGCTCTGAGGGTTGCTGACATCACATCCAAGATGGCGGCACCCAGTAGCAGTCTCAGGGCTTTTGGATATTTACACAAGGGAGGCTTTACAGGTAAATGACACGGATAAAATACATTGAATATCATGTTATTGGAAGGCAGGGTTGCCAACTTTCAGTAAATTGATGAACAGTTTGTAAAATCCATAATTGTTGCATATGTCCATTAATGTCAGTTACGGACATGCAGCCTACATGTCCGTAATGGACATTCAAGGATAGATGCAAAAAGTACAGATTTTACAAACTGTTCGGAAATTTACTGAAAGTTGGCAACCCTGTTGTAGACAAAAAAGGGTAGAGAAAAAGGAAGCGCCACCTAAGTGCAGTATTAAAAGATTGTTTTAATGACACAAATATCAATTACACTTACAGGAAAGGAAACAAAGGAAGGCTCATCTGTAAAGATCCTGTAGTCCTCATCCCGGATCCATGGGCTGCACAGATGTAGAAGATGCAGAGTAGGAAACAGGAAATACAAAGGCTCATCTGTGTGTCAGTGGTCTGTAGGGAAGCTTCAGATCCGGATCCGTTTTTCTATGCAGAGATGGTAAACTGCAGTCGTTGTTGCTGCTCAGCCTGGAGCAGATCCTGTGGCCATCAGGAAGAAGCTGTGGCTGTGGCTGAGGTCACGGGTCACGGGATCACTTCCGGGGGAGGATTCCACAGAGTGAGAAGGGTTGGATAGGCTCGGAGTCACTGCTCCTTCTATTGGCCTCCAACCCTGTTGGAAGGTGAGTGGTCTGATGACGGGGTCTCTGACCATACTGTGAAGAGTAGGGATGAGCCAAACTGCTCTGGGGTCGGTTCAGGCTGGATTCAGTGAACTTCAAGGACATTCGGATGCTGAACCCAAAACCCTTGTGAGATCAATGGGAACCAAATCTGTCAAATCAAAAATTCTTGTTTTCTGGGCTAAGGCAGAAGGTTGTCAAAAAATAGAGTGGGGGGAGAGGGAACAATAACCAGTGAAAAAAGGAAAAAAAATCCATTTGGCTGGATGCAGTGGTTTTGTAAAACACTGATATTTAAAATGGAAAAAATGTTTTTAAGATTGCCAGCAAATGACTTTTCCCTGCTGGCTTCTATTTAAAAAAGAGGCACACAGACCCCCCAAAGGTCCCCTCCAAAATAAATACTGGACCCTTTGATTCTGGTATGAATTTAAACAAGGTACTCCACTCAAAAACAGAAAATGTGCGAGGTCCCCCCCCATGGAAATCCATGTCAGACCCCCAGATCTCAGATGAATGTGCAGCCCCTCCCCCCTGAACCATACTTCTCCTTGTCCTAATAGATAGTTTTCCATTGGCTAAAACAAAAAGGCTCAAGCCTGAAAACACGTATACAGATGCACATAAAAAAAACTCCAAAAACACTGGAAGAAGCAGATGTGTGAACCTGTAACCCCGGAAAACACACTTCAGGGTTCACCAAAATACTTCTTCTTCCCGACCCATTATCAGAGATACATCACCCTTCATCACACAGCGACCCCTCACCGATCACCCAACAATCACTCCTACTCAATACAATCATCAGATTCATCAACTTCTATTGTTTATTACATTTATCATTCATTGAAGATAACACAAAATAATACACGTTACATTATAGCAGTCATCAGATTTCTATCACATTGATTTATCTTTATTATTCTCAGGGAAGCGAGAGCGGGATGGGGATGTGAGGGCAATTGCTGAAGCTGACCAAACACCCACCCCGGAGAATTGTAATGGACTATCTCGGTACTGATACAACACAATACTTTTTTTAGTATAAAAATTAGTTTAATAAACATAGAAAAGTAACATACAGGAACAAACAAATTTCAATAAAATAACCACTGTTGAAGTGGAGATAGACAGGTCTTTTCTCAACTAGTTTCGCGGAATGGAACTGCTTCTTCAGGAGGAGTTTTCTATTAAACAAATATTACAGTAAGGTACAGGGTAAATACAATGTGATACAATCGATGTAAACATAACACAGCACATAATATAATATAGAGATCCGCTCACCCAACGGACAAGACCGGCTATGCGAACAGGCCACTCGAAAAAGTTCCCCCCTTATTCTCAGGTTGGAGTTTATGAATTCACAAATTTCAAAACAATTTAGCAGAAAATATTACCTACAGCAACATCAGTGTCCTCAACAATTCTCACGTCACCCATGTACCATTCATGGAGTGTTGGAGGGGTGGAAGTCCCTTTGCAAGCTGCACCATTTTCTCCTCACCACCAGCACCAGAACCTTCCTCCTCATACTCCTCCTCTATCTCCTGCTGCCTCTTTCTCATGGGGATGAAGGTATCAGACAAAGAATCCTGCTGGGTCTGAGATAGCAAGAAGTCCTCCTCTTCCTCCTGCCGCTGTGTCCCTAGTGCCAAGTCTATCACACCAGGCAGTGTGTGCCCCCGCAGGAGCATCGGAGGGACCCTTTCAGTAATCTCTGCATTATATCTGAATTATCGTGACTCAACATTCTGGGCAGTGACAAGATGGTTCAACCGGTTTTAGTGGTGAACTTTCCATCTTGATTGCCTGTCAGCATTACATCCAGATATTCAATAGATGTAGGATGAGTATGGCTTGTAAATGAAAGTCCATAGATATTGTCATTTAGATACTGGACAATGAGATCGATTGATGAAGGTTCGCCTTCCCAGATGAAGAATAAATCATCAATATATCTCTTGTACAATATAATATTGTGGAAAAATAGGATTGATAGAGGAAGAGGAAGAGATACATTTCTCTTCAAACTGACCCATATATAAATTTGCAAAACTGGGAGCAAACTGAGTTCCCATGGCTGTTCCCAGGGTCTGGACATATAAAATATCCAAGAATGAGAAACAATTGTGTAACAGGATAAACTCTATTGCGTGTAATAAAAAATGCACCTGTTTCTTTGGAATGATTGGATCTGCGTCTAGGTGGAAGGAAACATTTTCAAAGCCTTTACCATGTGATATATTAGAATAAAATGAAGACACATTTAAAATGAGCGAATGGTAGGACCATGGAATGGGAATTATATGATTCAAAATTTCAGAAGTGTCTTTTATATTTTTATCTTAGATAAACATTTTACACGGGAAGCACTATTGGTTTTCATTTTATCTTTTGGAGGATATATCTGTGCCCACTCTCTGTGTGGAGGAGATGGAGTGGTGTTATTGCAGCCATTTTTTAAAGAGAAAGGGTGCTAATAGGACCTACAATGGAGTTGAGGGGACAAGGTGGAGCTATTACATGTAGCGCCCTGCTCCCAATGAGTGGGCGCTATGTGGTAAAATTATAGTTGTCTGAGTAATAGTTTGGCTCAGAAGGATTGTGTTACAAATTGTACTCTGCTTCAGTTCAGCTGGCTGCGTGATTTTCCTCCTGACAGTGGGTGTCGCTGTCACCACTGGTCAGGATAGGAAAGGCAACCGGCTGGACACATTGGGTATCTCTTTCCCAGCAGCGGCTCAGGGGCGTGGTCAACCCGCTGTGCATGCTGGGAGGGGGTGCTTAAGGGACAGACGTCATTAGGGCAGGGGGTTCTGTGGAGAGTCAAGGGTCGTTCTTTGTTGGTGGGCACCACCCGCCGACCCCGACCTGAGGGCCCTCATGGCCTCAGGGAAGTGCTGGCAGTTTCTGCCTCAGGGCCATGTTGGCCTGAGGCTCCGCTACTAAAGAGTAGGCCCAGGAGTTACTGGGGGCCTACTGATCCAGGGATGATCCTGTGTCGCCTTGCCTGCTGGAAGGGACCAAGCAATTGAGGACTCAATTGAAGGATGCATCCGAGTCATAATCTACCTCACAGTGCTGCCAGAACGGCTGAAAGATCCTGGCACTGGGAGCTGTGTTCCTTATTCAGAAGATAACCCACCGAATGGTCACACCAAGTCTGTGGCAGAGACTGTCTTATTAATACCAATTCTGTGGCAGAGACTGTCCTATTAATACCAAGTCTGTGGCAGAGACTGTCCTATTAATACCAAGTCTGTGGCAGAGACTGTTCTATTTGCACCAAGTCTGTGGCAGAGACTGTAGGTGATCGAGCTATGCATCGGTTGCTAGGCCAGTGAGATTGGGCCTATCCGGTGGTGGCTGAGTCCAGCGTGGTAGACAGTTGTTCCTCTGGACCTAGGAAAATTCCTGTGATCCGCAACTAAGGTACCTGAGTCCTCCCCATCCCTTCATCCCCCTCTGTTGGAACTTTATTCAATAAAACCTTTGAAAAGAGACTTTTGTGTTGGTGCAAACTTCTTCTGGACAACTCTTCAAGGAGAACCCCTGAGACGAGCATACGGAACAGTAAGGTAATGGCAGGCCCACATTTAAACCAGCGGCTCCTACGGGGGTATTGCTACATGTGGGGGCTCGAGTCCGGGATTTGTCGTTACCTCTCGCAACTAAAATAGACTGTTCATTTGGGGATCTATTCTACAGAGGGAGAAGGACTGTGTTAAAACGGGGAAGAAATTGCGATCACTTTCTGGCCGCGTGGGCCGTGGGCGGAGTCAAGGGAAAGAAAAGCCAGCGAGCTCTGTGCCAAGAAGAGCAAGTGGGAGGAGTTCCCGCTTGTTTGCTGCGTGAGACGCTACATGTGTGTCCAGCACTTAGAGAAACGGAGCACCGCCATGTCTTCAGTGCTATCGCTGCAGTCTGCTTTTGAGCCCAGGATGTTTCCTGTGGGCACCGCTGCAAGTGCCATGATGCCGGGAACCGTGCTGACGGACACTGGCATTCGCCTGAAGCCGCATAGGCGGTTCATGCTCTACACAATCGGTGGTGTGGAGGCCCTGGGTATGCTATCCCGATGAGCAATATTCATTCAGGCTTGAGTGGCGACGTTGTGCCTTTAGTGCTGCGTGCCTGAACCTTCCCCTGTTCTTCTTTTGTTCCTACTTTCCTCTCAAGTTCCCTCAGCAAAGTAAATAAATCCTTATTGTTGGGTTTTACATCTGTGTGGACATTGGCCTTTCTAAAGACTTTTCTATACCCTGACAACGGAAGCCTTGGAGGTAGTTCGCAGACCCAACAAAACCAGCCATTCCCTTAAATGGGGGTAAGTACTACAACTGTATCAGTTTCTCCTCACAGACGATCTGAGGAGAATGAGATACCAGGAAGCTGTTTGACAGACTTCCCATTCATGTGCTCACTGTGATTGGCTGTCACAGTGATCACGTGACTGGGGGCGGGTTCTCCCACCTGTCAATCATTAGTCCGAGACCCAAAGCTGAATCTGACCCTCCTGTCTCCTCGCTGCGTGCACGCGATCCGGCGCGATCACGGCCAGAACACATTTACGCAGATATGCGGCCCCACAGAAAAAAGCCCAGGCCTTTGGGGACGCAAATCTGCGTGCTGTCGACGGTAAAGGGTTAATGAAGCAAAAACAAAACACCCGGGACTGGTTTTTGACTACAGAGTGAATGGCGTAAAATTCCCGTTGCCTGGCTGTGCATGTGAGGGGAACCCAAAATTCCAGCATCTCCTGCAGGGGGTAGCGCTGCACTTATCTATGAGGTACTTTACTTTTCACATAGTTATCACATTTTATGCTCCTAAAAAATAACCCTCACACTGCAAGGTCAGCCTTGATCCAGATGTAATGAGAAAAGCCAATAGTGATCCCCACCAGACTTTTCACCTTCCTTTAGGCCCCTTTCACACTGAGGCGTATTCCAGCAGTTTTAGCGCTAAAAATAGCGCATAAATAACGCCTGAAATAATCCTGCCCCAGCATTTTCAATGTGAAAGCCTGAGGGCTTTCACACTGAGGTGGTGCACTGGCAGGAGCGGTGAAGGAGCGGTGTGTATATCGCTCCTTTACCGCTCCTTCCCATTGAAATCAATGGGACACCGCGCTGTAGCAGCGGTTTGCGGGCGGTATTAACCCTTTTTCGGACGCTAGCAGGGGTTAAAACCGCACCGATAGCGGCCGAATATCGCGATAAAAACGACGGTATATCGGCGCTAAAAATAGCGCCGCTATACTGCCAGCGCACCTGCCCGCCCCAGTGTGAAAGGGGCCTAACACATTTCACTTCTATGGCTAAGCCTATGTCTTGGGTGAAACGCGTCGGAAGGCAGAGTCTGGTGGGGATCATCGTTCGCTTTCATGGACAATTCTGGAAGAATGTTGACCCTGCAGCCTACAGATTACAATTTTGTGGATTGTGTTTGAAGACATCTAAACCCGGATGAAACGTCTTTGCTGGGGGACACCTGTGGCTCCGGTTGTTGCAGTCGGAGTTCCTGAAATGGTTGGCACACAACTCCATTCAAATATAACCCTTATAATGCTCAGGTTACACACATGAAGTGCCAGATATATGAGGGGTCTAGAAAGGACAGGAGCTCAGGGGAGGTCCATCCACCAAGACAATACAGCAAGGAGAACATTAAATCGGGAATGTGCAGTCCATAATACAAGACATAAGAGCTGAACATTAGACATGTGCACTGCCGAAAAATTTGTTTGTTTTCGTTATATTTGTTTTTCTGCATTTTTCGGAAATTCGGAAATTCTGAATTTTAAAATCCAAAAATCAAAATTTTTTGTTTTTTGGGATTTTCGAACTTTCGAAATTTTGAATTTCCGAATTTCCAATTTTTTCATTTTTTAATTTCCAAATGTTCAAATTTCAAATTTTTGAATTTTTGGATTTTCGGATTTTGGAATTTTCGAATTTGGAATTTTTGAATTTCTGATTTTCTAATCTCCGATTTTCTAATCTCCGATTTTGGAATATTAGAATTTACAAATTTCCGAAATGTAAATATTCCGAAATTCCAATTTCCGAATTTTCTAATTTCCGATTTTCCCTGATAATGCTCAGGTTACACACCTGAAGTGCCAGATATATGAGGGGTCTAGAAAGGACAGGAGCTCGAAGGAGGTCCATCCACCAAGACAATACAGCAAGGAGAACATTAAATCTGAGATGTGCAGTCCAGAATACAAGACATAAGAGCTGAATATTAGATATGTGCACTGCCGAAAAATTTGTTTGTTTTCGTTATATTTGTTTTTCTGCATTTTTTGGAAATTCGGAAATTCGGAATTCGGAAATCCATAAATCCAAATTTTGCGAATTTCGAAATTTTCGAATTTCGGAATTTTGGAATTTCGAATTTTAGGTTTTTTGGATTTTCAAATTTTCGAAATTTTGAATTTCCGAATTTCCAATTTTTTCATTTTTTAATTTCCAAATTTTCGAATTTCAAATTTTAGAATTTTTGGATTTTCGGATTTTGGAATTTTCGAATTAGAAATTCAAAAATTCCAAATTCAAAAATTCCAGATTTTCTAATCTCCGATTTTGGAATATTAGAATTTACAAATTTCCGAAATTCAAATTTCCGAAATTTCGAATTTCCGATTTTCAAATTTTCACATTTTTGAATTTCCGAATTTTAGAATGTTAAAATTTTCGAATTTCGAATTTCGGAATTGTCGGATTTTTGGATTTTGGACATTTTGAACTTGGAATTTTGGAATTTCTGATTTTCTAATCTCCGATTTCAGAATATTAGAATTTACAAATTTCTGAAATTTAAATATTCGGAAATTCCAATTTCTGAAATTTCGATATTCCGAATTTTCAAACTTTCGAAAATGTGGAAATTGAAAAATTTGTAAATTCAGAGATTTCGGAATTAACGAATTTGTCAAAATGCAGTAAAAAACGAATTCATACATCTAAACGAATTGCACATGTCTACTGAACATGGCAGGAAATTGAAGGTGGGGAGTCCATGAGGAAACACTGAGGAGAACAGAGGGCTCTGGTAGAGTTTAGCAAGAGGGAGAACTGGAGGGGTCACCATCACCATGAGTGACAACTGAAGTATCTAGAAAGCACTGGATCAGGGACGTTGGGGACATCACCACACCTGAGCTGAAATTAATAGAAGAGGACAGGAGACTCGGGGGATGGAGGGTTTTAGTAGATGAAACGCGTAGGCATATTTGGCTGCAGGTCCGGGCTGTGGAAAGGGAAGCCAGCCAATCAAAAGACATAAGAATTGGTGTCACTTCTGATGCTGAGCGCTCTTTCGGCCTGTGCGATGGCGTCATCGGCCCTCTTGCTCAGTTCTTTACACTCCTGCAGAATGTCATTGAACTGCTTGTAGGTCTCTTCGATGATGGTGCTCTGGAAAGGCTTGGGGTCCCAGTAGCCATCCTCCACCCATGGCTTGACAGAGCCCGGCATCTCCACCAACCCATTGCCGGTGGTGAACCTCTTCAAGGAGTTATCAATGTCCCGGCACAGATGGTAAAGGTCGCTGCCGCTGCCGGTGACCCTCTCGCCATCGATCACTCTAACGCTGGGTATGGTATCCAGCAGAGCGTGTCTGTAGGAGCCGTTGGCACAGAAAGGGTTGCTCAGGTTATAGATGGGATCCCTCAAGCGGATGCTCTCCAGCTTCCGAAGGCCTCTTAAGCACTGCAAACTGTCGACGGTGCAGAGCGCGTTGCCGGCCACGTTGAGGGTTTGCAGGTTGTCGCAGGAGGCCAGGGGCTCCAGAGAGGAAACCCGGTTCCGTGACAAGTTAAGGGCCACCAACATCTTCAGGGAGGACAGTGGAGCCAGGTGGGTGACGTGGTTGTTGGAGAGATCTAATCGCTCCAGGCTTAGGCACTCTCCGATACAACCCAACTCATGGATCCCCAGAGAGCGCAGCTTCAGGAAAAGGATGGACTCCAGGTCAAACTCGCCAGTCCGGGATTTCAGCATCTCCGGCGTGACGCGGGAATTGTCCGGGTTCTCCTCTTTGGTGACCCTACTCTCCATGGTCTGGAGGTTTCCCGGTAGTCACCAACTCTGGACTGGTTTAGGACAGGATTGAGATTTGCTGAGAGAAGATTGGGGTGCAGTGACACCCAACAAATGATTGACAGAAGTGACTTATACAATCTGGAGACGATCCTCTCACAACTACAACTGAGGTGAAGGGCTCTGGCTGAGGGAACAATTCAGCAAGTTCTCCGACGTCTCATTTGATGGTCTTTCTTTGTCACATCCAACCATTGAGGAGTTTCCTTGGTCTCCTTTTTCTCAGGCTTACAACTGAACTTGGACCGTTTTATATTCTTGGATGGTGTCGGGACATTCTGAAACAAGAAAGTGAGACCGTCGTTCAGCTAGGACCACACAATACGAGGGAGACATGAGTACTGCCGAAAAATTCGCTCATTTTCGTTTTATTCGTTTTTTAGCTTTTTTTTCGGAAATTTGTGAAATTCGAAGTTTCGGAGTTCGGAAATTCCAAAATTCGAAAAATTGCTAATTCGGGAATTCGGAAATTCAAAATTCGGAAATTCGGTAATTCGGAAATTTGAAAATTCGGAAATTCGAAAATTCAGAGTTCGAAAATTTGAAAATTTGGAAATTCAGAATGTAAAACATTTTTTAATTCTGAATTTTCCAATTTGCGAATTTTCGAATTTCCGCGGCTCTGGCAGCTGACTCTGGTCCTCCTCCAGACCCTGCACTTTCTGCTTCCCAGCTTTGCCCCCCCAGCTTCTTCCCAGCAGCATTTTCATATAAATACACAAACCCTTTAAATTAGATAGTGTGTGACTGTGGGGGAGGGACATTAGAGACTGATGTGATGTGGGGGGGAGGGGACATTAGAGTGTAAGCTCCTCTGTATAGAGACTGATGTGATGTGGGGGGAGGGGACATTAGAGTGTAAGCTCCTCTGTACAGAGACTGATGTGATGTGGGGGGAGGGGACATTAGAGTGTAAGCTCCTCTGTATAGAGACTGATGTGATGTGGGGGGAGGGGACATTAGAGTGTAAGCTCCTCTGTATAGAGACTGATGTGATGTGTGGGGGGAGGGGACATTAGAGTGTAAGCTCCTCTGTACCGAGACTGATGTGACTGTGGGGGAGGGGACATTAGAGTGTAAGCTCCTCTGTACCGAGACTGATGTGACTGTGGGGGAGGGGACATTAGAGTGTAAGCTCCTCTGTACAGAGACTGATGTGATGTGGGGGGAGGGGACATTAGAGTGTAAGCTCCTCTGTATAGAGACTGATGTGATGTGGGGGAGGGGACATTAGAGTGTAAGCTCCTCTGTATAGAGACTGATGTGATGTGGGGGGGAGGGGACATTAGAGTGTAAGCTCCTCTGTATAGAGACTGATGTGATGTGGGGGAGGGGACATTAGAGTGTAAGCTCCTCTGTATAGAGACTGATGTGACTGTGGGGGAGGGGACATTAGAGTGTAAGCTCCTCTGTACAGAGACTGATGTGATGTGGGGGGGGAGGGGACATTAGAGTGTAAGCTCCTCTGTATAGAGACTGATGTGATGTGGGGGAGGGGACATTAGAGTGTAAGCTCCTCTGTATAGAGACTGATGTGATGTGGGGGGAAGGGGACATTAGAGTGTAAGGTCCTCTGTACAGAGACTGATGTGATGTGGGGGAGGGGACATTAGAGTGTAAGCTCCTCTGTATAGAGACTGATGTGACTGTGGGGGAGGGGACATTAGAGTGTAAGCTCCTCTGTACAGAGACTGATGTGATGTGGGGGGAGGGGACATTAGAGTGTAAGCTCCTCTGTATAGAGACTGATGTGATGTGGGGGAGGGGACATTAGAGTGTAAGCTCCTCTGTATAGAGACTGATGTGATGTGGGGGGAAGGGGACATTAGAGTGTAAGCTCCTCTGTATAGAGACTGATGTGATGTGGGGGAGGGGACATTAGAGTGTAAGCTCCTCTGTATAGAGACTGATGTGATGTGTGGGGGGAGGGGACATTAGAGTGTAAGCTCCTCTGTATAGAGACTGATGTGATGTGGGGGAGGGGACATTAGAGTGTAAGCTCCTCTGTATAGAGACTGATGTGATGTGGGGGAGGGGACATTAGAGTGTAAGCTCCTCTGTATAGAGACTGATGTGATGTGGGGGGAGGGGACATTAGAGTGTAAGCTCCTCTGTACAGAGACTCATGTGATGTGGGGGAGGGGACATTAGAGTGTAAGCTCCTCTGTACCGAGACTGATGTGACTGTGGGGGGAGGGGACATTAGAGTGTAAGCTCCTCTGTACAGAGACTGATGTGACTGTAGGGGGAGGAGACATTAGAGTGTAAGCTCCTCTGGTCCTGATGTAGGAATGGACTGGCCATAGGGACTACCGGGAGTTTCCCGGTGGGCCGATGGCTCAGTGGGCCATTTTTTTATGCAGTTCGGCGGCAGCGGGAGTGTGGCAGCAAACAGCGGCGGGGAGGGCAGTTGGATGTAACATTCCGAGGGAGAAGAGCTCCACCCCCTCCCTGACCACCGAACAGGCGGACATTAGCGAGCGCGGCCACCCCAGCGCTCCCAGAACCTCGATTCCTCCACCTCCTCTCTGCTCCAGGAACCATGCGGCCTGGGCCAGAGGGCAGGCTGACTGGGAGCCCGGAGGAAGAGAACATGCGCCGCTGTAAGGAGCAGAGCAGCGTGAGCACCCCCCGGATCAAGAGGGAGGCTCGGCGCTGCCACTGCTGGCCATCAGGTACCTGGCATCCTACGCAAACATGCCAGAACACAGACAGCGGGGAGGTGAGCAGAGGAGGGACTGCAGAAAGAGACGGTGCTATGTGGTATGTCTCAGCCCTCCCCTCTGTCTCTCTGCCCCCTCTGTCTCTCAGTCCCCCCCTCTGTCTCTCAGTCCCCCCTCTTTCAGCCCCCTCCTCTGTCTCTCAGCCCCCCACTATCTCTCAGACCCCTCCTCTGTCTCTCAGACCCCCCTCTGTCTCTCAGACCCCCCCTCTGTCTCTCAGAACCCCCTCTGTCTCTCAGACCCCTCCTCTGTCTCTAAGACCCCTCCTCTATCTCTCACCTCTCCTCCTCTGTCTCTTAGCTCTCCTCCTCTGTCTCTCAGCTTCCCCTCTGTCTCTCAGCTTCCCCTCTGTCTCTCAGCTCCCCTTCTGCCTCTCAGACCCCCCCACTGTCTCTCAGCCCCCTCCTCTATCTTTCAGCTCTCCCCTCTGTCTCTCAGCTCTCCCCTCTGTCTCTCAGCTCTCCCCCTCTGTCTCTCAGCCCCCCCTCTGTCTCTCAGCTCTTCCTCTGTCTCTCAGCTCCCTCCTCTGTCTCTCAGCTCCCCCCTCTGTCTCTCAGACCCCCTGTCTCTTAGACCCCCCTCTGTCTCTCAGTTCCCGTGTCTCTCAGTCCCCCCTCTTTTAGCCCCTCCTCTGTCTCTCAGCTCCTTTCTATCTCTCAGACCCCCTCTGTCTCTCAGCTCTCCTCCTCTGTCTCTCAGCTCTCCTCCTCTGTCTCTCAGCTCTCCTCTGTCTCTCAGCTCTCCCCCTCTGTCTCTCAGCTCCCCCCTCTGTCTCTCAGCTCCCCCCTTGTCTCTCAGACCCCTCCACTGTCTCTCAGACCCCTCCACTGTCTCTCAGCCCCCCCTCTGTCTCTCAGCCCCCTCTGTCTCTCAGCTCCCCCTGTCTCTCAGCCCCCCCTCTGTCTCCCAGCTCCCCCTCTGTCTCTCAGCCCCCCCTCTGTCTCTCAGCCCCCGATCTCTCAGCTCCCCCTCTGTCTCTCAGCTCCCCCTCTGTCTCTTAGACCCCCCTCTGTCTCTCAGCCCCCCTCTGTCTCTCAGTCCCCCCTCTGTCTCTCAGTTCCCGTGTCTCTCAGTTCCCCCTCTTTTATCCCCTCCTCTGTCTCTCAGCTCCCCTCTGTCTCTCAGACCCCCCCTCTGTCTCTTAGACCCCTCCTCTGTCTCTCAGACCCCTCCTCTGTCTCTCAGCTCTCCTCCTCTGTCTCTCAGCTCTCCTCTCTGTCTTTCAGCTCCCCCCTGTCTCTCAGACCCCTCCACTGTCTCTCAGACCCCTCCACTGTCTCTCAGCTCCCCTCCACTGTCTCTCAGCTCCCCCCTCTGTCTCTCAGCTCCCCCCTCTGTCTCTCAGCTTCCCCCTCTGTCTCTCAGCTTCCTCCTCTGTCTCTCAGACCCCTCCTCTGTCTCTCAGCCCCCTCCTCTGTCTCTCAGCCATTCATTTCAATGGTGCTGCTTGGAGGACTTTCACACTGGGACTGCAGCGGAGGCGTTTTTCAGGGGCTTTACAGGCGCTATTTTTAGCCCAAAAGCGCCTGAAAAACGCCTCAGTGTGAAAGGGGTCCTACACTCACCCCCTCTCTTTTACACTCACCCCCTCTCTTTTACACTCACCCCCTCTCTCTTACATTCACCCCCCTCTCTCACCCACCCCCTCTCATCCCCTTTCCCTCAACCCTCCCTCTCTCTCTCTCTCTCTCTCTCATTCCCCTCTCATGATATACAATAATGGATGTAGGGGCCTTTTAGTGGGTGTGATTTTTTTGGGGGGGTGGGGGGCAGCATTTTATTGAATTAAAGTGGGCCGGTCTGGATGAAGTCCAGGGCCAAATTTTGGTCCCAGTCCAGCCCTGTCCTGATGTATATAATGTAACACACATCATTAGGTTCCAATGTTTTGTATATAAATAGAATAACAAATAAACAAAGAATAGAATGATGATGAAACGTTCGGTGAATATGATTGGATAGGAGATGATAGATTGTCACTCACCGCCTGGGCCCAGGATGCTGCGTCTGTGTTTTCCCAGAGCCCCTCCCCCCATTATCTCATCCCCCTCCCCCCATTATCTCACCCCCCTCCTGTCTCTGTATTGCTGGGATATATAAGTAGACCCCCCCTCCCCCCCGTATAGTACAAGATCCCTCCCCCTCCCCCACCATGTACACCTGACTCAGGTGATCTATAGACCTCCATGTGCTGATGAACTACAATTCCCAGCATGACCCCTCAGTGTATAGATCTATCTGCTCTTCCATTGGTCAGTATAGTGTGTGATGGACATTATAGATCTCCGACGTCCAAATCTCCCACCGGAAAAGAGACCGCCGTTACCATGGGAACAGCGGGGGCTCCCGTGGGAGCAGAGGATACATTGTATGATGATCTGTGATACATTGTATACATGATGATAAATACTCTCCCCGGGGGATGGGATCATCGCTCAGGGCTCTGGCAGTGAGAGAGTTAATGTCACTCACCTCTCCGACACATCGGGGTCACCACATCTCCTTCCTAGAACACCCTGAAGGGGGCGTGTCCACAGCTCTATTCACAACACTGTCACCATGGTGACCATCCCACAATGTGACTGGAGAGCTACCCCTCCCCCTACCCCGAGCACTATTCTCGGTATCTGTTCTTATTCTGTATGTATGGACTCTGCACAGTACTACTTCTCTTGTCCTGTATGTCGGGTGTAATTCTCGGTATCTGTTCTTATTCTGTATGTATGGACTCTGCACAGTACTACTTCTCCTGTCCTGTATGTCGGGTGTAATTCTCAGTATCCCTTCTTATTCTGTATGTATGGACTCTGCACAGTACTACTTCTCTTGTCCTGTATGTCGGGTGTAATTCTCGGTATCTGTTCTTATTCTGTATGTATGGACTCTGCACAGTACTACTTCTCCTGTCCTGTATGTCGGGTGTAATTCTCAGTATCTGTTCTTATTCTGTATGTATGGACTCTGCACAGTACTACTTCTCTTGTCCTGTATGTCGGGTGTAATTCTCGGTATCTGTTCTTATTCTGTCTGTATGGACTCTGCACAGTACTACTTCTCTTGTCCTGTATGTCGGGTGTAATTCTCGGTATCTCTCCTTATTCTGTATGTATGGACTCTGCACAGTACTACTTCTCCTGTCCTGTATGTCGGGTGTAATTCTCAGTATCCCTTCTTATTCTGTATGTATGGACTCTGCACAGTACTACTTCTCTTGTCCTGTATGTCGGGTGTAATTCTCGGTATCTGTTCTTATTCTGTATGTATGGACTCTGCACAGTACTACTTCTCCTGTCCTGTATGTCGGGTGTAATTCTCAGTATCTGTTCTTATTCTGTATGTATGGACTCTGCACAGTACTACTTCTCTTGTCCTGTATGTCGGGTGTAATTCTCGGTATCTGTTCTTATTCTGTATGTATGGACTCTGCACAGTACTACTTCTCTTGTCCTGTATGTCGGGTGTAATTCTCAGTATCTGTTCTTATTCTGTATGTATGGACTCTGCACAGTACTACTTCTCTTGTCCTGTATGTCGGGTGTAATTCTCGGTATCTGTTCTTATTCTGTATGTATGGACTCTGCACAGTACTACTTCTCTTGTCCTGTATGTCGGGTGTAATTCTCAGTATCTGTTCTTATTCTGTATGTATGGACTCTGCACAGTACTACTTCTCTTGTCCTGTATGTCGGGTGTAATTCTCGGTATCTGTTCTTATTCTGTATGTATGGACTCTGCACAGTACTACTTCTCTTGTCCTGTATGTCGGGTGTAATTCTCAGTATCTGTTCTTATTCTGTATGTATGGACTCTGCACAGTACTACTTCTCTTGTCCTGTATGTCGGGTGTAATTCTCGGTATCTCTTCTTATTCTGTATGTATGGACTCTGCACAGTACTACTTCTCTTGTCCTGTATGTCGGGTGTAATTCTCGGTATCTCTTCTTATTCTGTATGTATGGACTCTGCACAGTACCACTTCTCTTGTCCTGTATGTCGGGTGTAATTCTCGGTATCTGTTCTTATTCTGTATGTATGGACTCTGCACAGTACTACTTCTCTTGTCCTGTATGTCGGGTGTAATTCTCAGTATCTCTTCTTATTCTGTATGTATGGACTCTGCACAGTACTACTTCTCCTGTCCTGTATGTCGGGTGTAATTCTCGGTATCTCTTCTTATTCTGTATGTATGGACTCTGCACAGTACCACTTCTCTTGTCCTGTATGTCGGGTGTAATTCTCGGTATCTGTTCTTATTCTGTATGTATGGACTCTGCACAGTACCACTTCTCTTGTCCTGTATGTCGGGTGTAATTCTCGGTATCTCTTCTTATTCTGTATGTATGGACTCTGCACAGTACTACTTCTCATGTCCTGTATGTCGGGTGTAATTCTCAGTATCTCTTCTTATTCTGTATGTATGGACTCTGCACAGTACTACTTCTCTTGTCCTGTATGTCGGGTGTAATTCTCAGTATCTCTTCTTATTCTGTATGTATGGACTCTGCACAGTACTACTTCTCCTGTCCTGTATGTCGGGTGTAATTCTCGGTATCTGTTCTTATTCTGTATGTATGGACTCTGCACAGTACTACTTCTCCTGTCCTGTATGTCGGGTGTAATTCTCAGTATCTCTCCTTATTCTGTATGTATGGACTCTGCACAGTACTACTTCTCCTGTCCTGTATGTCGGGTGTAATTCTCGGTATCTGTTCTTATTCTGTATGTATGGACTCTGCACAGTACTACTTCTCTTGTCCTGTATGTCGGGTGTAATTCTCGGTATCTCTTCTTATTCTGTATGTATGGACTCTGCACAGTACTACTTCTCCTGTCCTGTATGTCGGGTGTAATTCTCAGTATCTGTTCTTATTCTGTATGTATGGACTCTGCACAGTACTACTTCTCCTGTCCTGTATGTCGGGTGTAATTCTCAGTATCTCTCCTTATTCTGTATGTATGGACTCTGCACAGTACTACTTCTCTTGTCCTGTATGTCGGGTGTAATTCTCAGTATCTGTTCTTATTCTGTATGTATGGACTCTGCACAGTACTACTTCTCCTGTCCTGTATGTCGGGTGTAATTCTCAGTATCTGTTCTTATTCTGTATGTATGGACTCTGCACAGTACCACTTCTCTTGTCCTGTATGTCGGGTGTAATTCTCAGTATCTGTTCTTATTCTGTATGTATGGACTCTGCACAGTACTACTTCTCTTGTCCTGTATATCGGGTGTAATTCTCAGTATCTGTTCTTATTCTGTATGTATGGACTCTGCACAGTACTACTTCTCTTGTCCTGTATGTCGGGTGTAATTCTCGGTATCTGTTCTTATTCTGTATGTATGGACTCTGCACAGTACTACTTCTCTTGTCCTGTATGTCGGGTGTAATTCTCGGTATCTCTTCTTATTCTGTATGTATGGACTCTGCACAGTACTACTTCTCCTGTCCTGTATGTCGGGTGTAATTCTCGGTATCTGTTCTTATTCTGTATGTATGGACTCTGCACAGTACTACTTCTCCTGTCCTGTATGTCGGGTGTAATTCTCAGTATCTGTTCTTATTCTGTATGTATGGACTCTGCACAGTACTACTTCTCTTGTCCTGTATGTCGGGTATAATTCTCGGTATCTGTTCTTATTCTGTATGTATGGACTCTGCACAGTACTACTTCTCTTGTCCTGTATGTCGGGTATAATTCTCGGTATCTGTTCTTATTCTGTATGTATGGACTCTGCACAGTACTACTTCTCCTGTCCTGTATGTCGGGTGTAATTCTCAGTATCTGTTCTTATTCTGTATGTATGGACTCTGCACAGTACTACTTCTCTTGTCCTGTATGTCGGGTGTAATTCTCGGTATCTGTTCTTATTCTGTATGTATGGACTCTGCACAGTACTACTTCTCTTGTCCTGTATGTCGGGTATAATTCTCGGTATCTGTTCTTATTCTGTATGTATGGACTCTGCACAGTACTACTTCTCTTGTCCTGTATGTCGGGTGTAATTCTCGGTATCTGTTCTTATTCTGTATGTATGGACTCTGCACAGTACTACTTCTCTTGTCCTGTATGTCGGGTGTAATTCTCAGTATCTGTTCTTATTCTGTATGTATGGACTCTGCACAGTACTACTTCTCTTGTCCTGTATGTCGGGTGTAATTCTCAGTATCTGTTCTTATTCTGTATGTATGGACTCTGCACAGTACTACTTCTCCTGTCCTGTATGTCGGGTGTAATTCTCGGTATCTGTTCTTATTCTGTATGTATGGACTCTGCACAGTACTACTTCTCTTGTCCTGTATGTCGGGTGTAATTCTCAGTATCTGTTCTTATTCTGTATGTATGGACTCTGCACAGTACTACTTCTCCTGTCCTGTATGTCGGGTGTAATTCTCGGTATCTGTTCTTATTCTGTATGTATGGACTCTGCACAGTAGTACTTCTCTTGTCCTGTATGTCGGGTGTAATTCTCGGTATCTGTTCTTATTCTGTATGTATGGACTCTGCACAGTACTACTTCTCCTGTCCTGTATGCCGGGTGTAATTCTCGGTATCTGTCCTTATTCTGTATGTATGGACTCTGCACAGTACTACTTCTCTCGTCCTGTATGTCGGGTGTAATTCTCGGTATCTCTTCTTATTCTGTATGTATGGACTCTGCACAGTACTACTTCTCTTGTCCTGTATGTCGGGTGTAATTCTCGGTATCTGTTCTTATTCTGTATGTATGGACTCTGCACAGTACTACTTCTCCTGTCCTGTATGTCGGGTGTAATTCTCAGTATCTGTTCTTATTCTGTATGTATGGACTCTGCACAGTACTACTTCTCTTGTCCTGTATGTCGGGTGTAATTCTCGGTATCTGTTCTTATTCTGTATGTATGGACTCTGCACAGTACTACTTCTCTTGTCCTGTATGTCGGGTGTAATTCTCGGTATCTGTTCTTATTCTGTATGTATGGACTCTGCACAGTACTACTTCTCCTGTCCTGTATGTCGGGTGTAATTCTCAGTATCTGTTCTTATTCTGTATGTATGGACTCTGCACAGTACTACTTCTCTTGTCCTGTATGTCGGGTGTAATTCTCAGTATCTGTTCTTATTCTGTATGTATGGACTCTGCACAGTACTACTTCTCTTGTCCTGTATGTCGGGTGTAATTCTCAGTATCTGTTCTTATTCTGTATGTATGGACTCTGCACAGTACTACTTCTCCTGTCCTGTATGTCGGGTGTAATTCTCGGTATCTCTTCTTATTCTGTATGTATGGACTCTGCACAGTACTACTTCTCCTGTCCTGTATGTCGGGTGTAATTCTCGGTATCTGTTCTTATTCTGTATGTATGGACTCTGCACAGTACTACTTCTCTTGTCCTGTATGTCGGGTGTAATTCTCGGTATCTGTTCTTATTCTGTATGTATGGACTCTGCACAGTACCACTTCTCTTGTCCTGTATGTCGGGTGTAAATCTCGGTATCTGTTCTTATTCTGTATGTATGGACTCTGCACAGTACTACTTCTCCTGTCCTGTATGTCGGGTGTAATTCTCAGTATCTGTTCTTATTCTGTATGTATGGACTCTGCACAGTACTACTTCTCTTGTCCTGTATGTCGGGTGTAATTCTCAGTATCTGTTCTTATTCTGTATGTATGGACTCTGCACAGTACTACTTCTCTTGTCCTGTATGTCGGGTGTAATTCTCGGTATCTGTTCTTATTCTGTATGTATGGACTCTGCACAGTACTACTTCTCTTGTCCTGTATGTCGGGTGTAATTCTCAGTATCTGTTCTTATTCTGTATGTATGGACTCTGCACAGTACTACTTCTCTTGTCCTGTATGTCGGGTGTAATTCTCGGTATCTCTTCTTATTCTGTATGTATGGACTCTGCACAGTACTACTTCTCTTGTCCTGTATGTCGGGTGTAATTCTCAGTATCTGTTCTTATTCTGTATGTATGGACTCTGCACAGTACTACTTCTCCTGTCCTGTATGTCGGGTGTAATTCTCGGTATCTCTTCTTATTCTGTATGTATGGACTCTGCACAGTACTACTTCTCTTGTCCTGTATGTCGGGTGTAATTCTCAGTATCTGTTCTTATTCTGTATGTATGGACTCTGCACAGTACTACTTCTCTTGTCCTGTATGTCGGGTGTAATTCTCGGTATCTGTTCTTATTCTGTATGTATGGACTCTGCACAGTACTACTTCTCTTGTCCTGTATGTCGGGTGTAATTCTCAGTATCTGTTCTTATTCTGTATGTATGGACTCTGCACAGTACTACTTCTCCTGTCCTGTATGTCGGGTGTAATTCTCGGTATCTCTTCTTATTCTGTATGTATGGACTCTGCACAGTACTACTTCTCTTGTCCTGTATGTCGGGTGTAATTCTCGGTATCTGTTCTTATTCTGTATGTATGGACTCTGCACAGTACTACTTCTCCTGTCCTGTATGTCGGGTGTAATTCTCAGTATCTGTTCTTATTCTGTATGTATGGACTCTGCACAGTACTACTTCTCCTGTCCTGTATGTCGGGTGTAATTCTCGGTATCTGTTCTTATTCTGTATGTATGGACTCTGCACAGTACTACTTCTCCTGTCCTGTATGTCGGGTGTAATTCTCAGTATCTGTTCTTATTCTGTATGTATGGACTCTGCACAGTACTACTTCTCCTGTCCTGTATGTCGGGTGTAATTCTCAGTATCTCTTCTTATTCTGTATGTATGGACTCTGCACAGTACTACTTCTCCTGTCCTGTATGTCGGGTGTAATTCTCGGTATCTGTTCTTATTCTGTATGTATGGACTCTGCACAGTACTACTTCTCCTGTCCTGTATGTCGGGTGTAATTCTCAGTATCTGTTCTTATTCTGTATGTATGGACTCTGCACAGTACTACTTCTCTTGTCCTGTATGTCGGGTGTAATTCTCAGTATCTGTTCTTATTCTGTATGTATGGACTCTGCACAGTACTACTTCTCCTGTCCTGTATGTCGGGTGTAATTCTCGGTATCTCTTCTTATTCTGTATGTATGGACTCTGCACAGTACTACTTCTCCTGTCCTGTATGTCGGGTGTAATTCTCGGTATCTGTTCTTATTCTGTATGTATGGACTCTGCACAGTACTACTTCTCTTGTCCTGTATGTCGGGTGTAATTCTCGGTATCTCTTCTTATTCTGTATGTATGGACTCTGCACAGTACTACTTCTCCTGTCCTGTATGTCGGGTGTAATTCTCAGTATCTCTTCTTATTCTGTATGTATGGACTCTGCACAGTACTACTTCTCCTGTCCTGTATGTCGGGTGTAATTCTCAGTATCTCTTCTTATTCTGTATGTATGGACTCTGCACAGTACTACTTCTCCTGTCCTGTATGTCGGGTGTAATTCTCGGTATCTGTTCTTATTCTGTATGTATGGACTCTGCACAGTACTACTTCTCCTGTCCTGTATGTCGGGTGTAATTCTCGGTATCTCTTCTTATTCTGTATGTATGGACTCTGCACAGTACTACTTCTCCTGTCCTGTATGTCGGGTGTAATTCTCGGTATCTGTTCTTATTCTGTATGTATGGACTCTGCACAGTACTACTTCTCCTGTCCTGTATGTCGGGTGTAATTCTCAGTATCTGTCCTTATTCTGTATGTATGGACTCTGCACAGTACTACTTCTCTTGTCCTGTATGTCGGGTGTAATTCTCGGTATCTCTTCTTATTCTGTATGTATGGACTCTGCACAGTACTACTTCTCTTGTCCTGTATGTCGGGTGTAATTCTCGGTATCTCTTCTTATTCTGTATGTATGGACTCTGCACAGTACTACTTCTCCTGTCCTGTATGTCGGGTGTAATTCTCAGTATCTGTCCTTATTCTGTATGTATGGACTCTGCACAGTACTACTTCTCTTGTCCTGTATGTCGGGTGTAATTCTCGGTATCTCTTCTTATTCTGTATGTATGGACTCTGCACAGTACTACTTCTCTTGTCCTGTATGTCGGGTGTAATTCTCGGTATCTCTTCTTATTCTGTATGTATGGACTCTGCACAGTACTACTTCTCCTGTCCTGTATGTCGGGTGTAATTCTCGGTATCTCTTCTTATTCTGTATGTATGGACTCTGCACAGTACTACTTCTCTTGTCCTGTATGTCGGGTGTAATTCTCGGTATCTCTTCTTATTCTGTATGTATGGACTCTGCACAGTACTACTTCTCTTGTCCTGTATGTCGGGTGTAATTCTCAGTATCTGTTCTTATTCTGTATGTATGGACTCTGCACAGTACTACTTCTCTTGTCCTGTATGTCGGGTGTAATTCTCAGTATCTGTTCTTATTCTGTATGTATGGACTCTGCACAGTACCACTTCTCTTGTCCTGTATGTCGGGTGTAAATCTCGGTATCTGTTCTTATTCTGTATGTATGGACTCTGCACAGTACCACTTCTCTTGTCCTGTATGTCGGGTGTAATTCTCGGTATCTCTTCTTATTCTGTATGTATGGACTCTGCACAGTACTACTTCTCTTGTCCTGTATGTCGGGTGTAATTCTCAGTATCTGTTCTTATTCTGTATGTATGGACTCTGCACAGTACCACTTCTCTTGTCCTGTATGTCGGGTGTAATTCTCGGTATCTCTTCTTATTCTGTATGTATGGACTCTGCACAGTACTACTTCTCTTGTCCTGTATGTCGGGTGTAATTCTCGGTATCTGTTCTTATTCTGTATGTATGGACTCTGCACAGTACTACTTCTCTTGTCCTGTATGTCGGGTGTAATTCTCAGTATCTGTTCTTATTCTGTATGTATGGACTCTGCACAGTACTACTTCTCCTGTCCTGTATGTCGGGTGTAATTCTCAGTATCTGTTCTTATTCTGTATGTATGGACTCTGCACAGTACTACTTCTCTTGTCCTGTATGTCGGGTGTAATTCTCAGTATCTGTTCTTATTCTGTATGTATGGACTCTGCACAGTACTACTTCCCTTGTTCTGTATCCCGGGTGTAATTCTCAGTATCTGTTCTTATTCTGTATGTAGGGACTCTGCACAATACTACTTCTCTTGTCCTGTATGTCGGGTGTAAATCTCAGTATCTCTCCTTATTCTGTATGTATGGACTCTGCACAGTACTACTTCTCTTGTCCTGTATGTCGGGTGTAATTCTCGGTATCTGTTCTTATTCTGTATGTATGGACTCTGCACAGTACTACTTCTCTTGTCCTGTATGTCGGGGGTAATTCTCAGTATCTGTTCTTATTCTGTATGTATGGACTCTGCACAGTACTACTTCTCTTGTCCTGTATGTCGGGTGTAATTCTCAGTATCTGTCCTTATTCTGTATGTATGGACTCTGCACAGTACTACTTCTCCTGTCCTGTATGCCGGGTGTAATTCTCGGTATCTGTTCTTATTCTGTATGTATGGACTCTGCACAGTACTACTTCTCCTGTCCTGTATGTCGGGTGTAAATCTCGGTATCTGTCCTTATTCTGTATGTATGGACTCTGCACAGTACTACTTCTCCTGTCCTGTATGTCGGGTGTAATTCTCGGTATCTGTTCTTATTCTGTATGTTTGGACTCTGCACAGTACTACTTCTCTTGTCCTGTATGTCGGGTGTAATTCTCGGTATCTGTTCTTATTCTGTATGTATGGACTCTGCACAGTACTACTTCTCTTGTCCTGTATGTCGGGTGTAATTCTCGGTATCTCTTCTTATTCTGTATGTATGGACTCTGCACAGTACCACTTCTCTTGTCCTGTATGTCGGGTGTAATTCTCAGTATCTGTTCTTATTCTGTATGTATGGACTCTGCACAGTACTACTTCTCCTGTCCTGTATGTCGGGTGTAATTCTCAGTATCTCTTCTTATTCTGTATGTATGGACTCTGCACAGTACTACTTCTCTTGTCCTGTATGTCGGGTGTAATTCTCGGTATCTGTTCTTATTCTGTATGTATGGACTCTGCACAGTACTACTTCTCTTGTCCTGTATGTCGGGTGTAATTCTCGGTATCTGTTCTTATTCTGTATGTATGGACTCTGCACAGTACTACTTCTCTTGTCCTGTATGTCGGGTGTAATTCTCGGTATCTCTTCTTATTCTGTATGTATGGACTCTGCACAGTACTACTTCTCTTGTCCTGTATGTCGGGTGTAATTCTCGGTATCCCTTCTTATTCTGTATGTATGGACTCTGCACAGTACTACTTCTCTTGTCCTGTATGTCGGGTGTAATTCTCAGTATCTGTTCTTATTCTGTATGTATGGACTCTGCACAGTACTACTTCTCCTGTCTTGTATGTCGGGTGTAATTCTCGGTATCTCTTCTTATTCTGTATGTATGGACTCTGCACAGTACTACTTCTCTTGTCCTGTATGTCGGGTGTAATTCTCGGTATCTGTTCTTATTCTGTATGTATGGACTCTGCACAGTACTACTTCTCTTGTCCTGTATGTCGGGTGTAATTCTCGGTATCTCTTCTTATTCTGTATGTATGGACTCTGCACAGTACTACTTCTCCTGTCCTGTATGTCGGGTGTAATTCTCGGTATCTGTTCTTATTCTGTATGTATGGACTCTGCACAGTACTACTTCTCTTGTCCTGTATGTCGGGTGTAATTCTCAGTATCTCTTCTTATTCTGTATGTATGGACTCTGCACAGTACTACTTCTCTTGTCCTGTATGTCGGGTGTAATTCTCAGTATCTGTTCTTATTCTGTATGTATGGACTCTGCACAGTACTACTTCTCCTGTCCTGTATGTCGGGTGTAATTCTCAGTATCTGTTCTTATTCTGTATGTATGGACTCTGCACAGTACTACTTCTCCTGTCCTGTATGTCGGGTGTAATTCTCGGTATCTGTTCTTATTCTGTATGTATGGACTCTGCACAGTACTACTTCTCTTGTCCTGTATGTCGGGTGTAATTCTCAGTATCTGTTCTTATTCTGTATGTATGGACTCTGCACAGTACTACTTCTCCTGTCCTGTATGTCGGGTGTAATTCTCAGTATCTGTTCTTATTCTGTATGTATGGACTCTGCACAGTACTACTTCTCCTGTCCTGTATGTCGGGTGTAATTCTCGGTATCTCTTCTTATTCTGTATGTATGGACTCTGCACAGTACCACTTCTTTTGTCCTGTATGTCGGGTGTAATTCTCGGTATCTGTTCTTATTCTGTATGTATGGACTCTGCACAGTACTACTTCTCTTGTCCTGTATGTCGGGTGTAATTCTCGGTATCTCTTCTTATTCTGTATGTATGGACTCTGCACAGTACTACTTCTCCTGTCCTGTATGTCGGGTGTAATTCTCGGTATCTCTTCTTATTCTGTATGTATGGACTCTGCACAGTACTACTTCTCTTGTCCTGTATGTCGGATGTAATTCTCAGTATCTGTTCTTATTCTGTATGTATGGACTCTGCACAGTACTACTTCTCCTGTCCTGTATGTCGGGTGTAATTCTCAGTATCTGTTCTTATTCTGTATGTATGGACTCTGCACAGTACTACTTCTCTTGTCCTGTATGTCGGGTGTAATTCTCAGTATCTCTTCTTATTCTGTATGTATGGACTCTGCACAGTACTACTTCTCTTGTCCTGTATGTCGGGTGTAATTCTCGGTATCTGTCCTTATTCTGTATGTATGGACTCTGCACAGTACTACTTCTCTTGTCCTGTATGTCGGGTGTAATTCTCGGTATCTGTTCTTATTCTGTATGTATGGACTCTGCACAGTACTACTTCTCTTGTCCTGTATGTCGGGTGTAATTCTCAGTATCTCTTCTTATTCTGTATGTATGGACTCTGCACAGTACTACTTCTCTTGTCCTGTATGTCGGGTGTAATTCTCAGTATCTCTTCTTATTCTGTATGTATGGACTCTGCACAGTACTACTTCTCTTGTCCTGTATGTCGGGTGTAATTCTCGGTATCTGTCCTTATTCTGTATGTATGGACTCTGCACAGTACTACTTCTCTTGTCCTGTATGTCGGGTGTAATTCTCGGTATCTGTTCTTATTCTGTATGTATGGACTCTGCACAGTACTACTTCTCTTGTCCTGTATGTCGGGTGTAATTCTCAGTATCTGTTCTTATTCTGTATGTATGGACTCTGCACAGTACTACTTCTCTTGTCCTGTATGTCGGGTGTAATTCTCAGTATCTCTTCTTATTCTGTATGTATGGACTCTGCACAGTACTACTTCTCCTGTCCTGTATGTCGGGTGTAATTCTCAGTATCTGTTCTTATTCTGTATGTATGGACTCTGCACAGTACTACTTCTCTTGTCCTGTATGTCGGGTGTAATTCTCGGTATCTCTTCTTATTCTGTATGTATGGACTCTGCACAGTACTACTTCTCTTGTCCTGTATGTCGGGTGTAATTCTCAGTATCTGTCCTTATTCTGTATGTATGGACTCTGCACAGTACTACTTCTCTTGTCCTGTATGTCGGGTGTAATTCTCAGTATCTCTTCTTATTCTGTATGTATGGACTCTGCACAGTACTACTTCTCCTGTCCTGTATGTCGGGTGTAATTCTCGGTATCTCTTCTTATTCTGTATGTATGGACTCTGCACAGTACTACTTCTCCTGTCCTGTATGTCGGGTGTAATTCTCGGTATCTGTTCTTATTCTGTATGTATGGACTCTGCACAGTACTACTTCTCCTGTCCTGTATGTCGGGTGTAATTCTCGGTGTCTGTTCTTATTCTGTATGTATGGACTCTGCACAGTACTACTTCTCTTGTCCTGTATGTCGGGTGTAATTCTCGGTATCTCTTCTTATTCTGTATGTATGGACTCTGCACAGTACTACTTCTCTTGTCCTGTATGTCGGGTGTAATTCTCAGTATCTCTTCTTATTCTGTATGTATGGACTCTGCACAGTACTACTTCTCCTGTCCTGTATGTCGGGTGTAATTCTCGGTATCTCTTCTTATTCTGTATGTATGGACTCTGCACAGTACTACTTCTCCTGTCCTGTATGTCGGGTGTAATTCTCGGTATCTGTTCTTATTCTGTATGTATGGACTCTGCACAGTACTACTTCTCTTGTCCTGTATGTCGGGTGTAATTCTCGGTATCTGTTCCTATTCTGTATGTATGGACTCTGCACAGTACTACTTCTCTTGTCCTGTATGTCGGGTGTAATTCTCAGTATCTGTTCTTATTCTGTATGTATGGACTCTGCACAGTACTACTTCTCTTGTCCTGTATGTCGGGTGTAATTCTCAGTATCTCTTCTTATTCTGTATGTATGGACTCTGCACAGTACTACTTCTCTTGTCCTGTATGTCGGGTGTAATTCTCGGTATCTGTTCTTATTCTGTATGTATGGACTCTGCACAGTACTACTTCTCTTGTCCTGTATGTTGGGTGTAATTCTCGGTATCTCTTCTTATTCTGTATGTATGGACTCTGCACAGTACTACTTCTCTTGTCCTGTATGTCGGGTGTAATTCTCGGTATCTCTTCTTATTCTGTATGTATGGACTCTGCACAGTACTACTTCTCCTGTCCTGTATGTCGGGTGTAATTCTCGGTATCTGTTCTTATTCTGTATGTATGGACTCTGCACAGTACTACTTCTCCTGTCCTGTATGTCGGGTGTAATTCTCAGTATCTGTTCTTATTCTGTATGTATGGACTCTGCACAGTACTACTTCTCCTGTCCTGTATGTCGGGTGTAATTCTCGGTATCTGTTCTTATTCTGTATGTATGGACTCTGCACAGTACTACTTCTCTTGTCCTGTATGTCGGGTGTAATTCTCGGTATCTGTCCTTATTCTGTATGTATGGACTCTGCACAGTACTACTTCTCTTGTCCTGTATGTCGGGTGTAATTCTCGGTATCTGTTCTTATTCTGTATGTATGGACTCTGCACAGTACTACTTCTCTTGTCCTGTATGTCGGGTGTAATTCTCGGTATCTGTTCTTATTCTGTATGTATGGACTCTGCACAGTACTACTTCTCCTGTCCTGTATGTCGGGTGTAATTCTCGGTATCTCTTCTTATTCTGTATGTATGGACTCTGCACAGTACTACTTCTCTTGTCCTGTATGTCGGGTGTAATTCTCGGTATCTCTTCTTATTCTGTATGTATGGACTCTGCACAGTACTACTTCTCCTGTCCTGTATGTCGGGTGTAATTCTCAGTATCTGTTCTTATTCTGTATGTAGGGACTCTGCACAGTACTACTTCTCTTGTCCTGTATGTCGGGTGTAATTCTCAGTATCTGTTCTTATTCTGTATGTATGGACTCTGCACAGTACTACTTCTCTTGTCCTGTATGTCGGGTGTAATTCTCAGTATCTGTTCTTATTCTGTATGTATGGACTCTGCACAGTACTACTTCTCTTGTCCTGTATGTCGGGTGTAATTCTCGGTATCTCTTCTTATTCTGTATGTATGGACTCTGCACAGTACTACTTCTCTTGTCCTGTATGTCGGGTGTAATTCTCAGTATCTGTTCTTATTCTGTATGTATGGACTCTGCACAGTACTACTTCTCCTGTCCTGTATGTCGGGTGTAATTCTCGGTATCTCTTCTTATTCTGTATGTATGGACTCTGCACAGTACTACTTCTCTTGTCCTGTATGTCGGGTGTAATTCTCAGTATCTGTTCTTATTCTGTATGTATGGACTCTGCACAGTACTACTTCTCTTGTCCTGTATGTCGGGTGTAATTCTCAGTATCTGTTCTTATTCTGTATGTATGGACTCTGCACAGTACTACTTCTCTTGTCCTGTATGTCGGGTGTAATTCTCGGTATCTCTTCTTATTCTGTATGTATGGACTCTGCACAGTACTACTTCTCTTGTCCTGTATGTCGGGTGTAATTCTCGGTATCTCTTCTTATTCTGTATGTATGGACTCTGCACAGTACTACTTCTCTTGTCCTGTATGTCGGGTGTAATTCTCAGTATCTCTTCTTATTCTGTATGTATGGACTCTGCACAGTACTACTTCTCTTGTCCTGTATGTCGGGTGTAATTCTCAGTATCTGTTCTTATTCTGTATGTATGGACTCTGCACAGTACTACTTCTCCTGTCCTGTATGTCGGGTGTAATTCTCGGTATCTGTTCTTATTCTGTATGTATGGACTCTGCACAGTACTACTTCTCTTGTCCTGTATGTCGGGTGTAATTCTCGGTATCTCTTCTTATTCTGTATGTATGGACTCTGCACAGTACTCTACTTCTCTTGTCCTGTATGTCGGGTGTAATTCTTGGTATCTCTTCTTATTCTGTATGTATGGACTCTGCACAGTACTACTTCTCTTGTCCTGTATGTCGGGTGTAATTCTCGGTATCTCTTCTTATTCTGTATGTATGGACTCTGCACAGTACTACTTCTCCTGTCCTGTATGTCGGGTGTAATTCTCGGTATCTGTTCTTATTCTGTATGTATGGACTCTGCACAGTACTACTTCTCTTGTCCTGTATGTCGGGTGTAATTCTCGGTATCTCTTCTTATTCTGTATGTATGGACTCTGCACAGTACCACTTCTCTTGTCCTGTATGTCGGGTGTAATTCTCGGTATCTCTTCTTATTCTGTATGTATGGACTCTGCACAGTACCACTTCTCTTGTCCTGTATGTCGGGTGTAATTCTCAGTATCTGTTCTTATTCTGTATCTATGGACTCTGCACAGTACCACTTCTCTTGTCCTGTATGTCGGGTGTAATTCTCGGTATCTCTTCTTATTCTGTATGTATGGACTCTGCACAGTACTACTTCTCCTGTCCTGTATGTCGGGTGTAATTCTCGGTATCTCTTCTTATTCTGTATGTATGGACTCTGCACAGTACTACTTCTCCTGTCCTGTATGTCGGGTGTAATTCTCAGTATCTGTTCTTATTCTGTATGTATGGACTCTGCACAGTACTACTTCTCTTGTCCTGTATGTCGGGTGTAATTCTCGGTATCTGTTCTTATTCTGTATGTATGGACTCTGCACAGTACTACTTCTCCTGTCCTGTATGTCGGGTGTAATTCTCAGTATCTGTTCTTATTCTGTATGTATGGACTCTGCACAGTACTACTTCTCTTGTCCTGTATGTCGGGTGTAATTCTCAGTATCTCTTCTTATTCTGTATGTATGGACTCTGCACAGTACTACTTCTCTTGTCCTGTATGTCGGGTGTAATTCTCAGTATCTGTTCCTATTCTGTATGTATGGACTCTGCACAGTACTACTTCTCTTGTCCTGTATGTCGGGTGTAATTCTCAGTATCTGTTCTTATTCTGTATGTATGGACTCTGCACAGTACTACTTCTCTTGTCCTGTATGTCGGGTGTAATTCTCGGTATCTCTTCTTATTCTGTATGTATGGACTCTGCACAGTACTACTTCTCTTGTCCTGTATGTCGGGTGTAATTCTCAGTATCTGTTCTTATTCTGTATGTATGGACTCTGCACAGTACTACTTCTCTTGTCCTGTATGTCGGGTGTAATTCTTGGTATCTCTTCTTATTCTGTATGTATGGACTCTGCACAGTACTACTTCTCTTGTCCTGTATGTCGGGTGTAATTCTCGGTATCTCTTCTTATTCTGTATGTATGGACTCTGCACAGTACTACTTCTCCTGTCCTGTATGTCGGGTGTAATTCTCGGTATCTGTTCTTATTCTGTATGTATGGACTCTGCACAGTACTACTTCTCTTGTCCTGTATGTCGGGTGTAATTCTCGGTATCTCTTCTTATTCTGTATGTATGGACTCTGCACAGTACCACTTCTCTTGTCCTGTATGTCGGGTGTAATTCTCGGTATCTCTTCTTATTCTGTATGTATGGACTCTGCACAGTACCACTTCTCTTGTCCTGTATGTCGGGTGTAATTCTCGGTATCTGTTCTTATTCTGTATGTATGGACTCTGCACAGTACTACTTCTCTTGTCCTGTATGTCGGGTGTAATTCTCAGTATCTGTTCTTATTCTGTATGTATGGACTCTGCACAGTACTACTTCTCTTGTCCTGTATGTCGGGTGTAATTCTCGGTATCTGTTCTTATTCTGTATGTAGGGACTCTGCACAGTACTACTTCTCTTGTCCTGTATGTCGGGTGTAATTCTCAGTATCTGTTCTTATTCTGTATGTATGGACTGTGCACAGTACTACTTCTCCTGTCCTGTATGTCGGGTGTAATTCTCGGTATCTGTTCTTATTCTGTATGTATGGACTCTGCACAGTACTACTTCTCTTGTCCTGTATGTCGGGTGTAATTCTCGGTATCTGTTCTTATTCTGTATGTATGGACTCTGCACAGTACTACTTCTCTTGTCCTGTATGTCGGGTGTAATTCCCTGTGCTGAGTTCCCGGGTCTGTACACCCGCTGTGCCCATTATGAGGGGTTCCCACCATCCTTGTGCCGAGATCCCGGGTCTGTACACCCGTTGTGCCCATTATGAGGGGTTCCCACCATCCCTGTGCTGAGTTCCCGGGTCTGTACACCCGTTGTGCCCATTATGAGGGGTTCCCACCATCCCTGTGCTGAGTTCCCGGGTCTGTACACCCGTTGTGCCCATTATGAGGGGTTCCCACCATCCCTGTGCCGAGTTCCCGGGTCTGTACACCCGTTGTGCCCATTATGAGGGGTTCCCACCATCCCTGTGCCGAGTTCCCGGGTCTGTACACCCGTTGTGCCCATTATGAGGGGTTCCTACCATCCCTGTGCCGAGTTCCTGGGTCTGTACACCCGCTGTGCCCATTATGAGGGGTTCCCACCATCCCTGTGCTGAGTTCCCGGGTCTGTACGCCCGCTGTGCCCATTATGAGGGGTTCCCACCATCCCTGTGCTGAGTTCCCGGGTCTGTACACCCGCTGTGCCCATTATGAAGGGTTCCCACCATCCCTGTGCTGAGTTCCCGGGTCTGTACACCCGCTGTGCCCATTATGAGAGGTTCCCACCATCCTTGTGCTGAGATCCCGGGTCTGTACACCCGCTGTGCCCATTATGAGGGGTTCCCACCATCCCTGTGCTGAGTTCCCGGGTCTGTACGCCCGCTGTGCCCATTATGAGGGGTTCCCACCATCCCTGTGCTGAGTTCCCGGGTCTGTACGCCTGCTGTGCCCATTATGAGAGGTTCTCACCATCCCTGTGCTGAGTTCCCGGGTCTGTACACCCGCTGTGCCCATTATGAGGGGTTCCCACCATCCCTGTGCTGAGTTCCCGGGTCTGTACACCCGCTGTGCCCATTATGAGGGGTTCCCACCATCCCTGTGCTGAGTTCCCGGGTCTGTACACCCGCTGTGCCCATTATGAGAGGTTCCCACCATCCCTGTGCTGAGTTCCCGGGTCTGTACACCCGCTGTGCCCATTATGAGGGGTTCCCACCATCCCTGTGCTGAGTTCCTGGGTCTGTACACCCGCCGTGCCCATTATGAGAGGTTCCCACCATCCCTGTGCTGAGTTCCCGGGTCTGTACACCCGCTGTGCCCATTATGAGGGGTTCCCACCATCCCTGTGCCGAGTTCCCGGGTCTGTACACCCGCTGTGCCCATTATGAGGGGTTCCCACCATCCTTGTGCCGAGATCCCGGGTCTGTACACCCGCTGTGCCCATTATGAGGGGTTCCTACCATCCCTGTGCCGAGTTCCCGGGTCTGTACACCCGTTGTGCCCATTATGAGGGGTTCCCACCATCCCTGTGCTGAGTTCACAGGTCTGTACACCCGCTGTGCCCATTATGAGGGGTTCCCACCATCCCTGTGCTGAGTTCCCGTGTCTGTACACCCGCTGTGCCCATTATGAGGGGTTCCCACCATCCCTGTGCTGAGTTCCCGGGTCTGTACACCCGCTGTGCCCATTATGAGGGGTTCCCACCATCCCTGTGCTGAGTTCCCGGGTCTGTACGCCTGCTGTGCCCATTATGAGAGGTTCCCACCATCCCTGTGCTGAGTTCCCGGGTCTGTACACCCGCTGTGCCCATTATGAGGGGTTCCCACCATCCCTGTGCTGAGTTCCCGGGTCTGTACACCCGCTGTGCCCATTATGAGGGGTTCCCACCATCCCTGTGCTGAGTTCCCGGGTCTGTACACCCGCTGTGCCCATTATGAGAGGTTCCCACCATCCCTGTGCTGAGTTCCTGGGTCTGTACACCCGCCGTGCCCATTATGAGGGGTTCCCACCATCCCTGTGCCGAGTTCCCGGGTCTGTACACCCGTTGTGCCCATTATGAGGGGTTCCCACCATCCCTGTGCCGAGTTCCCGGGTCTGTACACCCGTTGTGCCCATTATGAGGGGTTCCCACCATCCCTGTGCTGAGTTCACAGGTCTGTACACCCGCTGTGCCCATTATGAGGGGTTCCCACCATCCCTGTGCTGAGTTCCCGTGTCTGTACACCCGCTGTGCCCATTATGAGGGGTTCCCACCATCCCTGTGCTGAGTTCCCGGGTCTGTACACCCGCTGTGCCCATTATGAGGGGTTCCCACCATCCCTGTGCTGAGTTCCCGGGTCTGTACGCCTGCTGTGCCCATTATGAGAGGTTCCCACCATCCCTGTGCTGAGTTCCCGGGTCTGTACACCCGCCGTGCCCATTATGAGGGGTTCCCACCATCCCTGTGCCGAGTTCCCGGGTCTGTACACCCGTTGTGCCCATTATGAGGGGTTCCCACCATCCCTGTGCCGAGTTCCCGGGTCTGTACACCCGCTGTGCCCATTATGAGAGGTTCCCACCATCCCTGTGCTGAGTTCCTGGGTCTGTACACCCGCCGTGCCCATTATGAGGGGTTCCCACCATCCCTGTGCCGAGTTCCCGGGTCTGTACACCCGTTGTGCCCATTATGAGGGGTTCCCACCATCCCTGTGCCGAGTTCCCGGGTCTGTACACCCGTTGTGCCCATTATGAGGGGTTCCCACCATCCCTGTGCTGAGTTCACAGGTCTGTACACCCGCTGTGCCCATTATGAGGGGTTCCCACCATCCCTGTGCTGAGTTCCCGTGTCTGTACACCCGCTGTGCCCATTATGAGGGGTTCCCACCATCCCTGTGCTGAGTTCCCGGGTCTGTACACCCGCTGTGCCCATTATGAGGGGTTCCCACCATCCCTGTGCTGAGTTCCCGGGTCTGTACACCCGCTGTGCCCATTATGAGGGGTTCCCACCATCCTTGTGCCGAGATCCCGGGTCTGTACACCCGTTGTGCCCATTATGAGGGGTTCCCACCATCCCTGTGCTGAGTTCCCGGGTCTGTACACCCGTTGTGCCCATTATGAGGGGTTCCCACCATCCCTGTGCTGAGTTCCCGGGTCTGTACACCCGTTGTGCCCATTATGAGGGGTTCCCATTATCCCTGTGCCGAGTTCCCGGGTCTGTACACCCGTTGTGCCCATTATGAGGGGTTCCTACCATCCCTGTGCCGAGTTCCTGGGTCTGTACACCCGCTGTGCCCATTATGAGGGGTTCCCACCATCCCTGTGCTGAGTTCCCGGGTCTGTACGCCCGCTGTGCCCATTATGAGGGGTTCCCACCATCCCTGTGCTGAGTTCCCGGGTCTGTACACCCGCTGTGCCCATTATGAAGGGTTCCCACCATCCCTGTGCTGAGTTCCCGGGTCTGTACACCCGCTGTGCCCATTATGAGAGGTTCCCACCATCCTTGTGCTGAGATCCCGGGTCTGTACACCCGCTGTGCCCATTATGAGGGGTTCCCACCATCCCTGTGCTGAGTTCCCGGGTCTGTACGCCCGCTGTGCCCATTATGAGGGGTTCCCACCATCCCTGTGCTGAGTTCCCGGGTCTGTACGCCTGCTGTGCCCATTATGAGAGGTTCTCACCATCCCTGTGCTGAGTTCCCGGGTCTGTACACCCGCTGTGCCCATTATGAGGGGTTCCCACCATCCCTGTGCTGAGTTCCCGGGTCTGTACACCCGCTGTGCCCATTATGAGGGGTTCCCACCATCCCTGTGCTGAGTTCCCGGGTCTGTACACCCGCTGTGCCCATTATGAGAGGTTCCCACCATCCCTGTGCTGAGTTCCCGGGTCTGTACACCCGCTGTGCCCATTATGAGGGGTTCCCACCATCCCTGTGCTGAGTTCCTGGGTCTGTACACCCGCCGTGCCCATTATGAGAGGTTCCCACCATCCCTGTGCTGAGTTCCCGGGTCTGTACACCCGCTGTGCCCATTATGAGGGGTTCCCACCATCCCTGTGCCGAGTTCCCGGGTCTGTACACCCGCTGTGCCCATTATGAGGGGTTCCCACCATCCTTGTGCCGAGATCCCGGGTCTGTACACCCGCTGTGCCCATTATGAGGGGTTCCTACCATCCCTGTGCCGAGTTCCCGGGTCTGTACACCCGTTGTGCCCATTATGAGGGGTTCCCACCATCCCTGTGCTGAGTTCACAGGTCTGTACACCCGCTGTGCCCATTATGAGGGGTTCCCACCATCCCTGTGCTGAGTTCCCGTGTCTGTACACCCGCTGTGCCCATTATGAGGGGTTCCCACCATCCCTGTGCTGAGTTCCCGGGTCTGTACACCCGCTGTGCCCATTATGAGGGGTTCCCACCATCCCTGTGCTGAGTTCCCGGGTCTGTACGCCTGCTGTGCCCATTATGAGAGGTTCCCACCATCCCTGTGCTGAGTTCCCGGGTCTGTACACCCGCTGTGCCCATTATGAGGGGTTCCCACCATCCCTGTGCTGAGTTCCCGGGTCTGTACACCCGCTGTGCCCATTATGAGGGGTTCCCACCATCCCTGTGCTGAGTTCCCGGGTCTGTACACCCGCTGTGCCCATTATGAGAGGTTCCCACCATCCCTGTGCTGAGTTCCTGGGTCTGTACACCCGCCGTGCCCATTATGAGGGGTTCCCACCATCCCTGTGCCGAGTTCCCGGGTCTGTACACCCGTTGTGCCCATTATGAGGGGTTCCCACCATCCCTGTGCCGAGTTCCCGGGTCTGTACACCCGTTGTGCCCATTATGAGGGGTTCCCACCATCCCTGTGCTGAGTTCACAGGTCTGTACACCCGCTGTGCCCATTATGAGGGGTTCCCACCATCCCTGTGCTGAGTTCCCGTGTCTGTACACCCGCTGTGCCCATTATGAGGGGTTCCCACCATCCCTGTGCTGAGTTCCCGGGTCTGTACACCCGCTGTGCCCATTATGAGGGGTTCCCACCATCCCTGTGCTGAGTTCCCGGGTCTGTACGCCTGCTGTGCCCATTATGAGAGGTTCCCACCATCCCTGTGCTGAGTTCCCGGGTCTGTACACCCGCCGTGCCCATTATGAGGGGTTCCCACCATCCCTGTGCCGAGTTCCCGGGTCTGTACACCCGTTGTGCCCATTATGAGGGGTTCCCACCATCCCTGTGCCGAGTTCCCGGGTCTGTACACCCGCTGTGCCCATTATGAGAGGTTCCCACCATCCCTGTGCTGAGTTCCTGGGTCTGTACACCCGCCGTGCCCATTATGAGGGGTTCCCACCATCCCTGTGCCGAGTTCCCGGGTCTGTACACCCGTTGTGCCCATTATGAGGGGTTCCCACCATCCCTGTGCCGAGTTCCCGGGTCTGTACACCCGTTGTGCCCATTATGAGGGGTTCCCACCATCCCTGTGCTGAGTTCACAGGTCTGTACACCCGCTGTGCCCATTATGAGGGGTTCCCACCATCCCTGTGCTGAGTTCCCGTGTCTGTACACCCGCTGTGCCCATTATGAGGGGTTCCCACCATCCCTGTGCTGAGTTCCCGGGTCTGTACACCCGCTGTGCCCATTATGAGGGGTTCCCACCATCCCTGTGCTGAGTTCCCGGGTCTGTACACCCGCTGTGCCCATTATGAGGGGTTCCCACCATCCTTGTGCCGAGATCCCGGGTCTGTACACCCGTTGTGCCCATTATGAGGGGTTCCCACCATCCCTGTGCTGAGTTCCCGGGTCTGTACACCCGTTGTGCCCATTATGAGGGGTTCCCACCATCCCTGTGCTGAGTTCCCGGGTCTGTACACCCGTTGTGCCCATTATGAGGGGTTCCCACCATCCCTGTGCCGAGTTCCCGGGTCTGTACACCCGTTGTGCCCATTATGAGGGGTTCCCACCATCCCTGTGCCGAGTTCCCGGGTCTGTACACCCGTTGTGCCCATTATGAGGGGTTCCTACCATCCCTGTGCCGAGTTCCTGGGTCTGTACACCCGCTGTGCCCATTATGAGGGGTTCCCACCATCCCTGTGCTGAGTTCCCGGGTCTGTACGCCCGCTGTGCCCATTATGAGGGGTTCCCACCATCCCTGTGCTGAGTTCCCGGGTCTGTACGCCTGCTGTGCCCATTATGAGAGGTTCCCACCATCCCTGTGCTGAGTTCCCGGGTCTGTACACCCGCTGTGCCCATTATGAAGGGTTCCCACCATCCCTGTGCTGAGTTCCCGGGTCTGTACACCCGCTGTGCCCATTATGAGAGGTTCCCACCATCCTTGTGCTGAGATCCCGGGTCTGTACACCCGCTGTGCCCATTATGAGGGGTTCCCACCATCCCTGTGCTAAGTTCCCGGGTCTGTACACCCGCTGTGCCCATTATGAAGGGTTCCCACCATCCCTGTGCTGAGTTCCCGGGTCTGTACACCCGCTGTGCCCATTATGAGAGGTTCCCACCATCCTTGTGCTGAGATCCCGGGTCTGTACACCCGCTGTGCCCATTATGAGGGGTTCCCACCATCCCTGTGCCGAGTTCCCGGGTCTGTACACCCGCTGTGCCCATTATGAGGGGTTCCCACCATCCTTGTGCCGAGATCCCGGGTCTGTACACCCGCTGTGCCCATTATGAGGGGTTCCTACCATCCCTGTGCCGAGTTCCCGGGTCTGTACACCCGTTGTGCCCATTATGAGGGGTTCCCACCATCCCTGTGCTGAGTTCCCAGGTCTGTACACCCGCTGTGCCCATTATGAGGGGTTCCCACCATCCCTGTGCTGAGTTCCCGTGTCTGTACACCCGCTGTGCCCATTATGAGGGGTTCCCACCATCCCTGTGCTGAGTTCCCGGGTCTGTACGCCCGCTGTGCCCATTATGAGGGGTTCCCACCATCCCTGTGCTGAGTTCCCGGGTCTGTACGCCTGCTGTGCCCATTATGAGAGGTTCTCACCATCCCTGTGCTGAGTTCCCGGGTCTGTACACCCGCTGTGCCCATTATGAGGGGTTCCCACCATCCCTGTGCTGAGTTCCCGGGTCTGTACACCCGCTGTGCCCATTATGAGGGGTTCCCACCATCCCTGTGCTGAGTTCCCGGGTCTGTACACCCGCTGTGCCCATTATGAGAGGTTCCCACCATCCCTGTGCTGAGTTCCCGGGTCTGTACACCCGCTGTGCCCATTATGAGAGGTTCCCACCATCCCTGTGCTGAGTTCCTGGGTCTGTACACCCGCCGTGCCCATTATGAGAGGTTCCCACCATCCCTGTGCTGAGTTCCCGGGTCTGTACACCCGCTGTGCCCATTATGAGGGGTTCCCACCATCCCTGTGCCGAGTTCCCGGGTCTGTACACCCGCTGTGCCCATTATGAGGGGTTCCCACCATCCTTGTGCCGAGATCCCGGGTCTGTACACCCGTTGTGCCCATTATGAGGGGTTCCCACCATCCCTGTGCTGAGTTCCCGGGTCTGTACACCCGTTGTGCCCATTATGAGGGGTTCCCACCATCCCTGTGCTGAGTTCCCGGGTCTGTACACCCGTTGTGCCCATTATGAGGGGTTCCCACCATCCCTGTGCCGAGTTCCCGGGTCTGTACACCCGTTGTGCCCATTATGAGGGGTTCCCACCATCCCTGTGCCGAGTTCCCGGGTCTGTACACCCGTTGTGCCCATTATGAGGGGTTCCTACCATCCCTGTGCCGAGTTCCTGGGTCTGTACACCCGCTGTGCCCATTATGAGGGGTTCCCACCATCCCTGTGCTGAGTTCCCGGGTCTGTACGCCCGCTGTGCCCATTATGAGGGGTTCCCACCATCCCTGTGCTGAGTTCCCGGGTCTGTACACCCGCTGTGCCCATTATGAAGGGTTCCCACCATCCCTGTGCTGAGTTCCCGGGTCTGTACACCCGCTGTGCCCATTATGAGAGGTTCCCACCATCCTTGTGCTGAGATCCCGGGTCTGTACACCCGCTGTGCCCATTATGAGGGGTTCCCACCATCCCTGTGCTGAGTTCCCGGGTCTGTACACCCGCTGTGCCCATTATGAAGGGTTCCCACCATCCCTGTGCTGAGTTCCCGGGTCTGTACACCCGCTGTGCCCATTATGAGAGGTTCCCACCATCCTTGTGCTGAGATCCCGGGTCTGTACACCCGCTGTGCCCATTATGAGGGGTTCCCACCATCCCTGTGCCGAGTTCCCGGGTCTGTACACCCGCTGTGCCCATTATGAGGGGTTCCCACCATCCTTGTGCCGAGATCCCGGGTCTGTACACCCGCTGTGCCCATTATGAGGGGTTCCTACCATCCCTGTGCCGAGTTCCCGGGTCTGTACACCCGTTGTGCCCATTATGAGGGGTTCCCACCATCCCTGTGCTGAGTTCCCAGGTCTGTACACCCGCTGTGCCCATTATGAGGGGTTCCCACCATCCCTGTGCTGAGTTCCCGTGTCTGTACACCCGCTGTGCCCATTATGAGGGGTTCCCACCATCCCTGTGCTGAGTTCCCGGGTCTGTACGCCCGCTGTGCCCATTATGAGGGGTTCCCACCATCCCTGTGCTGAGTTCCCGGGTCTGTACGCCTGCTGTGCCCATTATGAGAGGTTCTCACCATCCCTGTGCTGAGTTCCCGGGTCTGTACACCCGCTGTGCCCATTATGAGGGGTTCCCACCATCCCTGTGCTGAGTTCCCGGGTCTGTACACCCGCTGTGCCCATTATGAGGGGTTCCCACCATCCCTGTGCTGAGTTCCCGGGTCTGTACACCCGCTGTGCCCATTATGAGAGGTTCCCACCATCCCTGTGCTGAGTTCCCGGGTCTGTACACCCGCTGTGCCCATTATGAGAGGTTCCCACCATCCCTGTGCTGAGTTCCTGGGTCTGTACACCCGCCGTGCCCATTATGAGAGGTTCCCACCATCCCTGTGCTGAGTTCCCGGGTCTGTACACCCGCTGTGCCCATTATGAGGGGTTCCCACCATCCCTGTGCCGAGTTCCCGGGTCTGTACACCCGCTGTGCCCATTATGAGGGGTTCCCACCATCCTTGTGCCGAGATCCCGGGTCTGTACACCCGCTGTGCCCATTATGAGGGGTTCCTACCATCCCTGTGCCGAGTTCCCGGGTCTGTACACCCGTTGTGCCCATTATGAGGGGTTCCCACCATCCCTGTGCTGAGTTCACAGGTCTGTACACCCGCTGTGCCCATTATGAGGGGTTCCCACCATCCCTGTGCTGAGTTCCCGTGTCTGTACACCCGCTGTGCCCATTATGAGGGGTTCCCACCATCCCTGTGCTGAGTTCCCGGGTCTGTACACCCGCTGTGCCCATTATGAGGGGTTCCCACCATCCCTGTGCTGAGTTCCCGGGTCTGTACGCCTGCTGTGCCCATTATGAGAGGTTCCCACCATCCCTGTGCTGAGTTCCCGGGTCTGTACACCCGCTGTGCCCATTATGAGGGGTTCCCACCATCCCTGTGCTGAGTTCCCGGGTCTGTACACCCGCTGTGCCCATTATGAGGGGTTCCCACCATCCCTGTGCTGAGTTCCCGGGTCTGTACACCCGCTGTGCCCATTATGAGAGGTTCCCACCATCCCTGTGCTGAGATCCCGGGTCTGTACACCCGCTGTGCCCATTATGAGGGGTTCCCACCATCCCTGTGCTGAGTTCCCGGGTCTGTACCCCCGCTGTGCCCATTATGAAGGGTTCCCACCATCCTTGTGCTGAGATCCCGGGTCTGTACACCCGCTGTGCCCATTATGAGGGGTTCCCACCATCCCTGTGCCGAGTTCCCGGGTCTGTACACCCGCTGTGCCCATTATGAAGGGTTCCCACCATCCTTGTGCTGAGATCCCGGGTCTGTACACCCGCTGTGCCCATTATGAGGGGTTCCCACCATACCTGTGCCGAGTTCCCGGGTCTGTACACCCGCTGTGCCAATTATGAAGGGTTCCCACCATCCCTGTGCTGAGTTCTGGGTCTGTACACCCGCTGTGCCCATTATGAGGGGTTCCCACCATCCCTGTGCTGAGTTCCCGGGTCTGTACACCCGCTGTGCCCATTATGAGAGGTTCCCACCATCCTTGTGCTGAGATCCCGGGTCTGTACACCCGCTGTGCCCATTATGAGGGGTTCCCACCATCCCTGTGCCGAGTTCCCGGGTCTGTACACCCGCTGTGCCCATTATGAGGGGTTCCCACCATCCTTGTGCCGAGATCCCGGGTCTGTACACCCGCTGTGCCCATTATGAGGGGTTCCTACCATCCCTGTGCCGAGTTCCCGGGTCTGTACACCCGTTGTGCCCATTATGAGGGGTTCCCACCATCCCTGTGCTGAGTTCCCAGGTCTGTACACCCGCTGTGCCCATTATGAGGGGTTCCCACCATCCCTGTGCTGAGTTCCCGTGTCTGTACACCCGCTGTGCCCATTATGAGGGGTTCCCACCATCCCTGTGCTGAGTTCCCGGGTCTGTACGCCCGCTGTGCCCATTATGAGGGGTTCCCACCATCCCTGTGCTGAGTTCCCGGGTCTGTACGCCTGCTGTGCCCATTATGAGAGGTTCCCACCATCCCTGTGCTGAGTTCCCGGGTCTGTACACCCGCTGTGCCCATTATGAGGGGTTCCCACCATCCCTGTGCTGAGTTCCTGGGTCTGTACACCCGCTGTGCCCATTATGAGGGGTTCCCACCATCCCTGTGCTGAGTTCCCGGGTCTGTACACCCGCTGTGCCCATTATGAGAGGTTCCCACCATCCCTGTGCTGAGTTCCTGGGTCTGTACACCCGCCGTGCCCATTATGAGGGGTTCCCACCATCCCTGTGCTGAGTTCCCGGGTCTGTACACCCGCTGTGCCCATTACGAGGGGTTCCCACCATCCCTGTGCTGAGATCCCGGGTCTGTACACCCGCTGTGCCCATTATGAGGGGTTCCCACCATCCCTGTGCTGAGTTCCCGGGTCTGTACCCCCGCTGTGCCCATTATGAGGGGTTCCCACCATCCCTGTGCTGAGTTCTCGGGTCTGTACACCCGCTGTGCCCATTATGAGAGGTTCCCACCATCCTTGTGCTGAGATCCCGGGTCTGTACACCCGCTGTGCCCATTATGAGGGGTTCCCACCATCCCTGTGCTGAGTTCCCGGGTCTGTACACCCGCTGTGCCCATTATGAAGGGTTCCCACCATCCCTGTGCTGAGTTCCCGGGTCTGTACACCCGCTGTGCCCATTATGAGAGGTTCCCACCATCCTTGTGCTGAGATCCCGGGTCTGTACACCCGCTGTGCCCATTATGAGGGGTTCCCACCATCCCTGTGCCGAGTTCCCGGGTCTGTACACCCGCTGTGCCCATTATGAGGGGTTCCCACCATCCTTGTGCCGAGATCCCGGGTCTGTACACCCGCTGTGCCCATTATGAGGGGTTCCTACCATCCCTGTGCCGAGTTCCCGGGTCTGTACACCCGTTGTGCCCATTATGAGGGGTTCCCACCATCCCTGTGCTGAGTTCCCAGGTCTGTACACCCGCTGTGCCCATTATGAGGGGTTCCCACCATCCCTGTGCTGAGTTCCCGTGTCTGTACACCCGCTGTGCCCATTATGAGGGGTTCCCACCATCCCTGTGCTGAGTTCCCGGGTCTGTACGCCCGCTGTGCCCATTATGAGGGGTTCCCACCATCCCTGTGCTGAGTTCCCGGGTCTGTACACCCGCTGTGCCCATTACGAGGGGTTCCCACCATCCCTGTGCTGAGATCCCGGGTCTGTACACCCGCTGTGCCCATTATGAGGGGTTCCCACCATCCCTGTGCTGAGTTCCCGGGTCTGTACCCCCGCTGTGCCCATTATGAGGGGTTCCCACCATCCCTGTGTTGAGTTCTCGGGTCTGTACACCCGCTGTGCCCATTATGAGAGGTTCCCACCATCCTTGTGCTGAGATCCCGGGTCTGTACACCCGCTGTGCCCATTATGAGGGGTTCCCACCATCCCTGTGCTGAGTTCCCGGGTCTGTACACCCGCTGTGCCCATTATGAAGGGTTCCCACCATCCCTGTGCTGAGTTCCCGGGTCTGTACACCCGCTGTGCCCATTATGAGAGGTTCCCACCATCCTTGTGCTGAGATCCCGGGTCTGTACACCCGCTGTGCCCATTATGAGGGGTTCCCACCATCCCTGTGCCGAGTTCCCGGGTCTGTACACCCGCTGTGCCCATTATGAGGGGTTCCCACCATCCTTGTGCCGAGATCCCGGGTCTGTACACCCGCTGTGCCCATTATGAGGGGTTCCTACCATCCCTGTGCCGAGTTCCCGGGTCTGTACACCCGTTGTGCCCATTATGAGGGGTTCCCACCATCCCTGTGCTGAGTTCCCAGGTCTGTACACCCGCTGTGCCCATTATGAGGGGTTCCCACCATCCCTGTGCTGAGTTCCCGTGTCTGTACACCCGCTGTGCCCATTATGAGGGGTTCCCACCATCCCTGTGCTGAGTTCCCGGGTCTGTACGCCCGCTGTGCCCATTATGAGGGGTTCCCACCATCCCTGTGCTGAGTTCCCGGGTCTGTACGCCTGCTGTGCCCATTATGAGAGGTTCTCACCATCCCTGTGCTGAGTTCCCGGGTCTGTACACCCGCTGTGCCCATTATGAGGGGTTCCCACCATCCTTGTGCCGAGATCCCGGGTCTGTACACCCGCTGTGCCCATTATGAGGGGTTCCTACCATCCCTGTGCCGAGTTCCCGGGTCTCTACACCCGTTGTGCCCATTATGAGGGGTTCCCACCATCCCTGTGCTGAGTTCCCGGGTCTGTACACCCGTTGTGCCCATTATGAGGGGTTCCTACCATCCCTGTGCCGAGTTCCCGGGTCTGTACACCCGTTGTGCCCATTATGAGGGGTTCCTACCATCCCTGTGCCGAGTTCCTGGGTCTGTACACCCGCTGTGCCCATTATGAGGGGTTCCTACCATCCCTGTGCTGAGTTCCCGGGTCTGTACGCCCGCTGTGCCCATTATGAGGGGTTCCCACCATCCCTGTGCTGAGTTCCCGGGTCTGTACGCCTGCTGTGCCCATTATGAGAGGTTCTCACCATCCCTGTGCTGAGTTCCCGGGTCTGTACACCCGCTGTGCCCATTATGAGGGGTTCCCACCATCCCTGTGCTGAGTTCCCGGGTCTGTACACCCGCTGTGCCCATTATGAAGGGTTCCCACCATCCCTGTGCTGAGTTCCCGGGTCTGTACACCCGCTGTGCCCATTATGAGAGGTTCCCACCATCCTTGTGCTGAGATCCCGGGTCTGTACACCCGCTGTGCCCATTATGAGGGGTTCCCACCATCCCTGTGCCGAGTTCCCGGGTCTGTACACCCGCTGTGCCCATTATGAGGGGTTCCCACCATCCTTGTGCCGAGATCCCGGGTCTGTACACCCGCTGTGCCCATTATGAGGGGTTCCTACCATCCCTGTGCCGAGTTCCCGGGTCTGTACACCCGTTGTGCCCATTATGAGGGGTTCCCACCATCCCTGTGCTGAGTTCCCGTGTCTGTACACCCGCTGTGCCCATTATGAGGGGTTCCCACCATCCCTGTGCTGAGTTCCCGGGTCTGTACGCCCGCTGTGCCCATTATGAGGGGTTCCCACCATCCCTGTGCTGAGTTCCCGGGTCTGTACGCCTGCTGTGCCCATTATGAGAGGTTCTCACCATCCCTGTGCTGAGTTCCCGGGTCTGTACACCAGCTGTGCCCATTATGAGGGGTTCCCACCATCCCTGTGCTGAGTTCCCGGGTCTGTACACCCGCTGTGCCCATTATGAGAGGTTCCCACCATCCTTGTGCTGAGATCCCGGGTCTGTACACCCGCTGTGCCCATTATGAGGGGTTCCCACCATCCCTGTGCCGAGTTCCCGGGTCTGTACACCCGCTGTGCCCATTATGAGGGGTTCCCACCATCCTTGTGCCGAGATCCCGGGTCTGTACACCCGCTGTGCCCATTATGAGGGGTTCCTACCATCCATGTGCTGAGTTCCCGGGTCTGTACACCCGTTGTGCCCATTATGAGGGGTTCCCACCATCCCTGTGCTGAGTTCCCAGGTCTGTACACCCGCTGTGCCCATTATGAGGGGTTCCCACCATCCCTGTGCTGAGTTCCCGTGTCTGTACACCCGCTGTGCCCATTATGAGGGGTTCCCACCATCCCTGTGCTGAGTTCCCGGGTCTGTACGCCCGCTGTGCCCATTATGAGGGGTTCCCACCATCCCTGTGCTGAGTTCCCGGGTCTGTACGCCCGCTGTGCCCATTATGAGAGGTTCCCACCATCCTTGTGCTGAGATCCCGGGTCTGTACACCCGCTGTGCCCATTATGAGGGGTTCCCACCATCCCTGTGCTGAGTTCCCGGGTCTGTACGCCCGCTGTGCCCATTATGAGGGGTTCCCACCATCCCTGTGCTGAGTTCCCGGGTCTGTACGCCCGCTGTGCCCATTATGAGAGGTTCCCACCATCCCTGTGCTGAGTTCCCGGGTCTGTACGCCCGCTGTGCCCATTATGAGGGGTTCCCACCATCCCTGTGCTGAGTTCCCGGGTCTGTACACCCGCTGTGCCCATTATGAGAGGTTCCCACCATCCTTGTGCTGAGATCCCGGGTCTGTACACCCGCTGTGCCCATTATGAGGGGTTCCCACCATCCCTGTGCCGAGTTCCCGGGTCTGTACACCCGCTGTGCCCATTATGAGGGGTTCCCACCATCCTTGTGCCGAGATCCCGGGTCTGTACACCCGCTGTGCCCATTATGAGGGGTTCCTACCATCCCTGTGCCGAGTTCCCGGGTCTGTACACCCGTTGTGCCCATTATGAGGGGTTCCCACCATCCCTGTGCTGAGTTCCCAGGTCTGTACACCCGCTGTGCCCATTATGAGGGGTTCCCACCATCCCTGTGCTGAGTTCCCGTGTCTGTACACCCGCTGTGCCCATTATGAGGGGTTCCCACCATCCCTGTGCTGAGTTCCCGGGTCTGTACGCCCGCTGTGCCCATTATGAGGGGTTCCCACCATCCCTGTGCTGAGTTCCCGGGTCTGTACGCCTGCTGTGCCCATTATGAGAGGTTCCCACCATCCCTGTGCTGAGTTCCCGGGTCTGTACACCCGCTGTGCCCATTATGAGGGGTTCCCACCATCCCTGTGCTTAGTTCCTGGGTCTGTACACCCGCTGTGCCCATTATGAGGGGTTCCCACCATCCCTGTGCTGAGTTCCCGGGTCTGTACACCCGCTGTGCCCATTATGAGAGGTTCCCACCATCCCTGTGCTGAGTTCCTGGGTCTGTACACCCGCCGTGCCCATTATGAGGGATTCCCACCATCCCTGTGCTGAGTTCCCGGGTCTGTACACCCGCTGTGCCCATTATGAGGGGTTCCCACCATCCCTGTGCTGAGATCCCGGGTCTGTACACCCGCTGTGCCCATTATGAGGGGTTCCCACCATCCCTGTGCTGAGTTCCCGGGTCTGTACCCCCGCTGTGCCCATTATGAGGGGTTCCCACCATCCCTGTGCTGAGTTCTCGGGTCTGTACACCCGCTGTGCCCATTATGAGAGGTTCCCACCATCCTTGTGCTGAGATCCCGGGTCTGTACACCCGCTGTGCCCATTATGAGGGGTTCCCACCATCCCTGTGCTGAGTTCCCGGGTCTGTACACCCGCTGTGCCCATTATGAGAGGTTCCCACCATCCTTGTGCTGAGATCCCGGGTCTGTACACCCGCTGTGCCCATTATGAGGGGTTCCCACCATCCCTGTGCCGAGTTCCCGGGTCTGTACACCCGCTGTGCCCATTATGAGGGGTTCCCACCATCCTTGTGCCGAGATCCCGGGTCTGTACACCCGCTGTGCCCATTATGAGGGGTTCCTACCATCCCTGTGCCGAGTTCCCGGGTCTGTACACCCGTTGTGCCCATTATGAGGGGTTCCCACCATCCCTGTGCTGAGTTCCCAGGTCTGTACACCCGCTGTGCCCATTATGAGGGGTTCCCACCATCCCTGTGCTGAGTTCCCGTGTCTGTACACCCGCTGTGCCCATTATGAGGGGTTCCCACCATCCCTGTGCTGAGTTCCCGGGTCTGTACGCCCGCTGTGCCCATTATGAGGGGTTCCCACCATCCCTGTGCTGAGTTCCCGGGTCTGTACGCCTGCTGTGCCCATTATGAGAGGTTCTCACCATCCCTGTGCTGAGTTCCCGGGTCTGTACACCCGCTGTGCCCATTATGAGGGGTTCCCACCATCCCTGTGCTGAGTTCCCGGGTCTGTACACCCGCTGTGCCCATTATGAGGGGTTCCCACCATCCCTGTGCTGAGTTCCCGGGTCTGTACACCCGCTGTGCCCATTATGAGGGGTTCCCACCATCCCTGTGCCGAGTTCCCGGGTCTGTACACCCGCTGTGCCCATTATGAGAGGTTCCCACCATCCCTGTGCTGAGTTCCTGGGTCTGTACACCCGCCGTGCCCATTATGAGAGGTTCCCACCATCCCTGTGCTGAGTTCCCGGGTCTGTACACCCGCTGTGCCCATTATGAGGGGTTCCCACCATCCCTGTGCCGAGTTCCCGGGTCTGTACACCTGCTGTGCCCATTATGAGGGGTTCCCACCATCCTTGTGCCGAGATCCCGGGTCTGTACACCCGCTGTGCCCATTATGAGGGGTTCCCACCATCCCTGTGCTGAGTTCCCGGGTCTGTACACCCGCTGTGCCCATTATGAGGGGTTCCTACCATCCCTGTGCCGAGTTCCCGGGTCTGTACACCCGTTGTGCCCATTATGAGGGGTTCCCACCATCCCTGTGCTGAGTTCACAGGTCTGTACACCCGCTGTGCCCATTATGAGGGGTTCCCACCATCCCTGTGCTGAGTTCCCGTGTCTGTACACCCGCTGTGCCCATTATGAGGGGTTCCCACCATCCCTGTGCTGAGTTCCCGGGTCTGTACGCCCGCTGTGCCCATTATGAGGGGTTCTCACCATCCCTGTGCTGAGTTCCCGGGTCTGTACGCCTGCTGTGCCCATTATGAGAGGTTCCCACCATCCCTGTGCTGAGTTCCCGGGTCTGTACACCCGCTGTGCCCATTATGAGGGGTTCCCACCATCCCTGTGCTGAGTTCCCGGGTCTGTACACCCGCTGTGCCCATTATGAGGGGTTCCCACCATCCCTGTGCTGAGTTCCCGGGTCTGTACACCCGCCGTGCCCATTATGAGAGGTTCCCACCATCCCTGTGCTGAGTTCCTGGGTCTGTACACCCGCCGTGCCCATTATGAGGGGTTCCCACCATCCCTGTGCTGAGTTCCCGGGTCTGTACACCCGCTGTGCCCATTATGAGGGGTTCCCACCATCCCTGTGCTGAGATCCCGGGTCTGTACACCCGCTGTGCCCATTATGAGGGGTTCCCACCATCCCTGTGCTGAGTTCCCGGGTCTGTACCCCCGCTGTGCCCATTATGAGGGGTTCCCAACATCCCTGTGCTGAGTTCTCGGGTCTGTACACCCGCTGTGCCCATTATGAGAGGTTCCCACCATCCTTGTGCTGAGATCCCGGGTCTGTACACCCGCTGTGCCCATTATGAGGGGTTCCCACCATCCCTGTGCCGAGTTCCCGGGTCTGTACACCCGCTGTGCCCATTATGAAGGGTTCCCACCATCCTTGTGCTGAGATCCCGGGTCTGTACACCCGCTGTGCCCATTATGAGGGGTTCCCACCATCCCTGTGCCGAGTTCCCGGGTCTGTACACCCGCTGTGCCCATTATGAAGGGTTCCCACCATCCCTGTGCTGAGTTCTGGGTCTGTACACCCGCTGTGCCCATTATGAGGGGTTCCCACCATCCCTGTGCCGAGTTCCCGGGTCTGTACACCCGTTGTGCCCATTATGAGGGGTTCCCACCATCCCTGTGCTGAGTTCCCGTGTCTGTACACCCGCTGTGCCCATTATGAGGGGTTCCCACCATCCCTGTGCTGAGTTCCCGGGTCTGTACGCCCGCTGTGCCCATTATGAGGGGTTCCCACCATCCCTGTGCTGAGTTCCCGGGTCTGTACGCCTGCTGTGCCCATTATGAGAGGTTCTCACCATCCCTGTGCTGAGTTCCCGGGTCTGTACACCCGCTGTGCCCATTATGAGGGGTTCCCACCATCCCTGTGCTGAGTTCCCGGGTCTGTACACCCGCTGTGCCCATTATGAAGGGTTCCCACCATCCCTGTGCTGAGTTCCCGGGTCTGTACACCCGCTGTGCCCATTATGAGAGGTTCCCACCATCCTTGTGCTGAGATCCCGGGTCTGTACACCCGCTGTGCCAATTATGAGGGGTTCCCACCATCCCTGTGCCGAGTTCCCGGGTCTGTACACCCGCTGTGCCCATTATGAGGGGTTCCCACCATCCTTGTGCCGAGATCCCGGGTCTGTACACCCGCTGTGCCCATTATGAGCGGTTCCTACCATCCCTGTGCCGAGTTCCCGGGTCTGTACACCCGTTGTGCCCATTATGAGGGGTTCCCACCATCCCTGTGCTGAGTTCCCGTGTCTGTACACCCGCTGTGCCCATTATGAGGGGTTCCCACCATCCCTGTGCTGAGTTCCCGGGTCTGTACGCCCGCTGTGCCCATTATGAGGGGTTCCCACCATCCCTGTGCTGAGTTCCCGGGTCTGTACGCCTGCTGTGCCCATTATGAGAGGTTCTCACCATCCCTGTGCTGAGTTCCCGGGTCTGTACACCCGCTGTGCCCATTATGAGGGGTTCCCACCATCCCTGTGCTGAGTTCCCGGGTCTGTACACCCGCTGTGCCCATTATGAAGGGTTCCCACCATCCCTGTGCTGAGTTCCCGGGTCTGTACACCCGCTGTGCCCATTATGAGAGGTTCCCACCATCCTTGTGCTGAGATCCCGGGTCTGTACACCCGCTGTGCCCATTATGAGGGGTTCCCACCATCCCTGTGCCGAGTTCCCGGGTCTGTACACCCGCTGTGCCCATTATGAGGGGTTCCCACCATCCTTGTGCCGAGATCCCGGGTCTGTACACCCGCTGTGCCCATTATGAGGGGTTCCTACCATCCCTGTGCCGAGTTCCCGGGTCTGTACACCCGTTGTGCCCATTATGAGGGGTTCCCACCATCCCTGTGCTGAGTTCCCAGGTCTGTACACCCGCTGTGCCCATTATGAGGGGTTCCCACCATCCCTGTGCTGAGTTCCCGTGTCTGTACACCCGCTGTGCCCATTATGAGGGGTTCCCACCATCCCTGTGCTGAGTTCCCGGGTCTGTACGCCCGCTGTGCCCATTATGAGGGGTTCCCACCATCCCTGTGCTGAGTTCCCGGGTCTGTACGCCTGCTGTGCCCATTATGAGAGGTTCTCACCATCCCTGTGCTGAGTTCCCGGGTCTGTACACCCGCTGTGCCCATTATGAGGGGTTCCCACCATCCCTGTGCTGAGTTCCCGGGTCTGTACACCCGCTGTGCCCATTATGAGAGGTTCCCACCATCCCTGTGCTGAGTTCCCGGGTCTGTACACCCGCTGTGCCCATTATGAGAGGTTCCCACCATCCCTGTGCTGAGTTCCTGGGTCTGTACACCCGCCGTGCCCATTATGAGAGGTTCCCACCATCCCTGTGCTGAGTTCCCGGGTCTGTACACCCGCTGTGCCCATTATGAGGGGTTCCCACCATCCCTGTGCCGAGTTCCCGGGTCTGTACACCCGCTGTGCCCATTATGAGGGGTTCCCACCATCCTTGTGCCGAGATCCCGGGTCTGTACACCCGCTGTGCCCATTATGAGGGGTTCCTACCATCCCTGTGCCGAGTTCCCGGGTCTGTACACCCGCTGTGCCCATTATGAGGGGTTCCCACCATCCCTGTGCTGAGTTCACAGGTCTGTACACCCGCTGTGCCCATTATGAGGGGTTCCCACCATCCCTGTGCTGAGTTCCCGTATCTGTACACCCGCTGTGCCCATTATGAGGGGTTCCCACCATCCCTGTGCTGAGTTCCCGGGTCTGTACGCCCGCTGTGCCCATTATGAGGGGTTCCCACCATCCCTGTGCTGAGTTCCCGGGTCTGTACACCCGCTGTGCCCATTATGAGGGGTTCCTACCATCCCTGTGCTGAGTTCCCGGGTCTGTACACCCGCTGTGCCCATTATGAGGGGTTCCCACCATCCCTGTGCTGAGTTCCCGGGTCTGTACACCCGCTGTGCCCATTATGAGGGGTTCCCACCATCCCTGTGCTGAGTTCCCGGGTCTGTACACCCGCTGTGCCCATTATGAGAGGTTCCCACCATCCCTGTGCTGAGTTCCTGGGTCTGTACACCCGCCGTGCCCATTATGAGGGGTTCCCACCATCCCTGTGCTGAGTTCCCGGGTCTGTACACCCGCTGTGCCCATTATGAGGGGTTCCCACCATCCCTGTGCTGAGATCCCGGGTCTGTACACCCGCTGTGCCCATTATGAGGGGTTCCCACCATCCCTGTGCTGAGTTCCCGGGTCTGTACCCCCGCTGTGCCCATTATGAGGGGTTCCCACCATCCCTGTGCTGAGTTCTCGGGTCTGTACACCCGCTGTGCCCATTATGAGAGGTTCCCACCATCCTTGTGCTGAGATCCCGGGTCTGTACACCCGCTGTGCCCATTATGAGGGGTTCCCACCATCCCTGTGCCGAGTTCCCGGGTCTGTACACCCGCTGTGCCCATTATGAAGGGTTCCCACCATCCTTGTGCTGAGTTCCCGGGTCTGTACACCCGCTGTGCCCATTATGAGAGGTTCCCACCATCCCTGTGCCGAGTTCCCGGGTCTGTACACCTCGCTGTGCCCATTATGAAGGGTTCCCACCATCCCTGTGCTGAGTTCTGGGTCTGTACACCCGCTGTGCCCATTATGAGGGGTTCCCACCATCCCTGTGCTGAGTTCCCGGGTCTGTACACCCGCTGTGCCCATTATGAGAGGTTCCCACCATCCTTGTGCTGAGATCCCGGGTCTGTACACCCGCTGTGCCCATTATGAGGAGTTCCCACCATCCCTGTGCCGAGTTCCCGGGTCTGTACACCCGCTGTGCCCATTATGAGGGGTTCCCACCATCCTTGTGCCGAGATCCCGGGTCTGTACACCCGCTGTGCCCATTATGAGGGGTTCCTACCATCCCTGTGCCGAGTTCCCGGGTCTGTACACCCGTTGTGCCCATTATGAGGGGTTCCCACTATCCCTGTGCTGAGTTCCCAGGTCTGTACACCCGCTGTGCCCATTATGAGGGGTTCCCACCATCCCTGTGCTGAGTTCCCGTGTCTGTACACCCGCTGTGCCCATTATGAGGGGTTCCCACCATCCCTGTGCTGAGTTCCCGGGTCTGTACGCCCGCTGTGCCCATTATGAGGGGTTCCCACCATCCCTGTGCTGAGTTCCCGGGTCTGTACGCCTGCTGTGCCCATTATGAGAGGTTCCCACCATCCCTGTGCTGAGTTCCCGGGTCTGTACACCCGCTGTGCCCATTATGAGGGGTTCCCACCATCCCTGTGCTGAGTTCCTGGGTCTGTACACCCGCCGTGCCCATTATGAGGGGTTCCCACCATCCCTGTGCTGAGTTCCCGGGTCTGTACACCCGCTGTGCCCATTATGAGGGGTTCCCACCATCCCTGTGCTGAGTTCCTGGGTCTGTACACCCGCCGTGCCCATTATGAGGGGTTCCCACCATCCCTGTGCTGAGTTCCCGGGTCTGTACACCCGCTGTGCCCATTATGAGAGGTTCCCACCATCCCTGTGCTGAGTTCCTGGGTCTGTACACCCGCCGTGCCCATTATGAGGGGTTCCCACCATCCCTGTGCTGAGTTCCCGGGTCTGTACACCCGCTGTGCCCATTATGAGGGGTTCCCACCATCCCTGTGCTGAGATCCCGGGTCTGTACACCCGCTGTGCCCATTATGAGGGGTTCCCACCATCCCTGTGCTGAGTTCCCGGGTCTGTACCCCCGCTGTGCCCATTATGAGGGGTTCCCACCATCCCTGTGCTGAGTTCTCGGGTCTGTACACCCGCTGTGCCCATTATGAGAGGTTCCCACCATCCTTGTGCTGAGATCCCGGGTCTGTACACCCGCTGTGCCCATTATGAGGGGTTCCCACCATCCCTGTGCTGAGTTCCCGGGTCTGTACACCCGCTGTGCCCATTATGAAGGGTTCCCACCATCCCTGTGCTGAGTTCCCGGGTCTGTACACCCGCTGTGCCCATTATGAGAGGTTCCCACCATCCTTGTGCTGAGATCCCGGGTCTGTACACCCGCTGTGCCCATTATGAGGGGTTCCCACCATCCCTGTGCCGAGTTCCCGGGTCTGTACACCCGCTGTGCCCATTATGAGGGGTTCCCACCATCCTTGTGCCGAGATCCCGGGTCTGTACACCCGCTGTGCCCATTATGAGGGGTTCCTACCATCCCTGTGCCGAGTTCCCGGGTCTGTACACCCGTTGTGCCCATTATGAGGGGTTCCCACCATCCCTGTGCTGAGTTCCCAGGTCTGTACACCCGCTGTGCCCATTATGAGGGGTTTCCCACCATCCCTGTGCTGAGTTCCCGTGTCTGTACACCCGCTGTGCCCATTATGAGGGGTTCCCACCATCCCTGTGCTGAGTTCCCGGGTCTGTACACCCGCTGTGCCTATTATGAGGGGTTCCCACCATCCCTGTGCTGAGATCCCGGGTCTGTACACCCGCTGTGCCCATTATGAGGGGTTCCCACCATCCCTGTGCTGAGTTCCCGGGTCTGTACCCCCGCTGTGCCCATTATGAGGGGTTCCCACCATCTCTGTGCTGAGTTCTCGGGTCTGTACACCCGCTGTGCCCATTATGAGAGGTTCCCACCATCCTTGTGCTGAGATCCCGGGTCTGTACACCCGCTGTGCCCATTATGAGGGGTTCCCACCATCCCTGTGCCGAGTTCCCGGGTCTGTACACCCGCTGTGCCCATTATGAAGGGTTCCCACCATCCTTGTGCTGAGATCCCGGGTCTGTACACCCGCTGTGCCCATTATGAGGGGTTCCCACCATCCCTGTGCCGAGTTCCCGGGTCTGTACACCCGCTGTGCCCATTATGAAGGGTTCCCACCATCCCTGTGCTGAGTTCTGGGTCTGTACACCCGCTGTGCCCATTATGAGGGGTTCCCACCATCCCTGTGCCGAGTTCCCGGGTCTGTACACCCGTTGTGCCCATTATGAGGGGTTCCCACCATCCCTGTGCTGAGTTCCCGTGTCTGTACACCCGCTGTGCCCATTATGAGGGGTTCCCACCATCCCTGTGCTGAGTTCCCGGGTCTGTACGCCCGCTGTGCCCATTATGAGGGGTTCCCACCATCCCTGTGCTGAGTTCCCGGGTCTGTACGCCTGCTGTGCCCATTATGAGAGGTTCTCACCATCCCTGTGCTGAGTTCCCGGGTCTGTACACCCGCTGTGCCCATTATGAGGGGTTCCCACCATCCCTGTGCTGAGTTCCCGGGTCTGTACACCCGCTGTGCCCATTATGAAGGGTTCCCACCATCCCTGTGCTGAGTTCCCGGGTCTGTACACCCGCTGTGCCCATTATGAGGGGTTCCCACCATCCCTGTGCTGAGATCCCGGGTCTGTACACCCGCTGTGCCCATTATGAGGGGTTCCCACCATCCCTGTGCCGAGTTCCCGGGTCTGTACACCCGCTGTGCCCATTATGAGGGGTTTCCCACCATCCTTGTGCCGAGATCCCGGGTCTGTACACCCGCTGTGCCCATTATGAGGGGTTCCTACCATCCCTGTGCCGAGTTTCCCGGGTCTGTACACCCGTTGTGCCCATTATGAGGGGTTCCCACCATCCCTGTGCTGAGTTCCCGTGTCTGTACACCCGCTGTGCCCATTATGAGGGGTTCCCACCATCCCTGTGCTGAGTTCCCGGGTCTGTACGCCCGCTGTGCCCATTATGAGGGGTTCCCACCATCCCTGTGCTGAGTTCCCGGGTCTGTACGCCTGCTGTGCCCATTATGAGAGGTTCTCACCATCCCTGTGCTGAGTTCCCGGGTCTGTACACCCGCTGTGCCCATTATGAGGGGTTCCCACCATCCCTGTGCTGAGTTCCCGGGTCTGTACACCCGCTGTGCCCATTATGAAGGGTTCCCACCATCCCTGTGCTGAGTTCCCGGGTCTGTACACCCGCTGTGCCCATTATGAGAGGTTCCCACCATCCTTGTGCTGAGATCCCGGGTCTGTACACCCGCTGTGCCCATTATGAGGGGTTCCCACCATCCCTGTGCCGAGTTCCCGGGTCTGTACACCCGATGTGCCCATTATGAGGGGTTCCCACCATCCTTGTGCCGAGATCCCGGGTCTGTACACCCGCTGTGCCCATTATGAGGGGTTCCTACCATCCCTGTGCCGAGTTCCCGGGTCTGTACACCCGTTGTGCCCATTATGAGGGGTTCCCACCATCCCTGTGCTGAGTTCCCGGGTCTGTACACCCGCTGTGCCCATTATGAGGGGTTCCCACCATCCCTGTGCTGAGTTCCCGGGTCTGTACGCCCGCTGTGCCCATTATGAGGGGTTCCCACCATCCCTGTGCTGAGTTCCCGGGTCTGTACGCCTGCTGTGCCCATTATGAGAGGTTCTCACCATCCCTGTGCTGAGTTCCCGGGTCTGTACACCCGCTGTGCCCATTATGAGGGGTTCCCACCATCCCTGTGCTGAGTTCCCGGGTCTGTACACCCGCTGTGCCCATTATGAGGGGTTCCCACCATCCCTGTGCTGAGTTCCCGGGTCTGTACACCCGCTGTGCCCATTATGAGAGGTTCCCACCATCCCTGTGCTGAGTTCCCGGGTCTGTACACCCGCTGTGCCCATTATGAGAGGTTCCCACCATCCCTGTGCTGAGTTCCTGGGTCTGTACACCCGCCGTGCCCATTATGAGAGGTTCCCACCATCCCTGTGCTGAGTTCCCGGGTCTGTACACCCGCTGTGCCCATTATGAGGGGTTCCCACCATCCCTGTGCCGAGTTCCCGGGTCTGTACACCCGCTGTGCCCATTATGAGGGGTTCCCACCATCCTTGTGCCGAGATCCCGGGTCTGTACACCCGCTGTGCCCATTATGAGGGGTTCCTACCATCCCTGTGCCGAGTTCCCGGGTCTGTACACCCGTTGTGCCCATTATGAGGGGTTCCCACCATCCCTGTGCTGAGTTCACAGGTCTGTACACCCGCTGTGCCCATTATGAGGGGTTCCCACCATCCCTGTGCTGAGTTCCCTTATCTGTACACCCGCTGTGCCCATTATGAGGGGTTCCCACCATCCCTGTGCTGAGTTCCCGGGTCTGTACGCCCGCTGTGCCCATTATGAGGGGTTCCCACCATCCCTGTGCTGAGTTCCCGGGTCTGTACGCCTGCTGTGCCCATTATGAGAGGTTCCCACCATCCCTGTGCTGAGTTCCCGGGTCTGTACACCCGCTGTGCTCATTATGAGGGGTTCCCACCATCCCTGTGCTGAGTTCCCGGGTCTGTACACCCGCTGTGCCCATTATGAGGGGTTCCCACCATCCCTGTGCTGAGTTCCCGGGTCTGTACACCCGCTGTGCCCATTATGAGAGGTTCCCACCATCCCTGTGCTGAGTTCCTGGGTCTGTACACCCGCCGTGCCCATTATGAGGGGTTCCCACCATCCCTGTGCTGAGTTCCCGGGTCTGTACACCCGCTGTGCCCATTATGAGGGGTTCCCACCATCCCTGTGCTGAGTTCCCGGGTCTGTACACCCGCTGTGCCCATTATGAAGGGTTCCCACCATCCCTGTGCTGAGTTCCCGGGTCTGTACACCCGCTGTGCCCATTATGAGGGGTTCCCACCATCCCTGTGCTGAGATCCCGGGTCTGTACACCCGCTGTGCCCATTATGAGGGGTTCCCACCATCCCTGTGCCGAGTTCCCGGGTCTGTACACCCGCTGTGCAAATTATGAGGGGTTCCCACCATCCTTGTGCCGAGATCCCGGGTCTGTACACCCGCTGTGCCCATTATGAGGGGTTCCTACCATCCCTGTGCCGAGTTCCCGGGTCTGTACACCCGTTGTGCCCATTATGAGGGGTTCCCACCATCCCTGTGCTGAGTTCCCGTGTCTGTACACCCGCTGTGCCCATTATGAGGGGTTCCCACCATCCCTGTGCTGAGTTCCCGGGTCTGTACGCCCGCTGTGCCCATTATGAGGGGTTCCCACCATCCCTGTGCTGAGTTCCCGGGTCTGTACGCCTGCTGTGCCCATTATGAGAGGTTCTCACCATCCCTGTGCTGAGTTCCCGGGTCTGTACACCCGCTGTGCCCATTATGAGGGGTTCCCACCATCCCTGTGCTGAGTTCCCGGGTCTGTACACCCGCTGTGCCCATTATGAAGGGTTCCCACCATCCCTGTGCTGAGTTCCCGGGTCTGTACACCCGCTGTGCCCATTATGAGAGGTTCCCACCATCCTTGTGCTGAGATCCCGGGTCTGTACACCCGCTGTGCCCATTATGAGGGGTTCCCACCATCCCTGTGCCGAGTTCCCGGGTCTGTACACCCGCTGTGCCCATTATGAGGGGTTCCCACCATCCTTGTGCCGAGATCCCGGGTCTGTACACCCGCTGTGCCCATTATGAGGGGTTCCTACCATCCCTGTGCCGAGTTCCCGGGTCTGTACACCCGTTGTGCCCATTATGAGGGGTTCCCACCATCCCTGTGCTGAGTTCCCGGGTCTGTACACCCGCTGTGCCCATTATGAGGGGTTCCCACCATCCCTGTGCTGAGTTCCCGGGTCTGTACGCCCGCTGTGCCCATTATGAGGGGTTCCCACCATCCCTGTGCTGAGTTCCCGGGTCTGTACGCCTGCTGTGCCCATTATGAGAGGTTCTCACCATCCCTGTGCTGAGTTCCCGGGTCTGTACACCCGCTGTGCCCATTATGAGGGGTTCCCACCATCCCTGTGCTGAGTTCCCGGGTCTGTACACCCGCTGTGCCCATTATGAGGGGTTCCCACCATCCCTGTGCTGAGTTCCCGGGTCTGTACACCCGCTGTGCCCATTATGAGAGGTTCCCACCATCCCTGTGCTGAGTTCCCGGGTCTGTACACCCGCTGTGCCCATTATGAGAGGTTCCCACCATCCCTGTGCTGAGTTCCTGGGTCTGTACACCCGCCGTGCCCATTATGAGAGGTTCCCACCATCCCTGTGCTGAGTTCCCGGGTCTGTACACCCGCTGTGCCCATTATGAGGGGTTCCCACCATCCCTGTGCCGAGTTCCCGGGTCTGTACACCCGCTGTGCCCATTATGAGGGGTTCCCACCATCCTTGTGCCGAGATCCCGGGTCTGTACACCCGCTGTGCCCATTATGAGGGGTTCCTACCATCCCTGTGCCGAGTTCCCGGGTCTGTACACCCGTTGTGCCCATTATGAGGGGTTCCCACCATCCCTGTGCTGAGTTCACAGGTCTGTACACCCGCTGTGCCCATTATGAGGGGTTCCCACCATCCCTGTGCTGAGTTCCCTTATCTGTACACCCGCTGTGCCCATTATGAGGGGTTCCCACCATCCCTGTGCTGAGTTCCCGGGTCTGTACGCCCGCTGTGCCCATTATGAGGGGTTCCCACCATCCCTGTGCTGAGTTCCCGGGTCTGTACGCCTGCTGTGCCCATTATGAGAGGTTCCCACCATCCCTGTGCTGAGTTCCCGGGTCTGTACACTCGCTGTGCCCATTATGAGGGGTTCCCACCATCCCTGTGCTGAGTTCCCGGGTCTGTACACTCGCTGTGCCCATTATGAGGGGTTCCCACCATCCCTGTGCTGAGTTCCCGGGTCTGTACACCCGCTGTGCCCATTATGAGGGGTTCCCACCATCCCTGTGCTGAGTTCTCGGGTCTGTACACCCGCTGTGCCCATTATGAGAGGTTCCCACCATCCTTGTGCCGAGATCCCGGGTCTGTACACCCGCTGTGCCCATTATGAGGGGTTCCTACCATCCCTGTGCCGAGTTCCCGGGTCTGTACACCCGTTGTGCCCATTATGAGGGGTTCCCACCATCCCTGTGCTGAGTTCCCAGGTCTGTACACCCGCTGTGCCCATTATGAGGGGTTCCCACCATCCCTGTGCTGAGTTCCCGTGTCTGTACACCCGCTGTGCCCATTATGAGGGGTTCCCACCATCCCTGTGCTGAGTTCCCGGGTCTGTACGCCCGCTGTGCCCATTATGAGGGGTTCCCACCATCCCTGTGCTGAGTTCCCGGGTCTGTACGCCTGCTGTGCCCATTATGAGAGGTTCCCACCATCCCTGTGCTGAGTTCCCGGGTCTGTACACCCGCTGTGCCCATTATGAGGGGTTCCCACCATCCCTGTGCTGAGTTCCTGGGTCTGTACACCCGCTGTGCCCATTATGAGGGGTTCCCACCATCCCTGTGCTGAGTTCCCGGGTCTGTACACCCGCTGTGCCCATTATGAGAGGTTCCCACCATCCCTGTGCTGAGTTCCTGGGTCTGTACACCCGCCGTGCCCATTATGAGGGGTTCCCACCATCCCTGTGCTGAGTTCCCGGGTCTGTACACCCGCTGTGCCCATTATGAGGGGTTCCCACCATCCCTGTGCTGAGATCCCGGGTCTGTACACCCGCTGTGCCCATTATGAGGGGTTCCCACCATCCCTGTGCTGAGTTCCCGGGTCTGTACCCCCGCTGTGCCCATTATGAGGGGTTCCCACCATCCCTGTGCTGAGTTCTCGGGTCTGTACACCCGCTGTGCCCATTATGAGAGGTTCCCACCATCCTTGTGCTGAGATCCCGGGTCTGTACACCCGCTGTGCCCATTATGAGGGGTTCCCACCATCCCTGTGCTGAGTTCCCGGGTCTGTACACCCGCTGTGCCCATTATGAAGGGTTCCCACCATCCCTGTGCTGAGTTCCCGGGTCTGTACACCCGCTGTGCCCATTATGAGAGGTTCCCACCATCCTTGTGCTGAGATCCCGGGTCTGTACACCCGCTGTGCCCATTATGAGGGGTTCCCACCATCCCTGTGCCGAGTTCCCGGGTCTGTACACCCGCTGTGCCCATTATGAGGGGTTCCCACCATCCTTGTGCCGAGATCCCGGGTCTGTACACCCGCTGTGCCCATTATGAGGGGTTCCTACCATCCCTGTGCCGAGTTCCCGGGTCTGTACACCCGTTGTGCCCATTATGAGGGGTTCCCACCATCCCTGTGCTGAGTTCCCAGGTCTGTACACCCGCTGTGCCCATTATGAGGGGTTCCCACCATCCCTGTGTTGAGTTCCCGTGTCTGTACACCCGCTGTGCCCATTATGAGGGGTTCCCACCATCCCTGTGCTGAGTTCCCGGGTCTGTACGCCTGCTGTGCCCATTATGAGAGGTTCTCACCATCCCTGTGCTGAGTTCCCGGGTCTGTACACCCGCTGTGCCCATTATGAGGGGTTCCCACCATCCCTGTGCTGAGTTCCCGGGTCTGTACACCCGCTGTGCCCATTATGAGGGGTTCCCACCATCCCTGTGCTGAGTTCCCGGGTCTGTACACCCGCCGTGCCCATTATGAGAGGTTCCCACCATCCCTGTGCTGAGTTCCCGGGACTGTACACCCGCTGTGCCCATTATGAGGGGTTCCCACCATCCCTGTGCCGAGTTCCCGGGTCTGTACACCCGCTGTGCCCATTATGAGGGGTTCCCACCATCCTTGTGCCGAGATCCCGGGTCTGTACACCCGTTGTGCCCATTATGAGGGGTTCCCACCATCCCTGTGCTGAGTTCCCGTGTCTGTACACCCGCTGTGCCCATTATGAGGGGTTCCCACCATCCCTGTGCCGAGTTCCCGGGTCTGTACACCCGCTGTGCCCATTATGAGGGGTTCCCACCATCCCTGTGCTGAGTTCCCGTGTCTGTACACCCGCTGTGCCCATTATGAGGGGTTCCCACCATCCCTGTGCTGAGTTCCCGGGTCTGTACGCCCGCTGTGCCCATTATGAGGGGTTCTCACCATCCCTGTGCTGAGTTCCCGGGTCTGTACGCCTGCTGTGCCCATTATGAGAGGTTCCCACCATCCCTGTGCTGAGTTCCCGGGTCTGTACACCCGCTGTGCCCATTATGAGGGGTTCCCACCATCCCTGTGCTGAGTTCCCGGGTCTGTACCCCCGCTGTGCCCATTATGAGGGGTTCCCACCATCCCTGTGCTGAGTTCTCGGGTCTGTACACCCGCTGTGCCCATTATGAGAGGTTCCCACCATCCTTGTGCTGAGATCCCGGGTCTGTACACCCGCTGTGCCCATTATGAGGGGTTCCCACCATCCCTGTGCCGAGTTCCCGGGTCTGTACACCCGCTGTGCCCATTATGAGGGGTTCCCACCATCCCTGTGCTGAGTTCCTGGGTCTGTACACCCGCTGTGCCCATTATGAGGGGTTCCCACCATCCCTGTGCTGAGTTCCCGGGTCTGTACACCCGCTGTGCCCATTATGAGAGGTTCCCACCATCCCTGTGCTGAGTTCCTGGGTCTGTACACCCGCCGTGCCCATTATGAGGGGTTTCCCACCATCCCTGTGCTGAGTTCCCGGGTCTGTACACCCGCTGTGCCCATTACGAGGGGTTCCCACCATCCCTGTGCTGAGATCCCGGGTCTGTACACCCGCTGTGCCCATTATGAGGGGTTCCCACCATCCCTGTGCTGAGTTCCCGGGTCTGTACCCCGCTGTGCCCATTATGAGGGGTTCCACCATCCCTGTGCTGAGTTCTCGGGTCTCTGTACACCCGCTGTGCCCATTATGAGAGGTTCCCACCATCCTTGTGCTGAGATCCCGGGTCTGTACACCCGCTGTGCCCATTTATGAGGGGTTCCCACCATCCCTGTGCTGAGTTCCCGGGTCTGTACACCCGCTGTCCATTATGAAGGGTTCCCACCATCCCTGTGCTGAGTTCCCGGGTCTGTACACCCGCTGTGCCCATTATGAGAGGTTCCCACCATCCTTGTGCTGAGATCCCGGGTCTGTACACCCGCTGTGCCCATTATGAGGGGTTCCCACCATCCCTGTGCCGAGTTCCCGGGTCTGTACACCCGCTGTGCCCATTATGAGGGGTTCCCACCATCCTTGTGCCGAGATCCCGGGTCTGTACACCCGCTGTGCCCATTATGAGGGGTTCCTACCATCCCTGTGCCGAGTTCCCGGGTCTGTACACCCGTTGTGCCCATTATGAGGGGTTCCCACCATCCTGTGCTGAGTTCCCAGGTCTGTACACCCGCTGTGGCCCATTATGAGGGGTTCCCACCATCCCTGTGCTGAGATCCCGGGTCTGTACACCCCGCTGTGCCCATTATGAGGGGTTCCCACCATCCCTGTGCTGAGTTCCCGGGTCTGTACGCCCGCTGTGCCATTATGAGGGGTTCCCACCATCCCTGTGCTGAGTTCCCGGGTCTGTACGCCTGCTGTGCCCATTATGAGAGGTTCTCACCATCCCTGTGCTGAGTTCCCGGGTCTGTACACCCGCTGTGCCCATTATGAGGGGTTCCCACCATCCTTGTGCCGAGATCCCGGGTCTGTAACACCCGCTGTGCCCATTATGAGGGGTTCCTACCATCCCTGTTGCCGAGTTTCCCGGGTCTGTACACCCGTTGTGCCCATTATGAGGGGTTCCCACCATCCCTGTGCTGAGTTCCCGGGTCTGTACACCCGTTGTGCCCATTATGAGGGGTTCCTACCATCCCTGTGCCGAGTTCCCGGGTCTGTACAACCCGTTGTGCCCATTATGAGGGGTTCCCACCATCCCTGTGCTGAGTTCCCGGGTCTGTACACCCGTTGTGCCCATTATGAGGGGTTCCCACCATCCCTGTGCCGAGTTCCCGGGGTCTGTACACCCGTTGTGCCCATTATGAGGGGTTCCTACCATCCCTGTGCCGAGTTCCTGGTCTGTACACCCGCTGTGCCCATTATGAGGGGTTCCCACCATCCCTGTGCTGAGTTCCCGTGTCTGTACACCCGCTGTGCCCATTATGAGGGGTTCCCACCATCCCTGTGCTGAGTTCCCGGGTCTGTACGCCCGCTGTGCCCATTATGAGGGGTTTCCCACCATCCCTGTGCTGAGTTCCCGGGTCTGTACGCCTGCTGTGCCCATTATGAGAGGTTCTCACCATCCCTGTGCTGAGTTCCCGGGTCTGTACACCCGCTGTGCCCATTATGAGGGGTTCCCACCATCCCTGTGCTGAGTTCCCGGGTCTGTACACCCGCTGTGCCCATTATGAGAGGTTCCCACCATCCTTGTGCGGAGTTCCCGGGTCTGTACACCCGCTGTGCCCATTATGAGGGGTTCCCACCATCCTTGTGCCGAGATCCCGGGTCTGTACACCCGCTGTGCCCATTATGAGGGGTTCCTACCATCCCTGTGCTGAGTTCCCGGGTCTGTACACCCATTGTGCCCATTATGAGGGGTTCCCACCATCCCTGTGCTGAGTTCCCAGGTCTGTACACCCGCTGTGCCCATTATGAGGGGTTCCCACCATCCCTGTGCTGAGTTCCCGTGTCTGTACACCCGCTGTGCCCATTATGAGGGGTTCCCACCATCCCTGTGCTGAGTTCCCGGGTCTGTACGCCCGCTGTGCCCATTATGAGGGGTTCCCACCATCCCTGTGCTGAGTTCCCGGGTCTGTACGCCTGCTGTGCCCATTATGAGAGGTTCTCACCATCCCTGTGCTGAGTTCCCGGGTCTGTACACCCGCTGTGCCCATTATGAGGGGTTCCCACCATCCCTGTGCTGAGTTCCCGGGTCTGTACACCCGCTGTGCCCATTATGAGGGGTTCCCACCATCCCTGTGCTGAGTTCCCGGGTCTGTACACCCGCTGTGCCCATTATGAGAGGTTCCCACCATCCCTGTGCTGAGTTCCCGGGTCTGTACACCCGCTGTGCCCATTATGAGAGGTTCCCACCATCCCTGTGCTGAGTTCCTGGGTCTGTACACCCGCCGTGCCCATTATGAGAGGTTCCCACCATCCCTGTGCTGAGTTCCCGGGTCTGTACACCCGCTGTGCCCATTATGAGGGGTTCCCACCATCCCTGTGCCGAGTTCCCGGGTCTGTACACCCGCTGTGCCCATTATGAGGGGTTCCCACCATCCTTGTGCCGAGATCCCGGGTCTGTACACCCGCTGTGCCCATTATGAGGGGTTCCTACCATCCCTGTGCCGAGTTCCCGGGTCTGTACACCCGTTGTGCCCATTATGAGGGGTTCCCACCATCCCTGTGCTGAGTTCACAGGTCTGTACACCCGCTGTGCCCATTATGAGGGGTTCCCACCATCCCTGTGCTGAGATCCCGGGTCTGTACACCCGCTGTGCCCATTATGAGGGGTTCCCACCATCCCTGTGCTGAGATCCCGGGTCTGTACACCCGCTGTGCCCATTATGAGGGGTTCCCACCATCCCTGTGCTGAGTTCCCGGGTCTGTACACCCGCTGTGCCCATTATGAGGGGTTCCCACCATCCCTGTGCCGAGTTCCCGGGTCTGTACACCCGCTGTGCCCATTATGAAGGGTTCCCACCATCCTTGTGCCGAGTTCCCGGGTCTGTACACCCGCTGTGCCCATTATGAAGGGTTCCCACCATCCCTGTGCTGAGTTCTGGGTCTGTACACCCGCTGTGCCCATTATGAGGGGTTCCCACCATCCCTGTGCTGAGTTCCCGGGTCTGTACACCCGCTGTGCCCATTATGAGAGGTTCCCACCATCCTTGTGCTGAGATCCCGGGTCTGTACACCCGCTGTGCCCATTATGAGGGGTTCCCACCATCCCTGTGCCGAGTTCCCGGGTCTGTACACCCGCTGTGCCCATTATGAGGGGTTCCCACCATCCTTGTGCCGAGATCCCGGGTCTGTACACCCGCTGTGCCCATTATGAGGGGTTCCTACCATCCCTGTGCCGAGTTCCCGGGTCTGTACACCCGTTGTGCCCATTATGAGGGGTTCCCACCATCCCTGTGCTGAGTTCCCAGGTCTGTACACCCGCTGTGCCCATTATGAGGGGTTCCCACCATCCCTGTGCTGAGTTCCCGTGTCTGTACACCCGCTGTGCCCATTATGAGGGGTTCCCACCATCCCTGTGCTGAGTTCCCGGGTCTGTACGCCCGCTGTGCCCATTATGAGGGGTTCCCACCATCCCTGTGCTGAGTTCCCGGGTCTGTACGCCTGCTGTGCCCATTATGAGAGGTTCCCACCATCCCTGTGCTGAGTTCCCGGGTCTGTACACCCGCTGTGCCCATTATGAGGGGTTCCCACCATCCCTGTGCTGAGTTCCTGGGTCTGTACACCCGCTGTGCCCATTATGAGGGGTTCCCACCATCCCTGTGCTGAGTTCCCGGGTCTGTACACCCGCTGTGCCCATTATGAGAGGTTCCCACCATCCCTGTGCTGAGTTCCTGGGTCTGTACACCCGCCGTGCCCATTATGAGGGGTTCCCACCATCCCTGTGCTGAGTTCCCGGGTCTGTACACCCGCTGTGCCCATTATGAGGGGTTCCCACCATCCCTGTGCTGAGATCCCGGGTCTGTACACCCGCTGTGCTCATTATGAGGGGTTCCCACCATCCCTGTGCTGAGTTCCCTGGTCTGTACCCCCGCTGTGCCCATTATGAGGGGTTCCCACCATCCCTGTGCTGAGTTCTCGGGTCTGTACACCCGCTGTGCCCATTATGAGAGGTTCCCACCATCCTTGTGCTGAGATCCCGGGTCTGTACACCCGCTGTGCCCATTATGAGGGGTTCCCACCATCCCTGTGCTGAGTTCCCGGGTCTGTACACCCGCTGTGCCCATTATGAGAGGTTCCCACCATCCTTGTGCTGAGATCCCGGGTCTGTACACCCGCTGTGCCCATTATGAGGGGTTCCCACCATCCCTGTGCCGAGTTCCCGGGTCTGTACACCCGCTGTGCCCATTATGAGGGGTTCCCACCATCCTTGTGCCGAGATCCCGGGTCTGTACACCCGCTGTGCCCATTATGAGGGGTTCCTACCATCCCTGTGCCGAGTTCCCGGGTCTGTACACCCGTTGTGCCCATTATGAGGGGTTCCCACCATCCCTGTGCTGAGTTCCCAGGTCTGTACACCCGCTGTGCCCATTATGAGGGGTTCCCACCATCCCTGTGCTGAGTTCCCGTGTCTGTACACCCGCTTTGCCCATTATGAGGGGTTCCCACCATCCCTGTGCTGAGTTCCCGGGTCTGTACGCCCGCTGTGCCCATTATGAGGGGTTCCCACCATCCCTGTGCTGAGTTCCCGGGTCTGTACGCCTGCTGTGCCCATTATGAGAGGTTCTCACCATCCCTGTGCTGAGTTCCCGGGTCTGTACACCCGCTGTGCCCATTATGAGGGGTTCCCACCATCCCTGTGCTGAGTTCCCGGGTCTGTACACCCGCTGTGCCCATTATGAGGGGTTCCCACCATCCCTGTGCTGAGTTCCCGGGTCTGTACACCCGCTGTGCCCATTATGAGAGGTTCCCACCATCCCTGTGCTGAGTTCCTGGGTCTGTACACCCGCCGTGCCCATTATGAGAGGTTCCCACCATCCCTGTGCTGAGTTCCCGGGTCTGTACACCCGCTGTGCCCATTATGAGGGGTTCCCACCATCCCTGTGCCGAGTTCCCGGGTCTGTACACCTGCTGTGCCCATTATGAGGGGTTCCCACCATCCTTGTGCCGAGATCCCGGGTCTGTACACCCGCTGTGCCCATTATGAGGGGTTCCTACCATCCCTGTGCCGAGTTCCCGGGTCTGTACACCCGTTGTGCCCATTATGAGGGGTTCCCACCATCCCTGTGCTGAGTTCACAGGTCTGTACACCCGCTGTGCCCATTATGAGGGGTTCCCACCATCCCTGTGCTGTGTTCCCGTGTCTGTACACCCGCTGTGCCCATTATGAGGGGTTCCCACCATCCCTGTGCTGAGTTCCCGGGTCTGTACGCCCGCTGTGCCCATTATGAGGGGTTCTCACCATCCCTGTGCTGAGTTCCCGGGTCTGTACGCCTGCTGTGCCCATTATGAGAGGTTCCCACCATCCCTGTGCTGAGTTCCCGGGTCTGTACACCCGCTGTGCCCATTATGAGGGGTTCCCACCATCCCTGTGCTGAGTTCCCGGGTCTGTACACCCGCTGTGCCCATTATGAGGGGTTCCCACCATCCCTGTGCTGAGTTCCCGGGTCTGTACACCCGCTGTGCCCATTATGAGAGGTTCCCACCATCCCTGTGCTGAGTTCCTGGGTCTGTACACCCGCCGTGCCCATTATGAGGGGTTCCCACCATCCCTGTGCTGAGTTCCCGGGTCTGTACACCCGCTGTGCCCATTATGAGGGGTTCCCACCATCCCTGTGCTGAGATCCCGGGTCTGTACACCCGCTGTGCCCATTATGAGGGGTTCCCACCATCCCTGTGCTGAGTTCCCGGGTCTGTACCCCCGCTGTGCCCATTATGAGGGGTTCCCACCATCCCTGTGCTGAGTTCTCGGGTCTGTACACCCGCTGTGCCCATTATGAGAGGTTCCCACCATCCTTGTGCTGAGATCCCGGGTCTGTACACCCGCTGTGCCCATTATGAGGGGTTCCCACCATCCCTGTGCCGAGTTCCCGGGTCTGTACACCCGCTGTGCCCATTATGAAGGGTTCCCACCATCCTTGTGCTGAGATCCCGGGTCTGTACACCCGCTGTGCCCATTATGAGGGGTTCCCACCATCCCTGTGCCGAGTTCCCGGGTCTGTACACCCGCTGTGCCCATTATGAAGGGTTCCCACCATCCCTGTGCTGAGTTCTGGGTCTGTACACCCGCTGTGCCCATTATGAGGGGTTCCCACCATCCCTGTGCCGAGTTCCCGGGTCTGTACACCCGTTGTGCCCATTATGAGGGGTTCCCACCATCCCTGTGCTGAGTTCCCGGGTCTGTACGCCCGCTGTGCCCATTATGAGGGGTTCCCACCATCCCTGTGCTGAGTTCCCGGGTCTGTACGCCTGCTGTGCCCATTATGAGAGGTTCTCACCATCCCTGTGCTGAGTTCCCGGGTCTGTACACCCGCTGTGCCCATTATGAGGGGTTCCCACCATCCCTGTGCTGAGTTCCCCGGTCTGTACACCCGCTGTGCCCATTATGAAGGGTTCCCACCATCCCTGTGCTGAGTTCCCGGGTCTGTACACCCGCTGTGCCCATTATGAGAGGTTCCCACCATCCTTGTGCTGAGATCCCGGGTCTGTACACCCGCTGTGCCCATTATGAGGGGTTCCCACCATCCCTGTGCCGAGTTCCCGGGTCTGTACACCCGCTGTGCCCATTATGAGGGGTTCCCACCATCCTTGTGCCGAGATCCCGGGTCTGTACACCCGCTGTGCCCATTATGAGGGGTTCCTACCATCCCTGTGCCGAGTTCCCGGGTCTGTGCACCCGTTGTGCCCATTATGAGGGGTTCCCACCATCCCTGTGCTGAGTTCCCGTGTCTGTACACCCGCTGTGCCCATTATGAGGGGTTCCCACCATCCCTGTGCTGAGTTCCCGGGTCTGTACGCCCGCTGTGCCCATTATGAGGGGTTCCCACCATCCCTGTGCTGAGTTCCCGGGTCTGTACGCCTGCTGTGCCCATTATGAGAGGTTCTCACCATCCCTGTGCTGAGTTCCCGGGTCTGTACACCCGCTGTGCCCATTATGAGGGGTTCCCACCATCCCTGTGCTGAGTTCCCGGGTCTGTACACCCGCTGTGCCCATTATGAAGGGTTCCCACCATCCCTGTGCTGAGTTCCCGGGTCTGTACACCCGCTGTGCCCATTATGAGAGGTTCCCACCATCCTTGTGCTGAGATCCCGGGTCTGTACACCCGCTGTGCCCATTATGAGGGGTTCCCACCATCCCTGTGCCGAGTTCCCGGGTCTGTACACCCGCTGTGCCCATTATGAGGGGTTCCCACCATCCTTGTGCCGAGATCCCGGGTCTGTACACCCGCTGTGCCCATTATGAGGGGTTCCCACCATCCTTGTGCCGAGATCCCGGGTCTGTACGCCCGCTGTGCCCATTATGAGGGGTTCCCACCATCCCTGTGCTGAGTTCCCGGGTCTGTACGCCTGCTGTGCCCATTATGAGAGGTTCTCACCATCCCTGTGCTGAGTTCCCGGGTCTGTACACCCGCTGTGCCCATTATGAGGGGTTCCCACCATCCCTGTGCTGAGTTCCCGGGTCTGTACACCCGCTGTGCCCATTATGAGAGGTTCCCACCATCCCTGTGCTGAGTTCCCGGGTCTGTACACCCGCTGTGCCCATTATGAGAGGTTCCCACCATCCCTGTGCTGAGTTCCTGGGTCTGTACACCCGCCGTGCCCATTATGAGAGGTTCCCACCATCCCTGTGCTGAGTTCCCGGGTCTGTACACCCGCTGTGCCCATTATGAGGGGTTCCCACCATCCCTGTGCCGAGTTCCCGGGTCTGTACACCCGCTGTGCCCATTATGAGGGGTTCCCACCATCCTTGTGCCGAGATCCCGGGTCTGTACACCCGCTGTGCCCATTATGAGGGGTTCCTACCATCCCTGTGCCGAGTTCCCGGGTCTGTACACCCGTTGTGCCCATTATGAGGGGTTCCCACCATCCCTGTGCTCAGTTCACAGGTCTGTACACCCGCTGTGCCCATTATGAGGGGTTCCCACCATCCCTGTGCTGAGTTCCCGTATCTGTACACCCGCTGTGCCCATTATGAGGGGTTCCCACCATCCCTGTGCTGAGTTCCCGGGTCTGTACGCCCGCTGTGCCCATTATGAGGGGTTCCCACCATCCCTGTGCTGAGTTCCCGGGTCTGTACGCCTGCTGGGCCCATTATGAGAGGTTCCCACCATCCCTGTGCTGAGTTCCCGGGTCTGTACACCCGCTGTGCCCATTATGAGGGGTTCCCACCATCCCTGTGCTGAGTTCCCGGGTCTGTACACCCGCTGTGCCCATTATGAGGGGTTCCCACCATCCCTGTGCTGAGTTCCCGGGTCTGTACACCCGCTGTGCCCATTATGAGAGGTTCCCACCATCCCTGTGCTGAGTTCCTGGGTCTGTACACCCGCCGTGCCCATTATGAGGGGTTCCCACCATCCCTGTGCTGAGTTCCCGGGTCTGTACACCCGCTGTGCCCATTATGAGGGGTTCCCACCATCCCTGTGCTGAGATCCCGGGTCTGTACACCCGCTGTGCCCATTATGAGGGGTTCCCACCATCCCTGTGCTGAGTTCCCGGGTCTGTACCCCCGCTGTGCCCATTATGAGGGGTTCCCACCATCCCTGTGCTGAGTTCTCGGGTCTGTACACCCGCTGTGCCCATTATGAGAGGTTCCCACCATCCTTGTGCTGAGATCCCGGGTCTGTACACCCGCTGTGCCCATTATGAGGGGTTCCCACCATCCCTGTGCCGAGTTCCCGGGTCTGTACACCCGCTGTGCCCATTATGAAGGGTTCCCACCATCCTTGTGCTGAGTTCCCGGGTCTGTACACCCGCTGTGCCCATTATGAGAGGTTCCCACCATCCCTGTGCCGAGTTCCCGGGTCTGTACACCTCGCTGTGCCCATTATGAAGGGTTCCCACCATCCCTGTGCTGAGTTCTGGGTCTGTACACCCGCTGTGCCCATTATGAGGGGTTCCCACCATCCCTGTGCTGAGTTCCCGGGTCTGTACACCCGCTGTGCCCATTATGAGAGGTTCCCACCATCCTTGTGCTGAGATCCCGGGTCTGTACACCCGCTGTGCCCATTATGAGGGGTTCCCACCATCCCTGTGCCGAGTTCCCGGGTCTGTACACCCGCTGTGCCCATTATGAAGGGTTCCCACCATCCTTGTGCTGAGTTCCCGGGTCTGTACACCCGCTGTGCCCATTATGAGAGGTTCCCACCATCCCTGTGCCGAGTTCCCGGGTCTGTACACCTCGCTGTGCCCATTATGAAGGGTTCCCACCATCCCTGTGCTGAGTTCTGGGTCTGTACACCCGCTGTGCCCATTATGAGGGGTTCCCACCATCCCTGTGCTGAGTTCCCGGGTCTGTACACCCGCTGTGCCCATTATGAGAGGTTCCCACCATCCTTGTGCTGAGATCCCGGGTCTGTACACCCGCTGTGCTCATTATGAGGGGTTCCCACCATCCCTGTGCCGAGTTCCCGGGTCTGTACACCCGCTGTGCCCATTATGAGGGGTTCCCACCATCCCTGTGCTGAGTTCCCGGGTCTGTACACCCACTGTGCCCATTATGAGGGGTTCCCACCATCCCTGTGCTGAGTTCCCGGGTCTGTACGCCCGCTGTGCCCATTATGAGGGGTTCCCACCATCCCTGTGCTGAGTTCCCGGGTCTGTACGCCTGCTGTGCCCATTATGAGAGGTTCCCACCATCCCTGTGCTGAGTTCCCGGGTCTGTACACCCGCTGTGCCCATTATGAGAGGTTCCCACCATCCCTGTGCTGAGTTCCCGGGTCTGTACGCCCGCTGTGCCCATTATGAGGGATTCCCACCATCCCTGTGCTGAGATCCCGGGTCTGTACACCCGCTGTGCCCATTATGGGGGGTTCCCACCATCCCTGTGCTGAGTTCCCAGGTCTGTACACCCGCTGTGCCCATTATGAGGGGTTCCCACCATCCCTGTGCTGAGTTCCCGGGTCTGTACACCCGCTGTGCCCATTATGAGAGGTTCCCACGATCCTTGTGCTGAGATCCCGGGTCTGTACACCCGCTGTGCCCATTATGAGGGGTTCCCACCATCCCTGTGCGGAGTTCCCGGGTCTGTACACCCGCTGTGCCCATTATGAGGGGTTCCCACCATCCCTGTGCTGAGTTCCCAGGTCTGTACACCCACTGTGCCCATTATGAGGGGTTCCCACCATCCCTGTGCTGAGTTCCCGGGTCTGTACACCCGCTGTGCCCATTATGAGGGGTTCCCACCATCCCTGTGCTCAGTTCCCGGGTCTGTACACCCGCTGTGCCCATTATGAGGGGTTCCCACCATCCCTGTGCTGAGTTCCCGGGTCTGTACACCCGCTGTGCCCATTATGAGGGGTTCCCACCATCCCTGTGCTGAGTTCCCGGGTCTGTACACCCGCTGTGCCCATTATGAGGGGTTCCCACCATCCCTGTGCTGAGTTCCCGGGTCTGTACACCCGCTGTGCCCATTATGAGGGGTTCCCACCATCCCTGTGCTGAGTTCCCGGGTCTGTACACCCGCTGTGCCCATTATGAGGGGTTCCCACCATCCCTGTGCTGAGTTCCCGGGTCTGTACACCCGCTGTGCCCATTATGAGGAGTTCCCACCATCCCTGTGCTGAGTTCCCGGGTCTGTACACCCGCTGTGCCCATTATGAGAGGTTCCCACCATCCCTGTGCTGAGATCCCGGGTCTGTACACCCGCTGTGCCCATTATGAGGGGTTCCCACTATCCCTGTGCTGAGTTCCCGGGTCTGTACACCCGTTGTGCCCATTATGAAGGGTTCCCACCATCCCTGTGCTGAGTTCCCGGGTCTGTACACTCGCTGTGCCCATTATGAGGGGTTCCCACCATCCCTGTGCCGAGTTCCCGGGTCTGTACACCCGCTGTGCCCATTATGAAGGGTTCCCACCATCCTTGTGCTGAGTTCCCGGGTCTGTACACCCGCTGTGCCCATTATGAGAGGTTCCCACCATCCCTGTGCCGAGTTCCCGGGTCTGTACACCTCGCTGTGCCCATTATGAAGGGTTCCCACCATCCCTGTGCTGAGTTCTGGGTCTGTACACCCGCTGTGCCCATTATGAGGGGTTCCCACCATCCCTGTGCTGAGTTCCCGGGTCTGTACACCCGCTGTGCCCATTATGAGAGGTTCCCACCATCCTTGTGCTGAGATCCCGGGTCTGTACACCCGCTGTGCTCATTATGAGGGGTTCCCACCATCCCTGTGCCGAGTTCCCGGGTCTGTACACCCGCTGTGCCCATTATGAGGGGTTCCCACCATCCCTGTGCTGAGTTCCCGGGTCTGTACACCCACTGTGCCCATTATGAGGGGTTCCCACCATCCCTGTGCTGAGTTCCCGGGTCTGTACGCCCGCTGTGCCCATTATGAGGGGTTCCCACCATCCCTGTGCTGAGTTCCCGGGTCTGTACGCCTGCTGTGCCCATTATGAGAGGTTCCCACCATCCCTGTGCTGAGTTCCCGGGTCTGTACACCCGCTGTGCCCATTATGAGAGGTTCCCACCATCCCTGTGCTGAGTTCCCGGGTCTGTACGCCCGCTGTGCCCATTATGAGGGATTCCCACCATCCCTGTGCTGAGATCCCGGGTCTGTACACCCGCTGTGCCCATTATGGGGGGTTCCCACCATCCCTGTGCTGAGTTCCCAGGTCTGTACACCCGCTGTGCCCATTATGAGGGGTTCCCACCATCCCTGTGCTGAGTTCCCGGGTCTGTACACCCGCTGTGCCCATTATGAGAGGTTCCCACGATCCTTGTGCTGAGATCCCGGGTCTGTACACCCGCTGTGCCCATTATGAGGGGTTCCCACCATCCCTGTGCGGAGTTCCCGGGTCTGTACACCCGCTGTGCCCATTATGAGGGGTTCCCACCATCCCTGTGCTGAGTTCCCAGGTCTGTACACCCACTGTGCCCATTATGAGGGGTTCCCACCATCCCTGTGCTGAGTTCCCGGGTCTGTACACCCGCTGTGCCCATTATGAGGGGTTCCCACCATCCCTGTGCTCAGTTCCCGGGTCTGTACACCCGCTGTGCCCATTATGAGGGGTTCCCACCATCCCTGTGCTGAGTTCCCGGGTCTGTACACCCGCTGTGCCCATTATGAGGGGTTCCCACCATCCCTGTGCTGAGTTCCCGGGTCTGTACACCCGCTGTGCCCATTATGAGGGGTTCCCACCATCCCTGTGCTGAGTTCCCGGGTCTGTACACCCGCTGTGCCCATTATGAGGGGTTCCCACCATCCCTGTGCTGAGTTCCCGGGTCTGTACACCCGCTGTGCCCATTATGAGGGGTTCCCACCATCCCTGTGCTGAGTTCCCGGGTCTGTACACCCGCTGTGCCCATTATGAGGAGTTCCCACCATCCCTGTGCTGAGTTCCCGGGTCTGTACACCCGCTGTGCCCATTATGAGAGGTTCCCACCATCCCTGTGCTGAGATCCCGGGTCTGTACACCCGCTGTGCCCATTATGAGGGGTTCCCACTATCCCTGTGCTGAGTTCCCGGGTCTGTACACCCGTTGTGCCCATTATGAAGGGTTCCCACCATCCCTGTGCTGAGTTCCCGGGTCTGTACACTCGCTGTGCCCATTATGAGGGGTTCCCACCATCCCTGTGCTGAGTTCCTGGGTCTGTACACCCGCTGTGCCCATTATGAGGGGTTTCCACCATCCCTGTGCTGAGTTCCCGGGTCTGTACAGCCGCTGTGCCCATTATGAGGGGTTCCCACCATCCCTGTGCTGAGTTCCTGGGTCTGTACACCCGCTGTGCCCATTATGAGGGGTTCTCACCATCCCTGTGCTGAGTTCCCGGGTCTCTACACCCGCTGTGCCCATTATGAGGGGTTCCCACCATCCCTGTGCTTAGTTCCCGGGTCTGTACACCCGCTGTGCCCATTATGAGGGGTTCTCACCATCCCTGTGCTGAGTTCCCGGGTCTGTACACCCGCTGTGCCCATTATGAGGGGTTCCCACCATCCCTGTGCTGAGATCCCGGGTCTGTACACCCGCTGTGCCCATTATGAGAGGTTCCCACCATCCCTGTGCTGAGATCCCGGGTCTGTACACCCGCTGTGCCCATTATGAGGGGTTCTCACCATCCCTGTGCTGAGTTCCCGGGTCTGTACACCCGCTGTGCCCATTATGAGGGGTTCCCACCATCCCTGTGCTGAGTTCTGGGTCTGTACACCCGCTGTGCCCATTATGAGGGGTTCCCACCATCCCTGTGCTGAGTTCCCGGGTCTGTACACCCGCTGTGCCCATTATGAGGGGTTCCCACCATCCCTGTGCTGAGATCCCGGGTCTGTACACCCGCTGTGCCCATTATGAGGGGTTCCCACCATCCCTGTGCTGAGTTCCCGGGTCTGTACCCCCGCTGTGCCCATTATGAGGGGTTCCCACCATCCCTGTGCTGAGTTCTCGGGTCTGTACACCCGCTGTGCCCATTATGAGGGGTTCCCACCATCCCTGTGCTGAGTTCCCGGGTCTGTACACCCGCTGTGCCCATTATGAGGGGTTCCCACAATCCCTGTGCTGAGTTCCTGGGTCTGTACACCCGCTGTGCCCATTATGAGGGGTTCTCACCATCCCTGTGCTGAGTTCCCGGGTCTGTACACCCGCTGTGCCCATTATGAGGGGTTCCCACCATCCCTGTGCTGAGTTCCCGGGTCTGTACACCCGCTGTGCCCATTATGAGGGGTTCCCACCATCCCTGTGCTGAGTTCCCGGGTCTGTACACCCGCTGTGCCCATTATGAGGGGTTCCCACCATCCCTGTGCTGAGTTCCCGGGTCTGTACACCCGCTGTGCCCATTATGAGAGGTTCCCACCATCCCTGTGCTGAGTTCCTGGGTCTGTACACCCGCCGTGCCCATTATGAGGGGTTCCCACCATCCCTGTGCTGAGTTCCCGGGTCTGTACACCCGCTGTGCCCATTATGAAGGGTTCCCACCATCCCTGTGCTGAGTTCCCGGGTCTGTACACCCGCTGTGCCCATTATGAGGGGTTCCCACCATCCCTGTGCTGAGTTCCCGGGTCTGTACACCCGCTGTGCCCATTATGAGGGGTTCCCACCATCCCTGTGCTGAGTTCCCGGGTCTGTACACCCGCTGTGCCATTATGAGGGGTTCCCACCATCCCTGTGCTGAGTTCCCGGGTCTGTGCACCCGCTGTGCCCATTATGAGGGGTTCCCACCATCCCTGTGCTGAGTTCCCGGGTCTGTACACCCGCTGTGCCCATTATGAGGGGTTCCCACCATCCCTGTGCTGAGTTCCCGGGTCTGTACACCAGCTGTGCCCATTATGAGGGGTTCCCACCATCCCTGTGCTGAGTTCCTGGGTCTGTACACCCGCTGTGCCCATTATGAGGGGTTCCCACCATCCCTGTGCTGAGTTCCCGGGTCTGTACACCAGCTGTGCCCATTATGAGGGGTTCCCACCATCCCTGTGCTGAGTTCCCGGGTCTGTACACCCGCTGTGCCCATTATGAGGGGTTCCCACCATCCCTGTGCTGAGTTCCTGGGTCTGTACACCCACTGTGCCCATTATGAGAGGTTCCCACCATCCCTGTGCTGAGTTCCCGGGTCTGTACCCCCACTGTGCCCATTATGAGGGGTTCTCACCATCCCTGTGCTGAGTTCCCGGGTCTGTACACCAGCTGTGCCCATTATGAGGGGTTCCCACCATCCCTGTGCTGAGTTCCTGGGTCTGTACACCCGCTGTGCCCATTATGAGGGGGTTCCCACCATCCCTGTGCTGAGTTCCCGGGTCTGTACCCCCGCTGTGCCCATTATGAGGGGTTCCCACCATCCCTGTGCTGAGTTCTCGGGTCTGTACACCCGCTGTGCCCATTATGAGGGGTTCCCACCATCCCTGTGCTGAGTTCCCGGGTCTGTACACCCGCTGTGCCCATTATGAGGGGTTCCCACCATCCCTGTGCTGAGTTCCTGGGTCTGTACACCCGCTGTGCCCATTATGAGGGGTTCTCACCATCCCTGTGCTGAGTTCCCGGGTCTGTACACCCGCTGTGCCCATTATGAGGGGTTCCCACCATCCCTGTGCTGAGTTCCTGGGTCTGTACACCCGCTGTGCCCATTATGAGGGGTTCCCTCCATCCCTGTGCTGAGTTCCTGGGTCTGTACACCCGCTGTGCCCATTATGAGGGGTTCCCTCCATCCCTGTGCTGAGTTCCCGGGTCTGTACACCCGCTGTGCCCATTATGAGGGGTTCCCACCATCCCTGTGCTGAGTTCCCGGGTCTGTACACCCGCTGTGCCCATTATGAGGGGGTTCCCACCATCCCTGTGCTGAGTTCCCGGGTCTGTACACCCGCTGTGCCCATTATGAGGAGTTCCCACCATTCCTGTGCTGAGTTCCCGGGTCTGTACACCCGCTGTGCCCATTATGAGGGGTTCCCACCATCCCTGTGCTGAGTTCCTGGGTCTGTACACCCGCTGTGCCCATTATGAGGGGTTCCCTCCATCCCTGTGCTGAGTTCCTGGGTCTGTACACCCGCTGTGCCCATTATGAGGGGTTCCCTCCATCCCTGTGCTGAGTTCCCGGGTCTGTACACCCGCTGTGCCCATTATGAGGGGTTCCCACCATCCCTGTGCTGAGTTCCCGGGTCTGTACACCCGCTGTGCCCATTATGGGGGGTTCCCACCATCCCTGTGCTGAGTTCCCGGGTCTGTACACCCGCTGTGTCCATTATGAGGGGTTCCCACCATCCCTGTGCTGAGTTCCCGGGTCTGTACACCCGCTGTGCCCATTATGAGGGGTTCCCACCATCCCTGTGCTGAGTTCCCGGGTCTGTACACCCGCTGTGCCCATTATGAGGGGTTCCCACCATCCCTGTGCTGAGTTCCCGGGTCTGTACACCCGCTGTGCCCATTATGAGAGGTTCCCACCATCCCTGTGCCGAGTTCCCGGGTCTGTACACCCGCTGTGCCCATTATGAGGGGTTCCCACCATCCCTGTGCTGAGTTCCCGGGTCTGTACACCCGCTGTGCCCATTATGAGAGGTTCCCACCATCCCTGTGCTGAGTTCCCGGGTCTGTACACCCGCTGTGCCCATTATGAGGAGTTCCCACCATCCCTGTGCTGAGTTCCCGGGTCTGTACACCAGCTGTGCCCATTATGAGGGGTTCCCACCATCCCTGTGCTGAGTTCCCGGGTCTGTACACCCGCTGTGCCCATTATGAGGGGTTCCCACCATCCCTGTGCTGAGTTCCCGGGTCTGTACACCCGCTGTGCCCATTATGAGAGCTTCCCACCATCCCTGTGCTGAGTTCCCGGGTCTGTACACCCGCTGTGCCCATTATGAGGGGTTCCCACCATCCCTGTGCTGAGTTCCCGGGTCTGTACACCCGCTGTGCCCATTATGAGGGGTTCTCACCATCCCTGTGCTGAGTTCCCGGGTCTGTACACCTTCTGTGCTCATTATGAGGGGTTCCCACCATCCCTGTGCTGAGTTCCCGGGTCTGTGCACCAGCTGTGCCCATTATGAGGGGTTCCCACCATCCCTGTGCTGAGTTCCCGGGTCTGTACACCCGCTGTGCCCATTATGAGGGGTTCCTACCATCCCTGTGCTGAGTTCCCGGGTCTGTGCACCAGCTGTGCCCATTATGAGGGGTTCCCACCATCCCTGTGCTGAGTTCCCGGGTCTGTACACCCGCTGTGCCCATTATGAGAGGTTCCCACCATCCCTGTGCTGAGTTCCCGGGTCTGTACCCCCGCTGTGCCCATTATGAGGGGTTCTCACCATCCCTGTGCTGAGTTCCCGGGTCTGTACACCAGCTGTGCCCATTATGAGGGGTTCCCACCATCCCTGTGCTGAGTTCCTGGGTCTGTACACCCGCTGTGCCCATTATGAGGGGTTCCCACCATCCCTGTGCTGAGATCCCGGGTCTGTACACCCGCTGTGCCCATTATGAGGGGTTCCCACCATCCCTGTGCTGAGATCCCGGGTCTGTACACCCGCTGTGCCCATTATGAGAGGTTCCCACCATCCCTGTGCTGAGATCCCGGGTCTGTACACCCGCTGTGCCCATTATGAGGGGTTCCCACTATCCCTGTGCTGAGTTCCCGGGTCTGTACACCCGCTGTGCCCATTATGAGGGGTTCTCACCATCCCTGTGCTGAGTTCCCGGGTCTGTGCACCAGCTGTGCCCATTATGAGGGGTTCCCACCATCCCTGTGCTGAGTTCCCGGGTCTGTGCACCAGCTGTGCCCATTATGAGGGGTTCCCACCATCCCTGTGCTGAGTTCCCGGGTCTGTACACCCGCTGTGCCCATTATGAGGGGTTCCCACCATCCCTGTGCTGAGTTCCCGGGTCTGTGCACCAGCTGTGCCCATTATGAGGGGTTCCCACCATCCCTGTGCTGAGTTCCCGGGTCTGTACACCCGCTGTGCCCATTATGAGAGGTTCCCACCATCCCTGTGCTGAGTTCCCGGGTCTGTACCCCCGCTGTGCCCATTATGAGGGGTTCTCACCATCCCTGTGCTGAGTTCCCGGGTCTGTACGCCCGCTGTGCCCATTATGAGGGGTTCCCACCATCCCTGTGCTGAGTTCCCGGGTCTGTACGCCCGCTGTGCCCATTATGAGAGGTTCCCACCATCCCTGTGCTGAGTTCCCGGGTCTGTACACCCGCTGTGCCCATTATGAGAGGTTCCCACCATCCCTGTGCTGAGTTCCCGGGTCTGTACATCCGCTGTGCCCATTATGAGCGGTTCCCACCATCCCTGTGCGGAGTTCCCGGGTCTGTACACCCGCCGTGCCCATTATGAGGGGTTCCCACCATCCCTGTGCTGAGTTCCCGGATCTGTACACCCGCTATGCCCATTATGAGGGGTTCCCACCATCCCTGTGCGGAGTTCCCGGGTCTGTACATCCGCTGTGCCCATTATGAGGGGTTCCCACCATCCCTGTGCTGAGTTCCCGGATCTGTACACCCGCTATGCCCATTATGAGGGGTTCCCACCATCCCTGTGCTGAGTTCCCGGGTCTCTACACCTGCTGTGCCCATTATGAGGGGTTCCCATCATCCCTGTGCTGAGTTCCCGGGTCTGTACACCCGCTGTGCCCATTATGAGGGGTTCCCACCATCCCTGTGCTGAGTTCCCGGGTCTGTACACCCGCTGTGCCCATTATGAGGAGTTCCCACCATCCCTGTGCTGAGTTCCCGGGTCTGTACGCCTGCTGTGCCCATTATGAGGGGTTCCCACCATCCCTGTGCTGAGTTCCCGGGTCTGTACACCCGCTGTGCCCATTATGAGGGGTTCCCACCATCCCTGTGCTGAGTTCCTGGGTCTCTACACCCGCTGTGCCCATTATGAGGGGTTCCCACCATCCCTGTGCTGAGTTCCCGGGTCTGTACACCCGCTGTGCCCATTATGAGAGGTTCCCACCATCCCTGTGCTGAGTTCCCGGGTCAGTACACCCGCTGTGCCCATTATGAGGGGTTCCCACCATCCCTGTGCTGAGTTCCCGGGTCTGTACACCCGCTGTGTCCATTATGAGGGGTTCCCACCATCCCTGTGCTGAGTTCCCGGGTCTGTACACCCGCTGTGCCCATTATGAGGGGTTCCCACCATCCCTGTGCTGAGTTCCCGGGTCTGTACACCCGCTGTGCCCATTATGAGGGGTTCCCACCATCCCTGTGCTGAGTTCCCGGGTCTGTACACCCGCTGTGCCCATTATGAGGGGTTCCCACCATCCCTGTGCTCAGTTCCCGGGTCTGTACACCCGCTGTGCCCATTATGAGGGGTTCCCACCATCCCTGTACTGAGTTCCCGGGTCTGTACACCTGCTGTGCCCATTATGAGGGGTTCCCACCATCCCTGTGCTGAGTTCCTGGGTCTGTACACCCGCTGTGCCCATTATGAGGGGTTCCCACCATCCCTGTGCTGAGTTCCCGGGTCTGTACACCCGCTGTGCCCATTATGAGGGGTTCCCACCATCCCTGTGCTGAGTTCCCGGGTCTGTACACCCGCTGTGCCCATTATGAGGGGTTCCCACCATCCCTGTGCTGAGTTCCTAGGTCTGTACACCCGCTGTGCCCATTATGAGGGGTTCCCACCATCCCTGTGCTGAGTTCCTAGGTCTGTACACCCGCTGTGCCCATTATGAGGGGTTCTCACCATCCCTGTGCTGAGTTCCTGGGTCTGTACACCCGCTGTGCCCATTATGAGGGGTTCCCACCATCCCTGTGCTGAGTTCCTGGGTCTGTACACCCGCTGTGTCCATTATGAGGGGTTCCCACCATCCCTGTGCTGAGTTCCCGGGTCTGTACACCCGCTGTGCCCATTATGAGGGGTTTCCACCATCCCTGTGCTGAGTTCCCGGGTCTGTACACCCACTGTGCCCATTATGAGGGGTTCCCACCATCCCTGTGCTGAGTTCCCGGGTCTGTACACCCGCTGTGCCCATTATGAGGGGTTCCCATCATCTCTGTGCTGAGTTCCCGGGTCTGTACACTCGCTGTGCCCATTATGAGGGGTTCCCGCCATCCCTGTGCTGAGTTCCCGTGTCTGTGCACCCGCTGTGCCCATTATGAGGGGTTCCCACCATCCCTGTGCTGAGTTCCCGGGTCTGTACACCCGCTGTGCCCATTATGAGAGGTTCCCACCATCCCTGGGCTGAGTTCCCGGGTCTGTACACTCGCTGTGCCCATTATGAGGGGTTCCCACCATCCCTGTGCTGAGTTCCCGAGTCTGTACACCCGCTGTGCCCATTATGAGGGGTTCCCACCATCCCTGTGCTGAGTTCCCGGGTCTGTACACCCGCTGTGCCCATTATGAGGGGTTCCCACTATCCCTGTGCTGAGTTCCCGGGTCTGTACACCCGCTGTGCCCATTATGAGAGGTTCCCACCATCCCTGTGCTGAGTTCCCGAGTCTGTACACCCGCTGTGCCCATTATGAGGGGTTCCCACCATCCCTGTGCTGAGTTCCCGGGTCTGTACACCCGCTGTGCCCATTATGAGAGGTTCCCACCATCCCTGGGCTGAGTTCCCGGGTCTGTACACTCGCTGTGCCCATTATGAGGGGTTCCCACCATCCCTGTGCTGAGTTCCCGAGTCTGTACACCCGCTGTGCCCATTATGAGGGGTTCCCACCATCCCTGTGCTGAGTTCCCGGGTCTGTACACCCGCTGTGCCCATTATGAGGGGTTCCCACTATCCCTGTGCTGAGTTCCCGGGTCTGTACACCCGCTGTGCCCATTATGAGAGGTTCCCACCATCCCTGTGCTGAGTTCCTGGGTCTGTACATCCACTGTTCCCATTATGAGGGGTTCCCACCATCCCTGTGCTGAGTTCCTGGGTCTGTACACCCGCTGTGCCCATTATGAGGGGTTCCCACCATCCCTGTGCTGAGTTCCCGGGTCTGTACACCCGCTGTGTCCATTATGAGGGGTTCCCACCATCCCTGTGCTGAGTTCCCGGGTCTGTACACCCGCTGTGCCCATTATGAGGGGTTCCCACCATCCCTGTGCTGAGTTCCTAGGTCTGTACACCCGCTGTGCCCATTATGAGGGGTTCTCACCATCCCTGTGCTGAGTTCCTGGGTCTGTACAACCGCTGTGCCCATTATGAGGGGTTCCCACCATCCCTGTGCTGAGTTCCTGGGTCTGTACACCCGCTGTGCCCATTATGAGGGGTTTCCACCATCCCTGTGCTGAGTTCCCAGGTCTGTACACCCGCTGTGCCCATTATGAGGGGTTCCCACCATCCCTGTGCTGAGTTCCTGGGTCTCTACACCCGCTGTGCCCATTATGAGGGGTTCCCACCATCCCTGTGCTGAGTTCCCGGGTCTGTACACCCGCTGTGCCCATTATGAGAGGTTCCCACCATCCCTGTGCTGAGTTCCCGGGTCTGTACACCCGCTGTGCCCATTATGAGGGGTTCCCACCATCCCTGTGCTGAGTTCCCGAGTCTGTACACCCGCTGTGCCCATTATGAGGGGTTCCCACCATCCCTGTGCTGAGTTCCCGGGTCTGTACACCCGGTGTGCCCATTATGAGGGGTTCCCACCATTCCTGTGCTGAGTTCCCGGATCTGTACACCCGCTGTGCCCATTATGAGGGGTTCCCACCATCTCTGTGCTGAGTTCCCGGGTCTGTACACCCGGTGTGCCCATTATGAGGGGTTCCCACCATCCCTGTGCTGAGTTCCCGGGTCTGTACACCCGCTGTGCCCATTATGAGGGGTTCCCACCATCCCTGTGCTGAGTTCCCGGGTCTGTACCCCCGCTGTGCCCATTATGAGAGGTTCCCACCATCCCTGTGCTGAGTTCCTGGGTCTGTACACCCGCTGTGCCCATTATGAGGGGTTCCCACCATCCCTGTGCTGAGTTCCCGGGTCTGTACACCCGCTGTGCCCATTATGAGAGGTTCTCACCATCCCTGTGCTGAGTTCCTGGGTCTGTACACCCGTTGTGCCCATTATGAGAGGTTCCCACCATCCCTGTGCTGAGTTCCCGGGTCTGTACACCCGCTGTGCCCATTATGAGGGGTTCCCACCATCCCTGTGCTCAGTTCCTGGGTCTGTACACCCGCTGTGTCCATTATGAGGGGTTCCCACCATCCCTGTGCTGAGTTCCCGGGTCTGTACACCCGCTGTGCCCATTATGAGGGGTTCCCACCATCTCTGTGCTGAGTTCCCGGGTCTGTACCCCCGCTGTGACCATTATGAGGGGTTCCCACCATCTCTGTGCTGAGTTCCCGGGTCTGTACACCCGCTGTGCCCATTATGAGGGGTTCCCACCATCCCTGTGCTGAGTTCGTGGGTCTGTACACCCGCTGTGCCCATTATGAGGGGTTCCCACCATCCCTGTGCAGAGTTTCCGGGTCTGTACACCTGCTGTGCCCATTATGAGGGGTTCCCACCATCCCTGTGCTGAGTTCCTGGGTCTGTACACCCGCTGTGCCCATTATGAGGGGTTCCCACCATCTCTGTGCTGAGTTCCCGGGTCTGTACCCCCGCTGTGACCATTATGAGGGGTTCCCACCATCTCTGTGCTGAGTTCCCGGGTCTGTACACCCGCTGTGCCCATTATGAGGGGTTCCCACCATCCCTGTGCTGAGTTCGTGGGTCTGTACACCCGCTGTGCCCATTATGAGGGGTTCTCACCATCCCTGTGCAGAGTTTCCGGGTCTGTACACCTGCTGTGCCCATTATGAGGGGTTCCCACCATCCCTGTGCTGAGTTCCTGGGTCTGTACACCCGCTGTGCCCATTATGAGGGGTTCCCACCATCCCTGTGCTGAGTTCCCGGGTCTGTACACCCGCTGTGCCCATTATGAGGGGTTCCCACCATCCCTGTGCTGAGTTCCCGGGTCTGTACACCCGCTGTGCCCATTATGAGAGGTTCCCACCATCCCTGTGCTGAGTTCCCGGGTCTGTACACCCGCTGTGCCCATTATGAGGGGTTCCCACCATCCCTGTGCTGAGTTCCCGAGTCTGTACACCCGCTGTGCCCATTATGAGGGGTTCCCACCATCCCTGTGCTGAGTTCCCGGGTCTGTACACCCGGTGTGCCCATTATGAGGGGTTCCCACCATCCCTGTGCTGAGTTCCTGGGTCTGTACACCCGCTGTGCCCATTATGAGAGGTTCCCACCATTCCTGTGCTGAGTTCCCGGATCTGTACACCCGCTGTGCCCATTATGAGGGGTTCCCACCATCCCTGTGCTGAGTTCCCGGGTCTGTACACCCGCTGTGCCCATTATGAGGGGTTCCCACCATTCCTGTGCTGAGTTCCCGGATCTGTACACCCGCTGTGCCCATTATGAGGGGTTCCCACCATCCCTGTGCTGAGTTCCCGGGTCTGTACACCCGGTGTGCCCATTATGAGGGGTTCCCACCATCCCTGTGCTGAGTTCCTGGGTCTGTACACCCGCTGTGCCCATTATGAGAGGTTCCCACCATCCCTGTGCTGAGTTCCCGGGTCTGTACATCCGCTGTGCCCATTATGAGGGGTTCCCACCATCCCTGTGCTGAGTTCCCGGGTCTGTACCCCCGCTGTGCCCATTATGAGAGGTTCCCACCATCCCTGTGCTGAGTTCTTAGGTCTGTACACCCGCTGTGCCCATTATGAGGGGTTCCCACCATCCCTGTGCTGAGTTCCCGGGTCTGTACACCCGCTGTGCCCATTATGAGAGGTTCCCACCATCCCTGTGCTGAGTTCCCGGGTCTGTACATCCGCTGTGCCCATTATGAGGGGTTCCCACCATCCCTGTGCTGAGTTCCCAGGTCTGTACACCCGCTGTGCCCATTATGAGGGGTTCCCACCATCCCTGTGCTGAGTTCCTGGGTCTGTACACCCGCTGTGCCCATTATGAGAGGTTCCCACCATCCCTGTGCTGAGTTCCCGGGTCTGTACCCCCGCTGTGACCATTATGAGGGGTTCTCACCATCCCTGTGCTGAGTTCCCAGGTCTGTACCCCCGCTGTGACCATTATGAGGGGTTCTCACCATCCCTGTGCTGAGTTCCCGGGTCTGTACACCCGCTGTGCCCATTATGAGAGGTTCCCACCATCCCTGTGCTGAGTTCCCGGGTCTGTACATCCGCTGTGCCCATTATGAGGGGTTCCCACCATCCCTGTGCTGAGTTCCCGGGTCTGTACACCCGCTGTGCCCATTATGAGGGGTTCCCACCATCCCTGTGCTGAGTTCCTGGGTCTGTACACCCGCTGTGCCCATTATGAGAGGTTCCCACCATCCCTGTGCTGAGTTCCCGGGTCTGTACCCCCGCTGTGACCATTATGAGGGGTTCCCACCATCTCTGTGCTGAGTTCGTGGGTCTGTACACCCGCTGTGCCCATTATGAGGGGTTCCCACCATCCCTGTGCTGAGTTCCCGGGTCTGTACACCCGCTGTGCCCATTATGAGAGGTTCCCACCATCCCTGTGCTGAGTTCCCGGGTCTGTACACCCGCTGTGCCCATTATGAGGGGTTCCCACCATCCCTGTGCTGAGTTCCCGGGTCTGTACACCCGCTGTGCCCATTATGAGGGGTTCCCACCATCCCTGTGCTGAGTTCCCGGGTCTGTACACCCGCTGTGCCCATTATGAGAGGTTCCTACCATCCCTGTGCTGAGTTCCTGGGTCTGTACCCCCGCTGTGCCCATTATGAGGGGTTCCCACCATCCCTGTGCTGAGTTCCTGGGTCTGTACCCCCGCTGTGCCCATTATGAGAGGTTCCTACCATCCCTGTGCTGAGTTCCCGGGTCTGTACACCCGCTGTGCCCATTATGAGGGGTTCCCACCATCCCTGTGCTGAGTTCCAGGGTCTGTACACCCGCTGTGCCCATTATGAGGGGTTCCCACCATCCCTGTGCTGAGTTCCCGGGTCTGTACACCCGCTGTGCCCATTATGAGGGGTTCCCACCATCCCTGTGCTGGGTTCCAGCTATATATACGTGTAGCGACCTCACCCTCTCTCTTTATCGGTCATACGGCTGTGGTCTAGGGGTACCTGGGAGAGGAGAGTGCAGGAACACTATGCCAAGCTCTCACCTCGTATGTATATGAGGGTTGAGCAAAGTCACTTGAATTACCTCCGGATCTGTTCTCTGCATACGAAGCCTCCGCTTCCTCCGTGGAGATGTATCTGCCAGTAATAGAGCCCCACACCAATAAAAGTCCAACACTCTTTTATTTCTCCATTTGCCAGGATGAACATAATCAGTTGAACTCTTGTAACAGACAGACAGGGGTGTGGATACGAGTAGGCCCAGGCACAATGAACTCTCCTATTCCTTTTGCGTGAGAATAGGCTTGGCGCACGGTCTCCGCCACCGACCGTGAAGTTGGTAGCTGCCACCTACCGAGTGAACCGTTGCAGCCCCTGCCACAGGTCTGAATCTAACGGTCTCTGCCACAGACCTTAGAACATGGACCCCCTTCCGTGTGAATACAGCCCCTGTTTGGAAAAGACATCCATCCCGACGGTCCCTGGAGGCCCTGTCCCGGCACTGGCAATCTGCTGCACCACATCTACGGGAAGGTCACCTGCGCATTCCGTTACGCCTGGATTCAGGTACCCGATACTGTGGGCGCCTTAGGACAATTCCTCCCGGGCGGGACCCAGTGGAAGAAGCTTGGCCCCAGGCCTGAATGATGCACCTCACCCCAGACTGAGGGTGTCTGGGGTGACTCCCGAATTCCACGTGTCCAGGCTTAGGCCGCCTGGACACCGACCGCGGACAGCAGCCCCCAGGCTGAAGGTGCCTGGGGCTCGGATCTCGTGGCAAAGATGTCTGCCCCCTTTATACCCTCTCCCAGCAAGCACGGCGGGTTTCCCCGCCCCGCCGTACAACCGCTGCGAGAGGAAACAAAGGGTACGGCACTACAGTGATGGTTCAACCCCGGCCCAAAGTGACAGCGCCACCTGCTGGGCCGCAGGGAACAAGACATCACTGATGTCCTCACCCGAATTAAACACTCACAAAAGTACATACCCGCTACATACCGTATATACTCGAGTATAAGCCGAGTTTTTCAGCCCCTTTTTTTGTGCTGAAAATGCCCCCTAGGCTTATACTTGAGTCACCTTTTTGCACTTGATCTCCCAGATTCGGGGACCCAGTATCGGACCCCAAACTTGGCACACATATAGCCCCATTTCTCGTCTATAAGTGTGCAAAGTTTTTTGTCTGGGGGAACCATGGCCGGGGAGCACCGATTTTTCAAACCCGGGCACCCCCTCCATAGAGTCCCATGTTAAACGTCAGTCTAGTCATGGGCACAGTGAGGCAAAGTGAGGCATGCACATGGACACAGTGAGATATGGGCACAGTGAGGCATGCAGATGGACACCCTAGGCTTATACTCGAGTCAATACGTTTTTCTATTTTTTTGTGGTAAAATTAGGTGCCTCTGCTTAAATTCGGGTCAGCTTATACTCGAGTATATACGATATATATATATATATTATAAGGGGAAGGGACTTTTGGCGCTGTTTAGAAATGAAAAGCATGTGTACTAATAACTGGGAAATACAATTGATTCTTATCAAATATTCCTGAGTTCACAAAAGATATATAAGTAAACCTGTGAAATGAACGCCTCAGACGATGTCCGATGACGAAACGCGTACGGTGCCACTTGGTACGCATTCACGTCACTTCCAGAACTTCAGTTTTTCACGCTGTGGTCTGTGGAACGCATGCTGTCCAGACCAGAGGAAATTGATTACACGCTTGTACAAATCAGGGCTCCTTCTTTTTTAATAGTCTATTTATTTATTTTTATTTTTATTTATATTTTATACTGGATTTACGCTATGAGTGCCGGTTTTTACCATTAATTTCATGTGGACACCCATAAACAACGCCAAGGAGAAGGAGGTCATATTGATCGTTTTGGGTACCAGGACCAGAGGCATATCTGATGACACGCTCTTCTCCCCTGCAGGGGTTTTTGGTGAGTGCATAAACAAAAGGGGAGCGCGGAAAAGTCACCTTTTTTCTTTGCACAAAAATTGCATAAAGTGTAAGGACTTTTCTTTTTACTTGATTCACTAAAGTTTTTTATTACCAAATTTTGGATACTACAGACATATGTTTATTTATTTCTCAGGTTTTCTTCTATATCTTGTGTGACGCATATTTTATAAGAATCAGTCGTATTTCACAGTTATTAGTACACATGACTTTCATTTGTAAGCAGCGCCAAATTCCCTTCCCTTCGAATTATCTCATTGGACGTCACTTGTGAAGTCTTCTTTCAGGGAGGCAGCAGCTCAGTATACATCTACACATTTCTTGTTATAAATATATATATATACATATTTATATGTCAGATGCCAGTATACATATATATACAGTGTATCAATTTACCTTCCAGAGGATTTCCTTGCTGCTTTCTGTGCCATCTCTCAGCCCTCTCATTGGTCAGTGAACTGTCAGGTGATGCAGGAAGCTGGAAAGTATTGGAAGCACTGACCAGGCTGTGCAGTGTGGCAGAGGTGTGTAAATCACAAGAGTAGCTGAACAGAATACATAATCTTTCAGTGGGTGGGACGGCAGACAAGTTTTTCTGTCTATGAGTGTTTTGGGGGAAGTTGTATTTAGCATTCCTCTCTCTCTATAGAATACAGACCCCCCCCAGTGACCAGTGATAGGACCGGCCGGCCTGTGGAGTCCAAAGACCCGAGAACCGTCACTGTGGCCCCCATCTCCACCATTGCTGGGACTGGATACAAGTGGAATGTTGAGGCTGCAGGATGTCATATGATAACACTGACACTCCTCAGGTGGTGATAATGAATCCGATCCTCCCATAGAGAAGTCACTTTGATGGAAGTTCTGCTCAGCCGGCGGGAAGGACCGAGGCGGCCGGCAATGTACAGAGCTCAGTGACCCCAACACCCCGCAATGTACAGACTTCAGTGACCCCAACACCTGGCAATGTACAGAGCTCAGTGTCCCCAACACCCGGCAATGTACAGAGCTCAGTGACCCCAACACCCAGCAATGTACAGACTTCAGTGACCCCAACACCCGGCAATGTACAGAGCTCAGTGTCCCTAACACCCCGCAATGTACAGAGCACAGTGTCCCCAACACCCGGCAATGTACAGAGCTCAGTGACCCCATCACCCGGCAATGTACAGAGCTCAGTGTCCCTAACACCCCGCAATGTACAGAGCACAGTGTCCACAACACCCGGCAATGTACAGAGCTCAGTGTCCCCAACACCTGGCAATGTACAGAGCTCAGTGTTCCCAACACCCGGCAATGTACAGAGCTCAGTGTCCCCAACACCCGGCAATGTACAGAGCTCAGTGACCCCAACACCTGGCAATGTACAGAGCTCAGTGTCCCCCAACACCCGGCAATGTACAGACCTCAGTGACCCCAACACCCGGCAATGTACAGAGCTCAGTGACCCCAACACCTGGCAATGTACAGAGCTCAGTGTCCCCCAACACCTGGCAATGTACAGAGCTCAGTGTCCCCAACACCCGGCAATGTACAGACCTCAGTGACCCCAACACCCGGCAATGTACAGAGCACAGTGTCCCCAACACCCGGCAATGTACAGAGCTCAGTGTTCCCAACACCCGGCAATGTACAGAGCTCAGTGTCCCCAACACCCGGCAATGTACAGAGCTCAGTGTTCCCAACACCCGGCAATGTACAGAGCTCAGTGTCCCCAACACCCGGCAATGTACAGAGCTCAGTGTCCCCAACACCCGGCAATGTACAGAGCTCAGTGTCCCCAACACCCGGCAATGTACAGAGCTCAATGTCCCAAACACCCGGCAATGTAAAGACCTCAGTGACCCCAAAACCCGGCAATGTACAGAGCTCAGTGTTCCCAACACCCGGCAATGTACAGAGCTCAGTGTCCCAAACACCCGGCAATGTACAGAGTTCAATGTCCCAAACACCCGGCAATGTACAGACCTCAGTGACCCTAACACCCGGCAATGTACAGAGCTCAGTGTCCCCAACACCCAGCAATGTACAGAGCTCAGTGTCCCCAACACCCGGCAATGTACAGAGCTCAGTGTCCCCAACACCCGGCAATGTACAGAGCTCAGTGTCCCCGACACCCGGCAATGTACAGAGCTCAGTGTCCCCAACACCCGGCAATGTACAGACCTCAGTGACCCTAACACCCGGCAATGTACAGAGCTCAGTGTCCCCAACACCTGGCAATGTACAGAGCTCAGTGTCCCCAACACCCGGCAATGTACAGACCTCAGTGACCCCAACACCTGGCAATGTACAGAGCTCAGCGTCCCCAACACCCGGCAATGTACAGAGCTCAGTGTCCCCGACACCCGGCAATGTACAGAGCTCAGTGTCCCCAACACCCGGCAATGTACAGAGCTCAGTGTCCCCAACACCCGGCAATGTACAGAGCTCAGTGTCCCCAAAACCTGGCAATGTACAGAGCTCAGTGTCCCCAACACCCGGCAATGTACAGAGCTCAGTGTCCCCAACACCTGGCAATGTACAGAGCTCAGTGTCCCCAACACCCGGCAATGTACAGACCTCAGTGACCCCAACACCTGGCAATGTACAGAGCTCAGTGTCCCCAACACCTGGCAATGTACAGACCTCAGTGACCCCAACACCTGGCAATGTACAGAGCTCAGTGACGCCAACACCCGGCAATGTACAGACCTCAGTGACCCCAACACCTGGCAATGTAAAGAGCTCAGTGTCCCCAACACCGGGCAATGTACAGAGCTCAGTGACCCCAACACCCGGCAATGTACAGAGCTCAGTGTCCCCAACACCCGGCAATGTACAGACCTCAGTGACCCCAACACCTGGCAATGTACAGAGCTCAGTGTCCCCAACACCCGGCAATATACAGAGCTCAGTGTCCCCAACACCCGGCAATGTACAGAGCTCAGTGTCCCCAACACCCAGCAATGTACAGACCTCAGTGACCCCAACACCTGGCAATGTACAGAGCTCAGTGTCCCCAACACCCAGCAATGTACAGAGCTCAGTGACCCCAATACCAGGCAATGCACAGAGCTCAGTGTCCCCAACACCCGGCAATGTACAGAGCTCAGTGTCCCCAACACCTGGCAATGTACAGAGCTCAGTGTCCCCAACACCCGGCAATGTACAGAGCTCAGTGACCCCAACACCTGGCAATGTACAGAGCTCAGTGTCCCCAACACCCGGCAATGTACAGAGCTCAGTGACCCCAACACTCGGCAATGTACAGAGCTCAGTGTCCCCAACACCTGGCAATGTACAGAGCTCAGTGTCCCCAACACCCGGCAATGTACAGAGCTCAGTGTCCCCAACATCCGACAATGTACAGAGCTCAGTGTCCCCAACACCTGGCAATGTACAGACCTCAGTGACCCCAACACCCAGCAATGTACAGAGCTTAGAGTCCCCAACACCCGGCAATGTACAGACCTCAGTGACCCCAACACCCGGGAATGTACAGAGCTCAGTGTCCCCAACACCTGACAATGTACAGAGCTCAGTGTCCCCAACACCCGGCAATGTACAGAGCTCAGTGTCCCCAACACCCGGCAATGTACAGAGCTCAGTGTCCCCAACACCCGGCATTGTACAGAGCTCAGTGTCCTCAACACCCGGCAATGTACAGAGCTCAGTGTCCCCAACACCCGGCAATGTACAGAGCTCAGTGTCCCCAACACCTGGCATTGTACAGAGCTCAGTGTCCCCAACACCCGGCAATGTACAGAGCTCAGTGTCCCCAACACCCGGCAATGTACAGAGCTCAGTGTCCCCAACACCCGGCAATGTACAGAGCTGTGTTTCCCCAACACCCGGCAATGTACAGAGCTCAGTGACCCCAACACCTGGGAATGTACAGAGCTCAGGGTCCCCAAAACCTGGCAATGTACAGAGCTCAGTGTCCCCAAAACCCGGCCATGTACAGAGCACAGTGTCCCCAACACCCGGCAATGTACAGAGCTCAGTGACCCCAACACCCGGCAATGTACAGAGCTCGGTGTCCCCAACACCCGGCAATGTACAGACCTCAGTGATCCCAACACCTGGCAATGTACAGAGCTCAGTGTCCCCGACACCCGGCAATGTACAGAGCTCAGTGTCCCCAACACCCGGCAATGTACAGACCTCAGTGACCCTAACACCCGGCAATGTACAGAGCTCAGTGTCCCCAACACCTGGCAATGTACAGAGCTCAGTGTCCCCAACACCCGGCAATGTACAGACCTCAGTGACCCCAACACCTGGCAATGTACAGAGCTCAGCGTCCCCAACACCCGGCAATGTACAGAGCTCAGTGTCCCCGACACCCGGCAATGTACAGAGCTCAGTGTCCCCAACACCCGGCAATGTACAGAGCTCAGTGTCCCCAACACCCGGCAATGTACAGACCTCAGTGTCCCCAAAACCTGGCAATGTACAGAGCTCAGTGTCCCCAACACCCGGCAATGTACAGAGCTCAGTGTCCCCAACACCTGGCAATGTACAGAGCTCAGTGTCCCCAACACCCGGCAATGTACAGACCTCAGTGACCCCAACACCTGGCAATGTACAGAGCTCAGTGTCCCCAACACCTGGCAATGTACAGACCTCAGTGACCCCAACACCTGGCAATGTACAGAGCTCAGTGATGCCAACACCCGGCAATGTACAGACCTCAGTGACCCCAACACCTGGCAATGTAAAGAGCTCAGTGTCCCCAACACCGGGCAATGTACAGAGCTCAGTGACCCCAACACCCGGCAATGTACAGAGCTCAGTGTCCCCAACACCCGGCAATGTACAGACCTCAGTGACCCCAACACCTGGCAATGTACAGAGCTCAGTGTCCCCAACACCCGGCAATATACAGAGCTCAGTGTCCCCAACACCCGGCAATGTACAGAGCTCAGTGTCCCCAACACCCAGCAATGTACAGACCTCAGTGACCCCAACACCTGGCAATGTACAGAGCTCAGTGTCCCCAACACCTGGCAATGTACAGAGCTCAGTGTCCCCAACACCCGGCAATGTACAGAGCTCAGTGACCCCAACACCCGGCAATGTACAGAGCTCAGTGTCCCCAACACCTGGCAATGTACAGAGCTCAGTGTCCCCAACACCCGGCAATGTACAGAGCTCAGTGTCCCCAACATCCGACAATGTACAGAGCTCAGTGTACCCAACACCTGGCAATGTACAGACCTCAGTGACCCCAACACCCAGCAATGTACAGAGCTTAGAGTCCCCAACACCCGGCAATGTACAGACCTCAGTGACCCCAACACCTGCCAATGTACAGACCTCAGTGACCCCAAAACCCGGCAATGTACAGAGCTCAATGTCCCCAACACCCAGCAATGTACAGACCTCAGTGACCCCAACACCCGGCAATGTACAGAGCTCAGTGTCCCCAACACCCGGCAATGTACAGAGCTCAGTGTCCCCAACACCCGGAAATGTACAGACCTCAGTGACCCCAACACCCGGGAATGTACAGAGCTCAGTGTCCCCAACACCTGACAATGTACAGAGCTCAGTGTCCCCAACACCCGGCAATGTACAGAGCTCAGTGTCCCCAACACCCGGCAATGTACAGAGCTCAGTGTCCCCAACACCCGGCATTGTACAGAGCTCAGTGTCCCCAACACCCGGCAATGTACAGAGCTCAGTGTCCCCAACACCCGGCAATGTACAGAGCTCAGTGTCCCCAACACCTGGCATTGTACAGAGCTCAGTGTCCCCAACACCCGGCAATGTACAGAGCTCAGTGTCCCCAACACCCGGCAATGTACAGAGCTCAGTGTCCCCAACACCCGGCAATGTACAGAGCTGTGTTTCCCCAACACCCGGCAATGTACAGAGCTCAGTGACCCCAACACCTGGGAATGTACAGAGCTCAGGGTCCCCAAAACCTGGCAATGTACAGAGCTCAGTGTCCCCAAAACCCGGCCATGTACAGAGCACAGTGTCCCCAACACCCGGCAATGTACAGAGCTCAGTGACCCCAACACCCGGCAATGTACAGAGCTCGGTGTCCCCAACACCCGGCAATGTACAGACCTCAGTGATCCCAACACCTGGCAATGTACAGAGCTCAGTGTCCCCGACACCCGGCAATGTACAGAGCTCAGTGTCCCCAACACCTGGCAATGTACAGAGCTCAGTGTCCCCAACACCCGGCAATGTACAGAGCTCAGTGTCCCCAACATCCGACAATGTACAGAGCTCAGTGTCCCCAACACCTGGCAATGTACAGACCTCAGTGACCCCAACACCCAGCAATGTACAGAGCTTAGAGTCCCCAACACCCGGCAATGTACAGACCTCAGTGACCCCAACACCTGCCAATGTACAGACCTCAGTGACCCCAAAACCCGGCAATGTACAGAGCTCAATGTCCCCAACACCCGGCAATGTACAGACCTCAGTGACCCCAACACCCGGCAATGTACAGAGCTCAGTGTCCCCAACACCCGGCAATGTACAGAGCTCAGTGTCCCCAACACCCGGAAATGTACAGACCTCAGTGACCCCAACACCCGGGAATGTACAGAGCTCAGTGTCCCCAACACCTGACAATGTACAGAGCTCAGTGTCCCCAACACCCGGCAATGTACAGACCTCAGTGACCCCAACACCTGGCAATGTAAAGAGCTCAGTGTCCCCAACACCGGGCAATGTACAGAGCTCAGTGACCCCAACACCCGGCAATGTACAGAGCTCAGTGTCCCCAACACCCGGCAATGTACAGAGCTCAGTGTCCCCAACACCCGGCAATGTACAGACCTCAGTGACCCCAACACCTGGCAATGTACAGAGCTCAGTGTCCCCAAAACCCGGCAATATACAGAGCTCAGTGTCCCCAACACCCGGCAATGTACAGAGCTCAGTGTCCCCAACACCCAGCAATGTACAGACCTCAGTGACCCCAACACCTGGCAATGTACAGAGCTCAGTGTCCCCAACACCCAGCAATGTACAGAGCTCAGTGACCCCAATACCAGGCAATGCACAGAGCTCAGTGTCCCCAACACCCGGCAATGTACAGAGCTCAGTGTCCCCAACACCCGGCAATGTACAGAGCTCAGTGACCCCAACACCTGGCAATGTACAGAGCTCAGTGTCCCCAACACCCGGCAATGTACAGAGCTCAGTGACCCCAACACCCGGCAATGTACAGAGCTCAGTGTCCCCAACACCTGGCAATGTACAGAGCTCAGTGTCCCCAACACCCGGCAATGTACAGAGCTCAGTGTCCCCAACATCCGACAATGTACAGAGCTCAGTGTCCCCAACACCTGGCAATGTACAGACCTCAGTGACCCCAACACCCAGCAATGTACAGAGCTTAGAGTCCCCAACACCCGGCAATGTACAGACCTCAGTGACCCCAACACCTGCCAATGTACAGACCTCAGTGACCCCAAAACCCGGCAATGTACAGAGCTCAATGTCCCCAACACCCGGCAATGTACAGACCTCAGTGACCCCAACACCCGGCAATGTACAGAGCTCAGTGTCCCCAACACCCGGCAATGTACAGAGCTCAGTGTCCCCAACACCCGGAAATGTACAGACCTCAGTGACCCCAACACCCGGGAATGTACAGAGCTCAGTGTCCCCAACACCTGACAATGTACAGAGCTCAGTGTCCCCAACACCCGGCAATGTACAGAGCTCAGTGTCCCCAACACCCGGCAATGTACAGAGCTCAGTGTCCCCAACACCCGGCATTGTACAGAGCTCAGTGTCCCCAACACCCGGCAATGTACAGAGCTCAGTGTCCCCAACACCCGGCAATGTACAGAGCTCAGTGTCCCCAACACCTGGCATTGTACAGAGCTCAGTGTCCCCAACACCCGGCAATGTACAGAGCTCAGTGTCCCCAACACCCGGCAATGTACAGAGCTGTGTTTCCCCAACACCCGGCAATGTACAGAGCTCAGTGACCCCAACACCTGGGAATGTACAGAGCTCAGGGTCCCCAAAACCTGGCAATGTACAGAGCTCAGTGTCCCCAAAACCCGGCCATGTACAGAGCACAGTGTCCCCAACACCCGGCAATGTACAGAGCTCAGTGACCCCAACACCCGGCAATGTACAGAGCTCGGTGTCCCCAACACCCGGCAATGTACAGACCTCAGTGATCCCAACACCTTGCAATGTACAGAGCTCAGTGTCCCCAACACCCGGCAATGTACAGAGCACAGTGTCCCCAACACCCGGGAATTTACAGAGCTCAGTGTCCCCAACACCCAGCAATGTACAGAGCTCAATATCCCCAACACCCGGCAATGTACAGAGCTCAGTGTCCCCAACACCCAGCAATGTACAGAGCTCAGTGTCCCCCACACCCAGCAATGTACAGAGCTCAGTGTCCCCAACACCCATCAATGTACAGAGCTCAGTGTCCCCAACACCCAGCAATGTACAGAGCTCAGTGTCCCCAACACCCGGCAATGTACAGAGCTCAGTGTCCCCAACACCCGGCAATGTACAGAGCTCAGTGTCCCCCAACACCCGGCAATGTACAGAGCTCAGTGTCCCCAACACCCGGCAATGTACAGAGCTCAGTTTCCCCCAACACCCGGCAATGTACAGAGCTCAGTGTCCCCCAACACCCGGCAATGTACAGAGCTCAGTGTCCCCAACACCCGGCAATGTACAGAGCTCAGTGTCCCCAACACCCGGCAATGTACAGAGCTCAGTGTCCCCAACATCCGACAATGTACAGAGCTCAGTGTCCCCAACACCTGGCAATGTACAGACCTCAGTGACCCCAACACCCAGCAATGTACAGAGCTTAGAGTCCCCAACACCCGGCAATGTACAGACCTCAGTGACCCCAACACCTGCCAATGTACAGACCTCAGTGACCCCAAAACCCGGCAATGTACAGAGCTCAATGTCCCCAACACCCGGCAATGTACAGACCTCAGTGACCCCAACACCCGGCAATGTACAGAGCTCAGTGTCCCCAACACCCGGCAATGTACAGAGCTCAGTGTCCCCAACACCCGGAAATGTACAGACCTCAGTGACCCCAACACCCGGGAATGTACAGAGCTCAGTGTCCCCAACACCTGACAATGTACAGAGCTCAGTGTCCCCAACACCCGGCAATGTACAGAGCTCAGTGTCCCCAACACCCGGCAATGTACAGAGCTCAGTGTCCCCAACACCCGGCATTGTACAGAGCTCAGTGTCCCCAACACCTGGCAATGTACAGAGCTCAGTGTCCCCAACACCCGGCAATGTACAGAGCTCAGTGTCCCCAACACCTGGCATTGTACAGAGCTCAGTGTCCCCAACACCCGGCAATGTACAGAGCTCAGTGTCCCCAACACCCGGCAATGTACAGAGCTGTGTTTCCCCAACACCCGGCAATGTACAGAGCTCAGTGACCCCAACACCTGGGAATGTACAGAGCTCAGGGTCCCCAAAACCTGGCAATGTACAGAGCTCAGTGTCCCCAAAACCCGGCCATGTACAGAGCACAGTGTCCCCAACACCCGGCAATGTACAGAGCTCAGTGACCCCAACACCCGGCAATGTACAGAGCTCGGTGTCCCCAACACCCGGCAATGTACAGACCTCAGTGATCCCAACACCTGGCAATGTACAGAGCTCAGTGTCCCCGACACCCGGCAATGTACAGAGCTCAGTGTCCCCAACACCCGGCAATGTACAGACCTCAGTGACCCTAACACCCGGCAATGTACAGAGCTCAGTGTCCCCAACACCTGGCAATGTACAGAGCTCAGTGTCCCCAACACCCGGCAATGTACAGACCTCAGTGACCCCAACACCTGGCAATGTACAGAGCTCAGCGTCCCCAACACCCGGCAATGTACAGAGCTCAGTGTCCCCGACACCCGGCAATGTACAGAGCTCAGTGTCCCCAACACCCGGCAATGTACAGAGCTCAGTGTCCCCAACACCCGGCAATGTACAGAGCACAGTGTCCCCAAAACCTGGCAATGTACAGAGCTCAGTGTCCCCAACACCCGGCAATGTACAGAGCTCAGTGTCCCCAACACCTGGCAATGTACAGAGCTCAGTGTCCCCAACACCCGGCAATGTACAGACCTCAGTGACCCCAACACCTGGCAATGTACAGAGCTCAGTGTCCCCAACACCTGGCAATGTACAGACCTCAGTGACCCCAACACCTGGCAATGTACAGAGCTCAGTGACGCCAACACCCGGCAATGTACAGACCTCAGTGACCCCAACACCTGGCAATGTAAAGAGCTCAGTGTCCCCAACACCGGGCAATGTACAGAGCTCAGTGACCCCAACACCCGGCAATGTACAGAGCTCAGTGTCCCCAACACCCGGCAATGTACAGACCTCAGTGACCCCAACACCTGGCAATGTACAGAGCTCAGTGTCCCCAACACCCGGCAATATACAGAGCTCAGTGTCCCCAACACCCGGCAATGTACAGAGCTCAGTGTCCCCAACACCCAGCAATGTACAGACCTCAGTGACCCCAACACCTGGCAATGTACAGAGCTCAGTGTCCCCAACACCCAGCAATGTACAGAGCTCAGTGACCCCAATACCAGGCAATGCACAGAGCTCAGTGTCCCCAACACCCGGCAATGTACAGAGCTCAGTGTCCCCAACACCCGGCAATGTACAGAGCTCAGTGACCCCAACACCTGGCAATGTACAGAGCTCAGTGTCCCCAACACCCGGCAATGTACAGAGCTCAGTGACCCCAACACCCGGCAATGTACAGAGCTCAGTGTCCCCAACACCTGGCAATGTACAGAGCTCAGTGTCCCCAACACCCGGCAATGTACAGAGCTCAGTGTCCCCAACACCCGGCAATGTACAGAGCTCAGTGTCCCCAACACCCGGCAATGTACAGAGCTCAGTGTCCCCAACACCCAGCAATGTACAGAGCTCAGTGACCCCCAACACCCGGCAATGTACAGAGCTCAGTGTCCCCAACACCCAGCAATGTACAGACCTCAGTGACCCCAACACCCAGCAATGTACAGAGCTCAGTGTCCCCAACACCCGGCAATGTACAGACCTCAGTGACCCCAACACCCAGCAATGTACAGACCTCAGTGACCCCAACACCCAGCAATGTACAGAGCTCAGTGACCCCAACACCCGGTAATGTACAGAGCTCAGTGTCCCCAACACCCGGCAATGTACAGAGCTCAGTGTCCCCAACACCCGGCAATGTACAGAGCTTAGTGACCCCTACACCTTGCAATGTACAGAGCTTAGTGACCCCAACACCCAGCAATGTACAGAGCTCAGTGACCCCATCACCTGGCAATGTACAGAGCTTAGTGACCCCTACACCTTGCAATGTACAGAGCTCAGTGTCCCCAACACCCGGCAATGTACAGAGCACAGTGTCCCCAACACCCGGGAATTTACAGAGCTCAGTGTCCCCAACACCCAGCAATGTACAGAGCTCAATATCCCCAACACCCGGCAATGTACAGAGCTCAGTGTCCCCAACACCCAGCAATGTACAGAGCTCAGTGTCCCCCACACCCAGCAATGTACAGAGCTCAGTGTCCCCAACACCCATCAATGTACAGAGCTCAGTGTCCCCAACACCCAGCAATGTACAGAGCTCAGTGTCCCCAACACCCGGCAATGTACAGAGCTCAGTGTCCCCAACACCCGGCAATGTACAGAGCTCAGTGTCCCCCAACACCCGGCAATGTACAGAGCTCAGTGTCCCCAACACCCGGCAATGTACAGAGCTCAGTTTCCCCCAACACCCGGCAATGTACAGAGCTCAGTGTCCCCCAACACCCGGCAATGTACAGAGCTCAGTGTCCCCAACACCCGGCAATGTACAGAGCTCAGTGTCCCCAACACCCGGCAATGTACAGAGCTCAGTGTCCCAAACACTCGGCAATGTACAGAGCTCAGCGTCCCCAACACCCGGCAATGTACAGAGCTCAGTGTCCCAACACCCGGCAATGTACAGAGCTCAGTGTCCCCAACACCCAGAAATGTACAGAGCTTAGTGACCCCAACACCCTGGAATGTACAGAGCTCAGTGTCCCCAACACCCGGCAATGTACAGAGCTCAGTGTCCCCAACACCCGGCAATGTACAGAGCTCAGTGTCCCCAACACCTGGCAATGTACAGAGCTCAGTGTCCCCAACACCCAGAAATGTACAGAGCTCAGTGTCCCCAACACCCAGCAATGTACAGAGCTTAGTGACCCCAACACCCGGCAATGTACAGAGCTCAGTGTCCCCAACACCCAGCAATGTACAGAGCTCAGTGACCCCCAACACCCGGCAATGTACAGAGCTCAGTGTCCCCAACACCCAGCAATGTACAGACCTCAGTGACCCCAACACCCAGCAATGTACAGAGCTCAGTGACCCCAACACCCGGTAATGTACAGAGCTCAGTGTCCCCAACACCCGGCAATGTACAGAGCTCAGTGTCCCCAACACCCGGCAATGTACAGAGCTTAGTGACCCCTACACCTTGCAATGTACAGAGCTTAGTGACCCCAACACCCAGCAATGTACAGAGCTCAGTGACCCCATCACCTGGCAATGTACAGAGCTTAGTGACCCCTACACCTTGCAATGTACAGAGCTTAGTGACCCCAACACCCAGCAATGTACAGACCTCAGTGACCCCAACACCCAGCAATGTACAGAGCTCAGTGACCCCAACCCCCGGTAATGTACAGAGCTCAGTGTCCCCAACACCTGGCAATGTACAGAGCTCAGTGTCTCCAACACCCGGCAATGTACAGAGCTTAGTGACCCCTACACCTTGCAATGTACAGAGCTTAGTGACCCCAACACCTGGCAATGTACAGAGCTCAGTGTCCCCAAAACCCTATTATGTCAGAGAAACTGCTGAGGTGCGGCTTGTTTAATATATAATGCCTAGTGGGGGTGCTATGTATACCTAGTGGGGTCCTCTATATAATTCCTTCTTGTGGGATCGGTATGTAAACACATGTGAGGACAGCTTTATAATCTCTTGCGGGGGCCTCAATGTAATCCCTAGTGGGGGCCTCTATGTAATCCCTAGTAGGAGTCTCTATGTAATCCCTAGAGGGGCCTCTATGTAATCCCTAGTGGGGGCCCCTATATAATCCCTAGCAGGGGCCTCTATATAATCCCTAGTGAGGGCCTCAATGTAATTCTTAGTGGGGGCCACGATGTAATCCCTAGTGAGGGCCCCCATGTAGTCCCTAGTAGGGGCCTCTATATAATCCCTAGTAGGGGCCTCTATATAATCCCTAGTGGGGGCCTCTATATAATCCCTAGTGGGGGCCTATATATAGTCCCTAGTGGGGGGCCTCTATATAATCCCTAGGGGGCCTCTATATAATCCCTAGTGAGGGACTCAATGTAATTCCTAGTGAGGGCCCCTATGTAATCCCTAGTAGGGGCGTCTATATAATCCCTAGTGGGGGCCTCTATATAATTCCTAGTGGGGGTCTCGATGTAATCCCTAGTAGGGGCCTCTTTATAATCCCTAGTGAGGGCCTCTATGTAATCCCTAGTGGGGGCCTCTATATAATCCTTAGGGGGGCCTCGATGTAATCTCTAGTGGGGCCCACGATTTAATCCCTAGTGAGAGCCTCTATATATTTCCTAGTGGGGGCCTCTATATAATTCGTAGTGGGGGTCTCGATGTAATCCCTAGTGGGGGCCTCTATATAATTCCTAGTGGGGGCCTCTATATAATTCCTAGTGGGGGTCTCGATGTAATCCCTAGTGGGGGCCTCTATGTAATCCCTAGTGGGAGCTGCTATGTAATCCCTGGGGGGGGTGTTGTGTAGTCCCTAGTGGGTTCCTCTATATAATCCCTAGTGGGGCAGCTGGGTGTTCCCATAGGGGCGGCAATATGTAATCCCTAGTTAAGGCCACTATGTAATCTCTAGTGTGGACAGGTACCAAATATCTAGTGGGGGTGCCAAACAATTTCTAGCAGGGGTTCTATGTAATCCCTAGTGGGGGCGTTATATAATGCTTAGTGGGGGGTCACTAGGTAATCCCTATTGGGGGCTGTATGTGATCCCTAGTGAGGTCCTCTATGTAATCCACGGTAGAGGCATTATATAATGCTTACTCTGTGCCTCTATGTAATCCCTAGTGGGGCCCCTTCAGTCATCTTGGCCCCACACTCACTATATCACCCCCTGTTGGCCATTATGTGTCATTTCATCTATCAGTTCTCTGTGTTGTACAGTGCGCTCCTCTTTGGGATAAAGAATTCAGGGTCGTTATGACAACATCGTAAAGCAGAAACATGAAATTTATTAACTCTAGAAATAAAACATTCTATCTCCTATTCCAGCTGTACCGGCTCTGGAAGTATCCGCTGAGAAATGTTTGGCCACTTGGACTTCGACATGTACAATTCCTCATCTGTGCCAACTAATAAAAAACGTTCCCCATGACCACACTAACACTTCAAGAGCCGGCGATGATGTAATAAGAGATAATTAATACGATATGCAATGTTTTTCCCTACCCTGCCTTATTTAATATTGACATTAAAACCCCTCATCGGAGTCACTCTGCTCAGCTTCGTTGTCGGAGAAGAAGATTAGCGGTGGAGGGTTGTAGTTAGGAAAGTTCTCCAGGTTACATTTCAGAAAGACGATGGGCTCCATTCCTTCCATGACATCCGAAGAACACTGCTTGTCCATAAACGTCTGCGGAGAGCTGAAAACACGCTCTGCAAAAATACTGGAGGGTGGGCACGTCAGGTACATGACCGCCAGCTTGGTTAAGGCCGGCCACAGCCAGGTTCTCTTCTGCCAGTAGATCAGGGGGTCGTCTTTGGCTCCGATAGTTTTATTGTCCTGAAGGTAGTTCTCCACCATGACGTTTGCGGAGTGGCTTTCTGTCGACAAGGAGGCCCCTGTAGACTTTGATGCCAGAAGGCCTACACTCTCCAAGTGTTCGATTAAAGATTTCTCCTTGTAAATTAAGGGCGCGGCAGCCATGTTCCTACTCCATGGGGGCCCACCTGCTTCCAAGTCCACCATCTTACCAGAAAACATCTCCGTCTCTGAGTTTCCACTGTCCCGAAACTGGCAAGATGTCCTACTTACTTGTGAGGAGTTAGAGGACAACATGACCTCCTTTACTTTCTTCACTAGGACCTGTTTCCAGTGGTCAATATCTGACTCTGGAGGCAGTATGGCCTCTATCCTTCCTTTGAATCGTGGATCCAGCAACGTGGACAGAACATACTCTTCCTTCTGGAACATTTCATTGACTCCGTAATCTATAGAAAGCTTGAGGGCCAGACTGTCGGCTATAACAACTCCATTGGCATCCCCCGTGCTTTCGAAATGTCCTCTGATTTTTTTCAGGAAGATATGGAGATAACGAAGTTCTGGCAACACCTGGCTGAGGCAGGAGTTATGGGAATTGACCTCACGGGTGGCCATCTCGAACGGTTGCAGGAGATCCACCAAGGATAGCATAAGGTTCCAGTGACTTGGGTTGAGAACGGTGTCCACCGTATCCACTTTGTGCATCAGGAAGTATGCCTGGACGGCTTTTTGTTGCTCCAGAAGCCTCTGCAGCATGTAGAATGTGGAAGTCCAGTGAGGAACCGTCTCTAGTTTTAAAGGCTGCTTTGGCAAGTTATTTTGGTACTGTAACCCTGCAAGGATTCTCCTCGCTCTAGCAGAGTGGATGAAATGGCCACATACTTTTCTGGCCACGGCAAGCATGCCTGCAATGTAACGGTTGTTCTGTAGAAAGTCTTTGACCAACAAATTCAGGGAATGGGTAAAGCAGGGGATGTAGGTGCAATTGGCGCCTTTGATGGCCTGAACGAGATTAAAGTCTCTATTGGAGATGAAAAAGCCAGGGCTTAAAGCGTTCGACATAAGCCAAAGGTTGGCCTGACGAATTAGTTCTTGCTGAATGCTGACTTCTGTGAATTCTTTTGGAAAACGTTTAACACAAAGAACAGCATACTTCCTCTCGGTAGGTTGGTCAGCCTCGGGGCTCATAACTGACCAGTGTGCCGTCAGAGACAAATAGTAAGAAGTGAGGTCACCACTCCACACATGGGCGGTGATGTGGATGAAGGGACACGATGACCTCTTCAGCTCCCTCGCTATGTTCTCGCACACAGCTTCATAGAGCTGAGGGACGGCCTTCTTAGAGAAAAACGATTTTGTGGGGACGGAGTACTGCGAGTCGGCTCTGCCCATGAATTTTTTAAAAGCCTTGGAGCTGACGAAGGAGTAGGGTAAGGCCGATTCACAGAGAAGCTCAGTAATATTCCTGTTCCACGCCTGGGCTTTTGAGTGGTTGGGGGGATACCTGCCAATGGGTTTAATTTTTGCGTTTGTGGGTGCCGCAACATTCCCTTTAAAAGATGGAAGAGACATCGGTGAAGAGACATCACTACCATCCATCACAGGTTCCTCACTGTCAAAGTTGTACTCCATTGGCATATTATAATGCATTTGGTTTATAGCTTCTGGCATATTAGAATACAAAGTGAGATCTGCCGGTCCAAAATTGCCGAAAGGAAATTCTGGATACATAGCCGACTCGTCCATGTCTTCATCTTCCTCATCCTCCACCTCTATGGCGTTGGTAATGTTCAGTTTATTAAACTTCCCCCTCCCCCACTCTATGGGATGTTTCCCCTCTAGATGTCTCATCAGTGCTGAGGTCCCAAAATGTCCACCCATTTTGCCACGGCTGACGCTTGTCTGGCATAACGTGCAGATGGCTCTGCAGATGTTGGTGCGGTCAAGGCAGAAAAACTGCCACACGGCAGAAATGGATTTCCTTCGGCGAGCTCCTAGAGGCACGGCGGAATAGTCCGGGATTGTAAAAGTTAGTGAACTTGAAGGCTGGGCGTATTCTAGGCCAAGCGAAGCACTGGAAGGGTCTCCTGTGTCAATAGTGAAATGGCCATTTGGAAGGGTTACCTTATCAACGTCCTCTAATTTCTTTCTTTTCCTTTCGTTGCCTTCTTCAAGCTGTCCTAGAGTTTGTTCCCTTCTTTCTTCCTCTTCGTCGCTGGAATCAATGATCTCATATGTTTTTGGTGAACTGGGATCCTGAGAAGGTAGAAAAGAGCAGTACTTAGTTTGCACACCTTTCTGAGCAGCATGTTGGGCACCGGGTAAGCAGGATGGGGCCTCGGGGGCTGGACTTTGATAGGCCTCATCCTTCTCCTCATCACCCTCAAAGGTTTCCTTTTCTTCTTCCTCCAGCTCTGCTCTCTGCAGCCTCATGGACGTCCGCTGGGCCCATTCCAGTGGGTGCTTGCATTCTAGATGGCGCTTCAGGGCCGTGGTTCCAAAATTACCCCCGAGCTTCCCTCGGCTGACACTCATTTTACAAAGTCCACATATGGCTCTGGTGATGTTGGTGGGGTTACGGGAGAAAAACTGCCAGACCTCCGAGGTGGACTTTCTCTTTCTGATTGGGCGCATCATTGAAGAGAGTATTCCATCCTCCCCACAGTGTCCTTTTCCCTGTACAGTGGAGAATACATTGTAAGGTGTACTGGGTCCATTTTTCCTTTTGCCAGGAGGAGCCGAACAAGTGGATCCTTCTTCAGACCTGTCCTCTTCCTCATCACTTGACTCCAATTTGATTTCAATTTCGGGGACTTTTTTGAAGTTGCTTCCGTCTTTTGGAGGACACTGAACTTTCACAAAATCCACTTCATTTGGATCAGCTGCTGGATGGAGGTTTGGGCTGGACTCGGTGTCCCCTGCCTGGTTCTTCTTGTTAGGAGACATCTCGGTACTCTGTGTGGCAGCCCTGGGGGTTGGCCTTCCTCTCGGAGACAAATGTAAAGCCATGCTGGGTGTAAATTAACTCTTACATGATGGAATGTTGGTGTGCGGATCTGATCTCTGGTGATCCGGTGAGACTCTAGATTGTGCTGTAGTTTCTGGAATGGGCGATTCCAGTGTGGCAGACTTCAAGTCCTGATGTTTGTACATTCCCAGGCCAATTTACATCCTGTATCAATCAGAGAAAATATAAAAAAATAATTAATATATTGCTGCTAGAATACTGGGATCATGTATTCTACCAAAAAAGTTATTTTATAATGGGAATATTCTTCTTAAAACGTACCCAAAAAAAGGTTCACCTGGAAAGAACATAGTGCTCACCCTCAAACCACTAGTTACGAAATGTGTATCAAGAAGCATCAACAATTGGAATGCATTAACCTCCTCCTGAAAATACTACAGAACCCACCACTTCCAGGATTTTGCATGTTCTGGTCCCCCGCTCTGTTCACTAGTTCCTCCAGCTGACCCTTATGTTACCAGCAGTGGCGGTGCGTCCATAGTGGGCACAGGAGCGCCGCCCCCTCTGGACGAGGTAAGTGTGAATGGGCGAGTGGGCGAGCGGCCGGCCAGGTGTGTTAGCCGCCTCCCCCAAAAATGGAGCACCAGTCACTTACCCCTGCTCTTCAATACAGCAAAGCTGAGTGGTGCAGACAGAAGGAACGCTGAGTATTAGATTTTGCAGGGCATACTTTATAAAATGTGTACTCCACTGAAGGCATCAAATCTCTTCATGTATGGGCAGCTATGTACAATTGCGTCATGTCATTATTATATCCGTTTGATCGGTCACCAATCGCTAATGTAATCCTGTCACCAAGATACAACATAACCTCACATGATCATCATTATTATATTATATTATATCCGGGTGACAGGAGGATTATGTGATGGAATGCAGTGGCGGTGCGTCCATAGTGGGCGCAGGAGCGCCGCCCCCTCTCTCCTCTGCACCGTCAACAATACATACATTCATGCATTGCATGAATGTATGCATTGTCGCCGGCGCCGCTGCCGCCCACTATTCAGATGGCCGGCCCCCTGGCGAGCGCCGGCCATCTGAATAACAGCAGTTGGTTGGTTTTTGGAAGTGCCTATCAGAGCCAGCGGCCTGTGGGCTGTAATCGTCTTCAGAATAGTTAACCAGGGGACGCATGGGCTGTGCATTCCTTGGTTAACACTGACACGCATCTCAGTCAATCAGGTTCACCGGGTCTGGTTACCGGTAACCTGATTGGCTGAAGCGACATCAAGGATGGAAGAAGACATGAGGGAGCGTGGAGGAGGACGGCGCTGACCCAAGGAAGGTAAGTGCCGGGCTAGGGGGGAAACTGGCTGTATTTGGGCACAGTGGCTGCGTTTAATGGGCACAGTGGTGGCAATTGACGTTCTTTTTTTTTTTTTCAGTTTGTTTGCACCCCCCCAAAAAATTTTGAGCACCAGCCGCCACTGATGGAATGTTATATTATGATCAGTAATATTATTTTTAATCCAGGAGATATTCCGTATTCTTCTCATAATATATTGTATGATGTCATCTATCACTGTCAGCGGTAATATCAATCAATGTAATGTTTTGCTTCTCAATAATGTCATATTGTAATGTGTGATGTCATATTGTAATATGTGATGTCATATTGTAATGTGTGATGTCATATTGTAATGTGTGATGGCATATTGTATTGTGTGATGGTATATCATATTGCTGTGATATTATTGTGAATCTATTTTTTTTTTTTTTGGTGACTGTTGTATAAGGATGAGCCTCGTGTTCGACTCGAACATCAGCTGTTCGATCGTTCGACGAAGATCGAACGTTATCGGCCGTTCACGCCAAATTCGAGTGACGCGAACGGCCCACAATACACTGCACTATCGCAGTGCAATCCCGGCACTGTGATTGGCCAAGCATGTACTGTGACCCCGCATGCTTGGCCAATCACAGTGCCGGCAGCGAGGAGAGCCATAATTGGCCACAGGCAGGATGCCTGTGGCCAATCATAGCTCAGGGGGGTTTAGTACACGCCCCACACTATAAAAGGCCGCCAGCGCGGAGGCCTTGTGCAGTGTGTTCCGGCGTGCAGGGAAAGAGCTACATAGGCAGGGACAGTGTGTTCTACGTTGTGTTCTTTTCTCAGGCATCTGCAGGAGTTTCTGTTCATTGCTGTTCTCTAAGCTACATAGGCAGGCAGGGACAGTGTGTTCTTTTCTCAGGCATTTGAAGCAGTTAGTGGGTGTTGTGTGCCCTAGTGCAGTATACACCTGTATATACCCGTCATTGCTGTTCTCTAATAAAGGCATCTGCTGGAGTTAGTGGGTGTTGTGTGCCTCCAGCACAGTATACACTACCCATTATTGCTGGTTTTCCCATCTCCCTGCAGGCCATTACTATGTCTGGAAGGCCAACAAGGAGAGGCAGACAGTCACGAGCCAATAAAAGAGGGCAAGCAGGCTCTGTGTCTAGAGACAACAGTGCTGGTCGTGGACGCGGTGCATCGCCATCAGCACGTGGCCATGGGACAGGCTTGTCCTTATTTTCGGCAGCTGGACGTGTTGAGCCGCATCATGCCGAAGACTTGGTAGAGTGGATGACCAAGCCCTCCTCATCCTCCTCATCCTCTCTCACCCAGGCTCAGGATACTGGCAAAGCAGCTGCCAAAGCGTCCTCTTCCCTGGTATCAATGTCATCATCAGTCACTCCTTCCCTAGACCCACCGTGTCCTCCTGAGGAGTCCCCCGAACTGTTTGAGCACAGTGTTGGATACATGCTCCAGGAGGATGCCCAGCGTTTCGAAGGGTCTGATGATGAAACCCAGCTAGAGGAAGGCAGTAGCGTGAGCGCAGAGAGGGGATGCTCAAGAAGGACAGCAATCTGGCAGTAATGTTCCAGCAGCTGCAGCATACTGCCAGATTGGCTCCAGTGATGAGGAGGGAGGGGATGATGAGGTCACTGACTCCACGTGGGTGCCTAATAGGAGAGAGGAGGAGGAGGATGAGGAGGAGGCACATCTCCAACGAGGCAGGATGCCCTTGAATGGCCAGCGTATGGGCAGCACACCGACGGAATCACACCGCAGAGCTCCGCCTGTGCAGGGCGCTGCCTCTGCCCGTTATTCCAAAAGTTCTTTGGTGTGGGCCTTTTTTGAGTCGAGTGCATCAGATCGCACAGCTGCTGTTTGCAACATATGTCTCAAGCGTATATCGCGTGGCCAAAACATCAGCCGCTTGGGCACCACATGCTTGACCAGACATATGTTGACCTGCCATGCAGCTCGTTGGCAAGCCTACCTTAAAGACCCACACCAAAGAACAAAGCGGACCTCTCCTTGCACCGCATCAGCTGGGATCTCCAACCCCACTATACCTTCAGTCCTCTCTGAAACATGCACTGAGAGGAATGAAGGTGTAGAATTAGGTGTGTCACAGCCAAGTACTTGCGGGCACTCTGCTAGCAGTACACCAACGTCCGATTCTAGCAGGCAAATTTCCCTGCCCCAGCTGCTGGACCGTCGAAAGAAGTTCACTCCCAGCCATCCACATGCCCAGCGGTTGAATGCTAGCTTGGCTAAATTGCTAGTGCTTCAACTGCTGCCTTTTCAGTTGGTAGACTCGGCCCCCTTCCGTGAGTTTGTGCAATGTGCGGTTCCTCAGTGGCAGGTTCCCAAACGCCACTTTTTCTCACGGAAGGCGATTCCGGCTCTCTACCGGCATGTGGAAGGCAATGTCTTGGCCTCGCTGGACAGGGCGGTCAGCGGTAAGGCGCATATTACCGCTGACTCATGGTCCAGCAGGCATGGACAGGGACGTTACCTTTCTTTCACGGCCCATTGGGTCACTCTTTTGGCAGCTGGGAAGGATGCAGGACAAGGTGCAGTAGTGTTGGAGGTTGTTCCACCACCACGCCTACAAAATGCTACTACTGGTTGTGACACACCTCTCTCCTCCACCCCCTCCTCTTCTTCTTCCTCCATGGCCTCTTCCTGTGGTTTGTCCTCGTAACCAGCGGTGCTCCGTAGGCGTTCAAGGGGCTACGCAAGTACGCAGGCAAAAAGATGCCATGCCGTGCTTGCACTGGTGTGTTTGGGGGACAGGAGCCACACTGGGGCAGAGGTTCTGTCAGCTCTGCAGGGGCAGGCCGAGAGGTGGTTGACGCCACGCCAGCTTAAGCCAGGAATGGTGGTTTGCGACAATGGCACCAACCTCCTCTCCGCCCTCCGACAGGGACAACTGACCCATGTGCCCTGTGTGGCTCACGTCCTTAACCTGGTGGTGCAGCGGTTCTTGGGCAGGTACCCGGGCTTACAGGATGTCCTGAGGCAGGCCAGGAAAGTCTGTGTGCATTTCCGCAGATCTTATAATGCCAGTGCTCGCCTGGCTGAGCTGCAAAAGGAGTTGAACCTGCCCAAGAACCGCCTTATATGTGACATGCCCACCAGGTGGAACTCAACGTTGGCCATGCTGCAGCGGCTGCACATGCAGCAGAGGGCCATCAATGAGTACCTGTGCGACTACGGCACCAGGACAGGGTCAGGGGTGCTCTGGTTTTTTTCACCACGCCAGTGGGGCATGATCAGGGATGCATGCACTGTCCTGGCACCATTTGAGGAGGCCACGAGGATGGTAAGCAGTGACAGTGCATGCATCAGTGACACTGTACCTCTTGTCCACCTGTTGGAGCATACGCTGCGTGGAATAATGGACAGGGCACTTGAGGCAAAACAGAGGCAGGAAGAGGAGGACTTCCTTCCCTTTCAAGGCCCCCTTTACCCAGACAGTGTTCCTTCTGTCCCACCCATCACACAGGAAGAGGAGGAGGAGGAGGAGGTGGAGGATTGTGTCAGCGTGGAGGTGGAGCCTGGCACTCAGCATCAACAGCAGCAGTCTTTTAGGGATGATTTACAGTCCCAACAAACCCGTGGACTTGTACGTGGCTGGGAGGAGGTGGCTGCGGATCATGTCGTCCTTAGTGACCCAGAGGACTCCGGACCGAATGCCTCAGCTAACCTACGCTGCATGGCCTCCCTGATCCTGCAAAGTCTGCGGAAGGATCCTCGTATTCTTCGGATCAAGGAGAGGGACCATTACTGGCTGGCCACTCTCCTTGATCCACGGTACAAGGGTAAGGTTGCGGACCTTATCTTACCGTCGCAGAGTGAGCAGAGGATGAGACAACTCCTGGAGGCCTTGCAGAAAGGTCTGTGCAACGCGTTCCCAGAGACTGGGAGGTTACAAACTCCTGGTCCTGGACAACGAGTTGCTGAGGCTTCGGTCAGTCAAAGAAGGAGCGGTGGGGAAGGGGGCCGTCTGACCGATGCGTTCAGACAATTCTTTAGTCCGCAGCCCCAAAGTATGATCGGTTCCAGCAACCATCGCCAGCGTCTGATATACATGGTGCAGGAATACCTAGGGGCAAGGTCAGACTTGGACACCTTCCCCACCGAAAATCCTCTGGCTTACTGGGTCTTGAGGATGGATCACTGGCCAGAGCTTGCACAGTATGCAATTGAGCTACTGGCCTGTCCTGCATCCAGCGTTCTTTTGGAACGCACATTCAGTGCTGCTGGAGGCTTTGTCACAGATCACAGGGTGCGCCTGTCCACCGACTCGGTTGATCGACTGACCTTCATAAAGATGAACCAGTCTTGGATCACCACCAGCTACCAAGCACCTGAAGCTGATATAACAGAATAATTTATTTTGAAATGTCACATTCCTTCAAGACTGCCTATGCTGATGCTGAGTGACTGTCCTGTTATGTTGACTGACTATCCTCCTCCTCAATGATCCGATTCATGATGATAGCTTGGAAGAACATTTTTGTTTCTGGGTGCCGCCACCAGTGGCTAAAGCCCAATTTTTCAGCCCCTGTTTAACAGGGGCATGTAATTACAATTTTTTATGCAATACTTTGCAACAGGGCTCATTGCTGTGCTCCAAGTACAGTATCTGTGAGGGGTTGCAGTGTTGTGGCACCAGTGCCTAAGGCCCAATTTTTCTGCCCCTGTTCAACAGGGGCATGTAATTACAATTCTTGATCTAATAATTCACAGCAGGGCCCATTCCTGCACCCACCAAGAGTAACTGTGAGGGCTTACAGTGTTGTAGCACCAGCACCACCATCAAAGGCCCAATTTTTCTGCCCCTGTTCAACAGGGGCATGCAATTACAATTCCTGATACAATAGTTCACAGCAGGGCGTTCCAGCGCCCACCAAGAGTAACTGTGAGTGCTCACAGTGTTGTGGCAACACCAACATGTAAGGGGCAAATTTCAGCAGAGTATATACGGCAGGTCCCTACTTTCAAACATCCAACTTACAAACGACTCCTCCATGCAAACGCAAGAAGACAACAGGAAGTGAGAGGAAATCTACCACTAGGAAGGAAAATTCTCTCCTGTAAGAATAAATATGGGAGAAAGGTGTCTCCTCTGTACTGATGCTTTATCAGCAATCCTTGTTTCAATAAAAAACCCAAATTTTCAAAAAACAGTTGTCATTGGGACGGAAAGTGAGGTGAAATGTTCTGAACAGGGGCACAGACAGCAAAACAAATGTTACAGGGGTGATAACCCTTACCTATGTTTTCCAAAAAGTTTAAAAATAGATTTTTGGTCTGGAGCTACACTTAAACAATGTACCTGTTCAAAATTACAAACAGATTCTACATAAGAACAAACCTACAGTCCCTGTCTTGTATGCACCGCCTGTATACGGCTGTTCAGAGTATATAGGGCCTTTTTTATTTTATGTGCGGGGTTCCCCTTAATATCCATACAAGACCCAAAGGGGCTGGTAATGGGCTGGGGTAGGGGGGGGGGGGTCATGGGGTAGCTATGCCATTTTTCTTAAAGATTTTCATCCATATTACCGGGACCAGACATTACATTAAAGCCGCAAGCAGTTTTAAATGGCTTTTTTTTCCTTTAGAAGTGTCATTTTGTGCAGGGACAGTTCTAAACACGGGAAACACGTGGCACTTCACAGGCATACTTTAGACACCCCCCAGGTACAATATTTAAAGGAATATTTGACTTTTTTTTTTCACTTTATGCATCATTAAAATGACTGCTCCCGAAAAACGACCGTTTTTAAAACTTCTTTTTGCATTGATACATGTCCCCTGGTGCAGAACCCGGGTTCCCAAACCCTTTTTAGGACAATAACATGCATAATAGTTGTTATAATTAGCACTTTAGAATCCGAACGTTCGCATCCATTGTATTTAATAGGGTTCTAATGTTCGTACGAACTTTCGGTCCGTTCGCGGGTTCTGGTGCGAACCGAACCCGGGGGTGTTCGGCTCATCACTAATGTTGTATTGTGTGATGTGATTATCAGTGCAGTGTTATTATAAATCAATGTACGGTAATGTCTGGTGTCTCTGTGATGTCATATTGTATGGGTGTGATGTTATTATTATTCTGTGGATGTGATGTCATTTTATATCAATGTCTTTTGTGTGAATGTCGTGTATCATTATTATGTATGTCTGTGATGTTACTTTGTATCAAAGTTTTGGATTTGTTGTGTGATGTCATATTGTATGGGTGTGATGTTATTATGAACCCCGGTGACAGTTTGTATCCCTGTCCTCATATATTGTATATCTGGGATGAGATGATCGGATTGTGGTGATGATGTCATTGTGTATCAGTGTGATTGTATTTGTGTTATTTAGTATAAATGTTTTGCTTTCTGGGATTATTGTATCGGTGTTACATTGTATCGTATTATATATTATGTATTGGTGAGATGTTACATTGTATCGTATTATATATTATGTATCGGTGTGATGTTACATTGTATCATATGATATATTATGTATCGGTGAGATGTTACATTGTATCACATGATATATTATGTATCGGTGAGATGTTACATTGTAGTATATGATATATTATGTATCGGTGAGATGTTACATTGTATCGTATGATATATTATGTATCGGTGAGATGTTACATTGTAGTATATGATATATTATGTATCGGTGAGATGTTACATTGTATCGTATGATATATTATGTATCGGTGAGATGTTACATTGTATCATATGATGATATATTATGTATCGGTGAGATGTTACATTGTATCATATGATATATTATGTATCGGTGAGATGTTACATTGTATCGTATGATATATTATGTATCGGTGAGATGTTACATTGTATCATATGATATATTATGTATCGGTGTGATGTTACATTGTATCACATGTTATATTATGTATCGGTGAGATGTTACATTGTATCACATGATATATTATGTATCGGTGAGATGTTACATTGTAGTATATGATATATTATGTATCGGTGAGATGTTACATTGTATCACATGATATATTATGTATTGGTGAGATGTTACATTGTATCATATGATATATTATGTATCGGTGAGATGTTACATTGTAGTATATTATATATTATGTATCGGTGTGATGTTACATTGTAGTATATGATATATTATGTATCGGTGAGATGTTACATTGTAGTATATGATATATTATGTATCGGTGTGATGTTACATTGTATCATATGATATATTATGTATCGGTGTGATGTTACATTGTAGTATATGATATATTATGTATCGGTGAGATGTTACATTGTAGTATATGATATATTATGTATCGGTGTGATGTTACATTGTAGTATATGATATATTATGTATCGGTGAGATGTTACATTGTAGTATATGATATATTATGTATCGGTGAGATGTTACATTGTAGTATATGATATATTATGTATCGGTGTGATGTTACATTGTATCACATGATATATTATGTATCGGTGTGATGTTACATTGTAGTATATGATATATTATGTATCGGTGAGATGTTACATTGTAGTATATGATATATTATGTATCGGTGTGATGTTACATTGTAGTATATGATATATTATGTATCGGTGAGATGTTACATTGTAGTATATGATATATTATGTATCGGTGAGATGTTACATTGTAGTATATGATATATTATGTATCGGTGTGATGTTACATTGTATCACATGATATATTATGTATCGGTGAGATGTTACATTGTATCATATGATGATATATTATGTATCGGTGAGATGTTACATTGTAGTATATGATATATTATGTATCGGTGAGATGTTACATTGTAGTATATGATATATTATGTATCGCTGTGATGTTACATTATATCACATGATATATTATGTATCGGTGTGATGTTACATTGTATCGTATGATATATTATGTATCGGTGAGATGTTACATTGTATCGTATGATATATTATGTATCGGTGAGATGTTACATTGTAGTATATGATATATTATGTATCGGTGAGATGTTACATTGTATCGTATGATGATATATTATGTATCGGTGAGATGTTACATTGTATCATATGATGATATATTATGTATCGGTGAGATGTTACATTGTATCGTATGATGATATATTATGTATCGGTGTGATGTTACATTGTATCATATGATATATTATGTATCGGTGAGATGTTACATTGTAGTATATGATATATTATGTATCGGTGAGATGTTACATTGTATCGTATGATATATTATGTATCGGTGAGATGTTACATTGTATCACATGATATATTATGTATCGGTGAGATGTTACATTGTATCGTATGTTATATTATGTATCGGTGAGATGTTACATTGTATCGTATGATATATTATGTATCGGTGAGATGTTACATTGTATCGTATGTTATATTATGTATCGGTGAGATGTTACATTGTATCGTATGATGTTATATATGTATCGGTGAGATGTTACATTGTATCATATGATATATTATGTATCGGTGAGATGTTACATTGTATCATATGATATATTATGTATCGGTGAGATGTTACATTGTATCGTATGATATATTATGTATCGGTGAGATGTTACATTGTATCGTATGATGTTATATATGTATCGGTGAGATGTTACATTGTATCATATGATATATTATGTATCGGTGAGATGTTACATTGTATCATATGATATATTATGTATCGGTGAGATGTTACATTGTATCATATGATATATTATGTATCGGTGAGATGTTACATTGTATCGTATGATATATTATGTATCGGTGAGATGTTACATTGTATCGTATGTTATATTATGTATCGGTGAGATGTTACATTGTATCGTATGATGTTATATATGTATCGGTGAGATGTTACATTGTATCATATGATATATTATGTATCGGTGAGATGTTACATTGTAGTATATGATATATTATGTATCGGTGAGATGTTACATTGTATCGTATGATGTTATATATGTATCGGTGAGATGTTACATTGTATCACATGATATATTATGTATCGGTGAAATGTTACATTGTATCGTATGTTATATTATGTATCGGTGAGATGTTACATTGTATCGTATGATGTTATATATGTATCGGTGATGTTATTTGTATATTTTGTTGGGTGTTTTCTGCTCTGTACCTCAGTAATCGGCCATGATCCTCTCCCAGGGTGGAATGAACCATTGAGAGTGGGGGGAGGGGACTCACATTGCTCATTCTGGTCTGTGCTGGGAGTGATCAGATGATTCCTGTCCCCCCCCCCCCCTCTGATGTGTGGAATGGTAGAGTCCAGGAGGCAGAGCTGCTCAGTAACCCTTTCCTCCCCAGCAGTATGGAGGGGAGGGGGAGGGGTGACACAATCAGGTCCTTCCTGCTCCCAGTATTGGATTTCCGGGTGTAGATTTGTCTCTGTCCTGCGCAGAGCCTCCCCACACCATACAATCCCATCTGTACAATCCGTGCCACAGATCCCAACCTTCCTGGTAACGATGAAGCTGGAAAATGTTTGTACCTCCAATAAATTTCCAGCATGCCGGACAATCTAAAAAAAAATAAAAAATGACAAAATGACAAAATGTAATTTTATTTTTCCAGGATTTTGAGATTTTTGTGTCCTTTTTTAATGTTACAAAAATAAAATAATTGGGCGCCATTCCCACTTCACACGGCGGGAAGTTGCGTTCCTGCGGGGGATTTTTCTGCAGGGGATTTCCACGTGATTCCACATGTCAGGAGTACGGCTGCCCAATCTGCGTCTGTTACCGAAAAGAAGCTCCTTTATGGGCGACGAGCTTCACACGATTTTTAAAAGTCGCTGTTTTGCTGCGATTACCGTGCGGTTTGGTTGCGTGACAATCGTGATGAAATCGCACCGTGTTTGGGGTGATATTTAGTATGAATGGCACCCGGGGGGAATGTTTTGCACCAATTGTCGTACGATTTGGAAGCGCGGCGGGCAAAATGGCGGCTATTCCGCTCATGATTGTAAATAGCAAAGTGTGGGCGGGACTATTAGAATAGAGTTGTCTGATTGGTTCACACGCAATTCTATCCATAAACATCACTAGCGCTGGGCGCCCGGGGCATGTACCCCAAATCTATTGGAGAGTCCCAATGCCACAACCCCCACATTTCCTTCAGCAGCAGTTTCTGTCCCGCCACCTGTCAGACCTGTAATACAAAGTCATATCTCCTCCCCCGCTCTGCGATACAAGTCTGACAGGCGGTGGGGTGGGGGGGAGGGGATACAGGAGCTGCTAAAGCACACAAAGTAAGGAAAAATGTGGGCTGTTCAAGAATCGGGGGACTCAACGACAGACAATGCCAAGGTAAGTACATTCCAGGGAGGGAGGAGGGGACCCCAGCACTGTGCATTATTTACATCTGACCCCTGTGCTTTGTGTATAGTGTACCCCTGACCTCTGCACTCTGTGTGTTATACACTCCTGACCCCTGCACTCTGTGTGCTATACACTCCTGACCCCTGCACTCTGTGTGTTATACACTCCTGACCCCGGCACTCTGTGTGTTATACACTCCTGACCCCTGCACTCTGTGTGTTATACACTCCTGACCCCTGCACTCTGTGTGTTATACACTCCTGACCCCTGCACTCTGTGTGCTATACACTCCTGACCCCTGCACTCTGTGTGTTATACACTCCTGACCCCTGCACTCTGTGTGTTATACACTCCTGACCCCTGCACTCTGTGTGTTATACACTCCTGACCCCTGCACTCTGTGTGTTATACACTCCTGACCCCTGCACTCTGTGTGCTATACACTCCTGACCCCTGCACTCTGTGTGTTATACACTTCTGACCCCTGCACTCTGTGTGTTATACACTCCTGACCCCTGCACTCTGTGTGTTATACACTCCTGACCCCTGCACTCTGTGTGCTATACACTCCTGACCCCTGCACTCTGTGTGTTATAAACTCCTGACCCCTGCACTCTGTGTGTTATACACTCCTGACCCCGGCACTCTGTGTGTTATACACTCCTGACCCCGGCACTCTGTGTGTTATACACTCCTGACCCCGGCACTCTGTGTGTTATACACTCCTGACCCCTGCACTCTGTGTGCTATACACTCCTGACCCCTGCACTCTGTGTGCTATACACTCCTGACCCCTGCACTCGGTGTGTTATACACTCCTGACCCCTGCACTCTGTGTGTTATACACTCCTGACCCCTGCACTCTGTGTGCTATACACTCCTGACCCCTGCACTATGTGTGCTATACACTCCTGACCCCTGCACTCTGTGTGCTATACACTCCTGACCCCTGCACTCTGTGTGTTATACACTCCTGACCCCTGCACTCTGTGTGTTATACACTCCTGACCCCTGCACTCTGTGTGCTATACACTCCTGACCCCTGCACTCTGTGTGTTATACACTCCTGACCCCTGCACTCTGTGTGCTATACACTCCTGACCCCTGCACTCTGTGTGTTATACACTCCTGACCCCTGCACTCTGTGTGTTATACACTCCTGAACCCTGCACTCTGTGTGCTATACACTCCTGACCCCTGCACTCTGTGTGCTATACACTCCTGACCCCTGCACTCTGTGTGTTATACACTCCTGACCCCTGCACTCTGTGTGTTATACACTCCTGACCCCGGCACCCTGTGTGTTATACACTCCTGACCCCTGCACTCTGTGTGTTATACACTCCTGACCCCTGCACTCTGTGTGCTATACACTCCTGACCGCTGCACTCTGTGTGTTATACACTCCTGACCCCTGCACTCTGTGTGTTATACACTCCTGACCCCGGCACCCTGTGTGCTATACACTCCTGACCGCTGCACTCTGTGTGTTATACACTCCTGACCCCTGCACTCTGTGTGTTATACACTCCTGACCCCGGCACCCTGTGTGCTATACACTCCTGACCCCTGCACTCTGTGTGTTATACACTCCTGACCCCTGCACTCTGTGTGCTATACACTCCTGACCGCTGCACTCTGTGTGTTATACACTCCTGACCCCTGCACTCTGTGTGTTATACACTCCTGACCTCTGCACTCTGTGTGTTATACACTCCTGACCTCTGCACTCTGTGTGTTATACACTCCTGACCCCGGCACTCTGTGTGTTATACACTCCTGACCCCGGCACTCTGTGTGTTATACACTCCTGACCCCTGCACTCTGTATGCTATACACTCCTGACCCCTGCACTCTGTGTGTTATACACTCCTGACCCCTGCACTCTGTGTGTTATACACTCCTGACCCCTGCACTCTGTGTGTTATACACTCCTGACCCCTGCACTCTGTGTGCTATACACTCCTGACCCCTGCACTCTGTGTTCTATACACTCCTGACCCCTGCACTCTGTGTGTTATACACTCCTGACCCCTGCACTCTGTGTGTTATACACTCCTGACCCCTGCACTCTGTGTGTTATACACTCCTGACCTCTGCACTCTGTGTGTTATACACTCCTGACGCCTGCACTCTGTGTTATGCACTCCTGACCCCTGCACTCTGTGTGTTATACACTCCTGACCTCTGCACTCTGTGTGTTATACACTCCTGACCTCTGCACTCTGTGTGTTATACACTCCTGACCCCGGCACTCTGTGTGTTATACACTCCTGACCCCGGCACTCTGTGTGTTATACACTCCTGACCCCGGCACTCTGTGTGTTATACACTCCTGACCCCTGCACTCTGTGTGCTATACACTCCTGACCCCTGCACTCTGTGTGTTATACACTCCTGACCCCTGCACTCTGTGTGCTATACACTCCTGACCCCTGCACTCTGTGTGTTATACACTCCTGACCCCTGCACTCTGTTTGTTATACACTCCTGACCCTTGCACTCTGTGTGCTATACACTCCTGACCCCTGCACTCTGTGTGTTATACACTCCTGACCCCTGCACTCTGTGTGCTATACACTCCTAACGCCTGAACTCTGTGTGTTATACACTCCTGACCCCGGCACCCTGTGTGCTATACACTCCTGACCCCTGCACTCTGTGTGTTATACACTCCTGACCCCTGCACTCTGTGTGCTATACACTCCTGACCGCTGCACTCTGTGTGTTATACACTCCTGACCCCTGCACTGTGTGTTATACACTCCTGACCCCGGCACCCTGTGTGCTATACTCTCCTGACCCCTGCACTTTGTGTGTTATACACTCCTGACCCCTGCACCCTGTGTGCTATACACTCCTGACCCCTGCACTCTGTGTGTTATACACTCCTGACCCCTGCACTCTGTGTGTTATACACTCCTGACCCCTGCACTCTGTGTGTTATACACTCCTGACCCCGGCACCCTGTGTGTTATACACTCCTGACCCCGGCACACTGTGTGCTATACACTCCTGACCGCTGCACTCTGTGTGTTATACACTCCTGACCCCTGCACTGTGTGTTATACACTCCTGACCCCGGCACCCTGTGTGCTATACTCTCCTGACCCCTGCACTTTGTGTGTTATACACTCCTGACCCCTGCACCCTGTGTGCTATACACTCCTGACCCCTGCACTCTGTGTGTTATACACTCCTGACCCCGGCACTCTGTGTGTTATACACTCCTGACCCCCGCACTCTGTGTGCTATACACTCCTGACCCCGGTACGCTGTGTGCTATACACTCCTGACGCCTGCACTCTGTGTTATGCACTCCTGACCCCTGCACTATGTGTGTTATACACTCCTGACCCCTGCACTCTGTATGCTATACACTCCTGACCCCTGCACTCTGTGTGTTATACACTCCTGACCCCTGCACTCTGTGTGTTATACACTCCTGACCCCTGCACTCTGTGTGTTATACACTCCTGACCCCTGCACTCTGTGTGCTATACACTCCTGACCCCGGCACTCTGTGTGCTATACACTCCTGACCCCTGCACTCTGTGTGCTATACACTCCTGACCCCTGCACTCTGTGTGTTATACACTCCTGACCCCTGCACTCTGTGTGTTATACACTCCTGACCCCGGCACACTGTGTGCTATACACTCCTGACGCCTGCACTATGTGTTATGCACTCCTGACCCCTGCACTGTGTGTGTTATACACTCCTGACCCCGGCACTCTGTGTGTTATACACTCCTGACCCCGGCACTCTGTGTGCTATACACTCCTGACCCCTGCACTCTGTGTGTTATACACTCCTGACCCCTGCACTCTGTGTGTTATACACTCCTGACCTCTGCACTCTGTGTGTTATACACTCCTGACCCCTGCACTCTGTGTGTTATACACTCCTGACCCCTGCACTCTGTGTGTTATACACTCCTGACCCCTGCACTCTGTGTGCTATACACTCCTGACCCCGGCACTCTGTGTGCTATACACTCCTGACCCCTGCACTCTGTGTGCTATACACTCCTGACCCCTGCACTCTGTGTGTTATACACTCCTGACCCCTGCACTCTGTGTGTTATACACTCCTGACCCCTGCACTCTGTGTGTTATACACTCCTGACCCCGGCACACTGTGTGCTATACACTCCTGACGCCTGCACTATGTGTTATGCACTCCTGACCCCTGCACTGTGTGTGTTATACACTCCTGACCCCGGCACTCTGTGTGTTATACACTCCTGACCCCGGCACTCTGTGTGCTATACACTCCTGACCCCTGCACTCTGTGTGTTATACACTCCTGACCCCTGCACTCTGTGTGTTATACACTCCTGGCCTCTGCACTCTGTGTTTTATACACTCCTGACCCCGGCACTCTGTGTGTTATACACTCCTGACCCCTGCACTCTGTGTGCTATACACTCCTGACCCCTGCACTCTGTGTGTTATACACTCCTGACCCCTGCACTCTGTGTGCTATACACTCCTGACCCCTGCACTCTGTGTGTTATACACTCCTGACCCCTGCACTCTGTGTGTTATACACTCCTGACCCCTGCACTCTGTGTGCTATACACTCCTGACCCCTGCACTCTGTGTGTTATACACTCCTGACCCCTGCACTCTGTGTGCTATACACTCCTGACCCCTGCACTCTGTGTGTTATACACTCCTGACCCCTGCACTCTGTGTGTTATACACTCCTGACCCCTGCACTCTGTGTGTTATACACTCCTGACCCCTGCACTCCGTGTGCTATACACTCCTGACCCTTGCACTCTGTGTGTTATACACTCCTGACCCCTACACTATGTGTGCTATACACTCCTGACCCCTGCACTCTGTGTGTTATACACTCCTGACCCCCGCACTCTGTGTGCTATACACTCCTGACCCCGGCACACTGTGTGCTATACACTCCTGACGCCTGCACTCTGTGTTATGCACTCCTGACCCCTGCACTATGTGTGTTATACACTCCTGACCCCGGCACTCTGTGTGCTATACACTCCTGACCCCGGCACTCTGTGTGCTATACACTCCTGACCCCTGCACTCTGTGTGTTATACACTCCTGACCCCTGCACTGTGTGTGTTATACACTCCTGACCCCGGCACTCTGTGTGTTATACACTCCTGACCCCGGCACTCTGTGTGCTATACACTCCTGACCCCTGCACTCTGTGTGTTATACACTCCTGACCCCTGCACTCTGTGTGTTATACACTCCTGACCTCTGCACTCTGTGTGTTATACACTCCTGGCCTCTGCACTCTGTGTTTTATACACTTCTGACCCCGGCACTCTGTGTGTTATACACTTCTGACCCCTGCACTCTGTGTGCTATACACTCCTGACCCCTGCACTCTGTGTGTTATACACTCCTGACCCCTGCACTCTGTGTGCTATACACTCCTGACCCCTGCACTCTGTGTGCTATACACTCCTGACCCCTGCACTCTGTGTGTTATACACTCCTGACCCCTGCACTGTGTGTGTTATACACTCCTGACCCCGGCACTCTGTGTGCTATACACTCCTGACCCCTGCACTCTGTGTGTTATACACTCCTGACCCCTGCACTCTGTGTGTTATACACTCCTGACCTCTGCACTCTGTGTGTTATACGCTCCTGGCCTCTGCACTCTGTGTGTTATACACTCCTGACCCCTGCACTCTGTGTGCTATACACTCCTGACCCCTGCACTCTGTGTGTTATACACTCCTGACCCCGGCACTCTGTGTGTTATACACTCCTGACCCCGGCACTCTGTGTGTTATACACTCCTGACCCCTGCACTCTGTGTGCTATACACTCCTGACCCCTGCACTCTGTGTGTTATACACTCCTGACCCCTGCACTCTGTGTGCTATACACTCCTGACCCCTGCACTCTGTGTGTTATACACTCCTGACCCCTGCACTCTGTGTGCTATACACTCCTGACCCCTGCACTCTGTGTGTTATACACTCCTGGCCCCTGCACTCTGTGTGCTATACACTCCTGACCCCTGCACTCTGTGTGCTATACACTCCTGACCCCTGCACTCTGTGTGTTATACACTCCTGATCCCTGCACTCTGTGTGTTATACACTCCAGACCCCTGCACTCTGTGTGCTATACACTCCTGACCCCTGCACTCTGTGTGTTATACACTCCTGACCCCTGCACTCTGTGTGCTATACACTCCTGACCCCTGCACTCTGTGTGTTATACACTCCTGACCCCGGCACCCTGTGTGCTATACACTCCTGACCCCTGCACTCTGTGTGTTATACACTCCTGACCCCCGCACTCTGTGTGTTATACACTCCTGACCCCTGCACTCTGTGTGCTATACACTCCTGACCGCTGCACTCTGTGTGTTATACACTCCTGACCCCTGCACTGTGTGTTATACACTCCTGACCCCGGCACCCTGTGTGCTATACATTCCTGACCCCTGCACTCTGTGTGTTATACACTCCTGACCCCTGCACTCTGTGTGTTATACACTCCTGACCCCTGCACTCTGTGTGTTTTACACTCCTGACCCCCGCACTCTGTGTGCTATACACTCCTGACCCCGGCACACTGTGTGCTATACACTCCTGACCCCTGCACTCTGTGTGTTTTGCACTCCTGACGCCTGCACTATGTGTGTTATACACTTCTGACCCCGGCACTCTGTGTGCTATACACTCCTGACCCCGGCACTCTGTGTGCTATACACTCCTGACCCCTGCACTCTGTGTGTTATACACTCCTGACCCCTGCACTGTGTGTTATACACTCCTGACCCCGGCACTCTGTGTGTTATGCACTCCTGACCCCGGCACTCTGTGTGCTATACACTCCTGACCCCTGGACTCTGTGTGTTATACACTCCTGACCCCTGCACTCTGTGTGTTATACACTCCTGACCTCTGCACTCTGTGTGTTATACACTCCTGACCCCCGCACTCTGTGTGCTATACACTCCTGACCCCGGCACTCTGTGTGTTATACACTCCTGACCCCTGCACTCTGTGTGTTATACACTCCTGACCCCTGCACTCTGTGTGCTATACACTCCTGACCCCTGCACTCTGTGTGTTATACACTCCTGACCCCTGCAGTCTGTGTGCTATACACTCCTGACCCCTGCACTCTGTGTGTTATACACTCCTGACCCCTGCACTCTGTGTGTTATACACTCCTGACCCCTGCACTCTGTGTGTTATACACTCCTGACCCCTGCACTCTGTGTGCTATACACTCCTGACCCCTGCACTCTGTGTGTTATACACTCCTGACCCCGGCACCCTGTGTGCTATACACTCCTGACCCCTGCACTCTGTGTGTTATACACTCCTGACCCCTGCACTCTGTGTGCTATACACTCCTGACCCCTGCACTCTGTGTGTTATACACTCCTGACCCCTGCACTGTGTGTTATACACTCCTGACCCCGGCACCCTGTGTGCTATACACTCCTGACCCCTGCACTGTGTGTTATACACTCCTGACCCCGGCACTCTGTGTGCTATACACTCCTGACCCCTGCACTCTGTGTGTTATACACTCCTGACCCCCGCACTCTGTGTGCTATACACTCCTGACCCCAGCACACTGTGTGCTATACACTCCTGACCCCTGCTCTCTGTGTTATGCACTCCTGACCCCTGCACTATGTGTGTTATACACTCCTGACCCCTGCACTCTGTGTGTTATACACTCCTGACCCCCGCACTCTGTGTGTTATACACTCCTGACCCCTGCACTCTGTGTGCTATACACTCCTGACCGCTGCACTCTGTGTGTTATACACTCCTGACCCCTGCACTGTGTGTTATACACTCCTGACCCCGGCACCCTGTGTGCTATACATTCCTGACCCCTGCACTCTGTGTGTTATACACTCCTGACCCCTGCACTCTGTGTGTTATACACTCCTGACCCCTGCACTCTGTGTGTTTTACACTCCTGACCCCCGCACTCTGTGTGCTATACACTCCTGACCCCGGCACACTGTGTGCTATACACTCCTGACCCCTGCACTCTGTGTGTTTTGCACTCCTGACGCCTGCACTATGTGTGTTATACACTCCTGACCCCGGCACTCTGTGTGCTATACACTCCTGACCCCGGCACTCTGTGTGCTATACACTCCTGACCCCTGCACTCTGTGTGTTATACACTCCTGACCCCTGCACTGTGTGTTATACACTCCTGACCCCGGCACTCTGTGTGTTATGCACTCCTGACCCCGGCACTCTGTGTGCTATACACTCCTGACCCCTGGACTCTGTGTGTTATACACTCCTGACCCCTGCACTCTGTGTGTTATACACTCCTGACCTCTGCACTCTGTGTGTTATACACTCCTGACCCCCGCACTCTGTGTGCTATACACTCCTGACCCCGGCACTCTGTGTGTTATACACTCCTGACCCCTGCACTCTGTGTGTTATACACTCCTGACCCCTGCACTCTGTGTGCTATACACTCCTGACCCCTGCACTCTGTGTGTTATACACTCCTGACCCCTGCAGTCTGTGTGCTATACACTCCTGACCCCTGCACTCTGTGTGTTATACACTCCTGACCCCTGCACTCTGTGTGTTATACACTCCTGACCCCTGCACTCTGTGTGTTATACACTCCTGACCCCTGCACTCTGTGTGCTATACACTCCTGACCCCTGCACTCTGTGTGTTATACACTCCTGACCCCGGCACCCTGTGTGCTATACACTCCTGACCCCTGCACTCTGTGTGTTATACACTCCTGACCCCTGCACTCTGTGTGCTATACACTCCTGACCGCTGCACTCTGTGTGTTATACACTCCTGACCCCTGCACTGTGTGTTATACACTCCTGACCCCGGCACCCTGTGTGCTATACACTCCTGACCCCTGCACTCTGTGTGTTATACACTCCTGACCCCTGCACTCTGTGTGTTATACACTCCTGCCCCCTGCACTCTGTGTGTTATACACTCCTGACCCCCGCACTCTGTGTGCTATACACTCCTGACCCCAGCACACTGTGTGCTATACACTCCTGACCCCTGCTCTCTGTGTTATGCACTCCTGACCCCTGCACTATGTGTGTTATACACTCCTGACCCCGGCACTCTGTGTGCTATACACTCCTGACCCCGGCACTCTGTGTGCTATACACTCCTGACCCCTGCACTCTGTGTGTTATACACTCCTGACCCCTGCACACTGTGTGTTATACACTCCTGACCCCTGCACTCTGTGTGTTATACACTCCTGACCCCTGCACTCTGTGTGTTATACACTCCTGACCCCTGCACTATGTGTGTTATACACTCCTGACCCCTGCGCTATGTGTGTTATACAGTCCTGACCCCGGCAATCTGTGTGTTATACACTCCTGACCCCTGCACTCTGTGTTATGCACTCCTGACTCCTGCACTCTGTGTGTTATACACTCCTGACCCCTGCACTCTGTGTGTTATACACTCCTCACCCCGGCACTCTGTGTGCTATACACTCCTGAATCCTGCACTCTGTGTGCTATACACTCCTGACCCCTGCACACTGTGTGTTATACACTCCTGACCCCTGCACTCTGTGTGTTATACACTCCTGACCCCTGCACTCTGTGTGTTATACACTCCTGCAGTCTGTGTGTTTCACACTCCTGACCCCTGCACTCTGTGTGTTATACACTTCTGCAGTCTGTGTGTTATACACTCCTGACCCCGGCACTCTGTGTGTTATACACTCCTGACCCCTGCACTCTGTGTGTTATACACTCCTGACCTCTGCACTGTGTGTGTTATACATTCCTGACCCCTGCACTGTGTGTGTTATACACTCCTGACCCCTGCACTCTGTGTGTTATACACTCCTGACCCCTGCACTATGTGTGTTATACACTCCTGACCCCTGCGCTATGTGTGTTATACAGTCCTGACCCCGGCAATCTGTGTGTTATACACTCCTGACCCCTGCACTCTGTGTTATGCACTCCTGACTCCTGCACTCTGTGTGTTATACACTCCTGACCCCTGCACTGTGTGTGTTATACACTCCTGACCCCGGCACTCTGTGTGTTATACACTCCTGACCCAGGCACTCTGTGTGCTATACACTCCTGACCCAGGCACTCTGTGTGCTATACACTCCTGACCCCTGCACTCTGTGTGTTATACACTCCTGACCTCTGCACTGTGTGTGTTATACACTCCTGACCCCTGCACTGTGTGTGTTATACACTCCTGACCCCTGCACTCTGTGTGTTATACACTCCTGACCCCTGCACTATGTGTGTTATAAACTCCTGACCCCTGCGCTATGTGTGTTATACAGTCCTGACCCCGGCAATCTGTGTGTTATACACTCCTGACCCCTGCACTCTGTGTTATGCACTCCTGACTCCTGCACTCTGTGTGTTATACACTCCTGACCCCTGCACTCTGTGTGTTATACACTCCTCACCCCGGCACTCTGTGTGCTATACACTCCTGAATCCTGCACTCTGTGTGCTATACACTCCTGACCCCTGCACACTGTGTGTTATACACTCCTGACCCCTGCACTCTGTGTGTTATACACTCCTGACCCCTGCACTCTGTGTGTTATACACTCCTGCAGTCTGTGTGTTTCACACTCCTGACCCCTGCACTCTGTGTGTTATACACTTCTGCAGTCTGTGTGTTATACACTCCTGACCCCGGCACTCTGTGTGTTTCACACTCCTGACCCCTGCACTCTGTGTGTTATACACTCCTGCACTCTGTGTGCTATACACTCCTGACCCCTGCAAACTGTGTGTTATACACTCCTGACCCCTGCACTCTGTGTGTTATACACTCCTGACCCCTGCACTCTGTGTGTTATACACTCCTGACCCCTGCACACTGTGTGTTATACACTCCTGACCCCTGCACTCTGTGTGTTATACACTCCTGACCCCTGCACTCTGTGTGTTATACACTCCTGCAGTCTGTGTGTTTCACACTCCTGACCCCTGCACTCTGTGTGTTATACACTCCTGACCCCTGCACTCTGTGTGTTATACACTCCTGACCCCTGCACACTGTGTGTTATACACTCCTGACCCCTGCACTCTGTGTGTTATACACTCCTGACCCCTGCACTCTGTGTGTTATACACTCCTGCAGTCTGTGTGTTTCACACTCCTGACCCCTGCACTCTGTGTGTTATACACTCCTGCAGTCTGTGTGTTTCACACTCCTGACCCCTGCACACTGTGTGTTATACACTCCTGACCCCTGCACTCTGTGTGTTATACACTCCTGACCCCCGCACTCTGTGTGCTATACACTCCTGACCCCGGCACACTGTGTGCTATACACTCCTGACCACCCCTGCACTCTGTTATGCACTCCTGACCCCTGCACTATGTGTGTTATACACTTCTGACCCCGGCACTCTGTGTGCTATACACTCCTGACCCCGGCACTCTGTGTGCTATACACTCCTGACCCCTGCACTCTGTGTGTTATACACTCCTGACCCCTGCACACTGTGTGTTATACACTCCTGACCACTGCACTCTGTGTGTTATACACTCCTGACCCCTGCACTGTGTGTGTTATACACTCCTGACCCCTGCACTGTGTGTGTTATACACTCCTGACCCCGGCACTCTGTGTGTTATACACTCCTGACCCAGGCACTCTGTGTGCTATACACTCCTGACCCCTGCACTCTGTGTGTTATACACTCCTGACCTCTGCACTGTGTGTGTTATACACTCCTGACCCCGGCACACTGTGTGCTATACACTCCTGACCACCCCTGCACTCTGTTATGCACTCCTGACCCCTGCACTATGTGTGTTATACACTTCTGACCCCGGCACTCTGTGTGCTATACACTCCTGACCCCTGCACTATGTGTGTTATACAGTCCTGACCCCGGCAAACTGTGTGTTATACACTCCTGACCCCTGCACTCTGTGTGTTATACACTCCTCACCCCGGCACTCTGTGTGCTATACACTCCTGAATCCTGCACTTTGTGTGTTATACACTCCTGACCCCTGCACTCTGTGTGTTATACACTCCTGACCCCTGCACTGTGTGTGTTATACACTCCTGACCCCGGCACTCTGTGTGTTATACACTCCTGACCCCTGCACTCTGTGTGTTATACACTCCTGACCTCTGCACTGTGTGTGTTATACACTCCTGACCCCTGCACTGTGTGTGTTATACACTCCTGACCCCTGCACTCTGTGTGTTATACACTCCTGACCCCTGCACTATGTGTGTTATACAGTCCTGACCCCGGCAAACTGTGTGTTATACACTCCTGACCCCTGCACTCTGTGTGTTATACACTCCTCACCCCGGCACTCTGTGTGTTATACACTCCTGACCCCTGCACTCTGTGTGTTATACACTCCTCACCCCGGCACTCTGTGTGCTATACACTCCTGAATCCTGCACTTTGTGTGTTATACACTCCTGACCCCTGCACTCTGTGTGTTATACACTCCTGACCCCTGCACTCTGTGTGTTATACACTCCTGACCCCTGCACTCTGTGTGCTATACACTCCTGACCCCTGCACTCTGTGTGTTATACACTCCTGACCCCGGCACCCTGTGTGCTATACACTCCTGACCCCTGCACTCTGTGTGTTATACACTCCTGACCCCTGCACTCTGTGTGCTATACACTCCTGACCGCTGCACTCTGTGTGTTATACACTCCTGACCCCTGCACTGTGTGTTATACACTCCTGACCCCGGCACCCTGTGTGCTATACACTCCTGACCCCTGCACTCTGTGTGTTATACACTCCTGACCCCTGCACTCTGTGTGTTATACACTCCTGCCCCCTGCACTCTGTGTGTTATACACTCCTGACCCCCGCACTCTGTGTGCTATACACTCCTGACCCCAGCACACTGTGTGCTATACACTCCTGACCCCTGCTCTCTGTGTTATGCACTCCTGACCCCTGCACTATGTGTGTTATACACTCCTGACCCCGGCACTCTGTGTGCTATACACTCCTGACCCCGGCACTCTGTGTGCTATACACTCCTGACCCCTGCACTCTGTGTGTTATACACTCCTGACCCCTGCACACTGTGTGTTATACACTCCTGACCCCTGCACTCTGTGTGTTATACACTCCTGACCCCTGCACTCTGTGTGTTATACACTCCTGACCCCTGCACTATGTGTGTTATACACTCCTGACCCCTGCGCTATGTGTGTTATACAGTCCTGACCCCGGCAATCTGTGTGTTATACACTCCTGACCCCTGCACTCTGTGTTATGCACTCCTGACTCCTGCACTCTGTGTGTTATACACTCCTGACCCCTGCACTCTGTGTGTTATACACTCCTCACCCCGGCACTCTGTGTGCTATACACTCCTGAATCCTGCACTCTGTGTGCTATACACTCCTGACCCCTGCACACTGTGTGTTATACACTCCTGACCCCTGCACTCTGTGTGTTATACACTCCTGACCCCTGCACTCTGTGTGTTATACACTCCTGCAGTCTGTGTGTTTCACACTCCTGACCCCTGCACTCTGTGTGTTATACACTTCTGCAGTCTGTGTGTTATACACTCCTGACCCCGGCACTCTGTGTGTTATACACTCCTGACCCCTGCACTCTGTGTGTTATACACTCCTGACCTCTGCACTGTGTGTGTTATACACTCCTGACCCCTGCACTGTGTGTGTTATACACTCCTGACCCCTGCACTCTGTGTGTTATACACTCCTGACCCCTGCACTATGTGTGTTATACACTCCTGACCCCTGCGCTATGTGTGTTATACAGTCCTGACCCCGGCAATCTGTGTGTTATACACTCCTGACCCCTGCACTCTGTGTTATGCACTCCTGACTCCTGCACTCTGTGTGTTGTACACTCCTGACCCCTGCACTGTGTGTGTTATACACTCCTGACCCCGGCACTCTGTGTGTTATACACTCCTGACCCAGGCACTCTGTGTGCTATACACTCCTGACCCAGGCACTCTGTGTGCTATACACTCCTGACCCCTGCACTCTGTGTGTTATACACTCCTGACCTCTGCACTGTGTGTGTTATACACTCCTGACCCCTGCACTGTGTGTGTTATACACTCCTGACCCCTGCACTCTGTGTGTTATACACTCCTGACCCCTGCACTATGTGTGTTATAAACTCCTGACCCCTGCGCTATGTGTGTTATACAGTCCTGACCCCGGCAATCTGTGTGTTATACACTCCTGACCCCTGCACTCTGTGTTATGCACTCCTGACTCCTGCACTCTGTGTGTTATACACTCCTGACCCCTGCACTCTGTGTGTTATACACTCCTCACCCCGGCACTCTGTGTGCTATACACTCCTGAATCCTGCACTCTGTGTGCTATACACTCCTGACCCCTGCACACTGTGTGTTATACACTCCTGACCCCTGCACTCTGTGTGTTATACACTCCTGACCCCTGCACTCTGTGTGTTATACACTCCTGCAGTCTGTGTGTTTCACACTCCTGACCCCTGCACTCTGTGTGTTATACACTTCTGCAGTCTGTGTGTTATACACTCCTGACCCCGGCACTCTGTGTGTTTCACACTCCTGACCCCTGCACTCTGTGTGTTATACACTCCTGCACTCTGTGTGCTATACACTCCTGACCCCTGCAAACTGTGTGTTATACAATCCTGACCCCTGCACTCTGTGTGTTATACACTCCTGACCCCTGCACACTGTGTGTTATACACTCCTGACCCCTGCACTCTGTGTTTTATACACTCCTGACCCCTGCACTCTGTGTGTTATACACTCCTGCAGTCTGTGTGTTTCACACTCCTGACCCCTGCACTCTGTGTGTTATACACTCCTGACCCCTGCACTCTGTGTGTTATACACTCCTGACCCCTGCACACTGTGTGTTATACACTCCTGACCCCTGCACTCTGTGTGTTATACACTCCTGACCCCTGCACTCTGTGTGTTATACACTCCTGCAGTCTGTTTGTTTCACACTCCTGACCCCTGCACTCTGTGTGTTATACACTCCTGCAGTCTGTGTGTTTCACACTCCTGACCCCTGCACACTGTGTGTTATACACTCCTGACCCCTGCACTCTGTGTGTTATACACTCCTGACCCCCGCACTCTGTGTGCTATACACTCCTGACCCCGGCACACTGTGTGCTATACACTCCTGACCACCCCTGCACTCTGTTATGCACTCCTGACCCCTGCACTATGTGTGTTATACACTTCTAACCCCGGCACTCTGTGTGCTATACACTCCTGACCCCGGCACTCTGTGTGCTATACACTCCTGACCCCTGCACTCTGTGTGTTATACACTCCTGACCCCTGCACACTGTGTGTTATACACTCCTGACCACTGCACTCTGTGTGTTATACACTCCTGACCCCTGCACTGTGTGTGTTATACACTCCTGACCCCTGCACTGTGTGTGTTATACACTCCTGACCCCGGCACTCTGTGTGTTATACACTCCTGACCCAGGCACTCTGTGTGCTATACACTCCTGACCCCTGCACTCTGTGTGTTATACACTCCTGACCTCTGCACTGTGTGTGTTATACACTCCTGACCCCTGCACTGTGTGTGTTATACACTCCTGACCCCTGCACTCTGTGTGTTATACACTCCTGACCCCTGCACTATGTGTGTTATACAGTCCTGACCCCGGCAAACTGTGTGTTATACACTCCTGACCCCTGCACTCTGTGTGTTATACACTCCTCACCCCGGCACTCTGTGTGTTATACACTCCTGACCCCTGCACTCTGTGTGTTATACACTCCTGACCTCTGCACTGTGTGTGTTATACACTCCTGACCCCTGCACTGTGTGTGTTATACACTCCTGACCCCTGCACTCTGTGTGTTATACACTCCTGACCCCTGCACTATGTGTGTTATACAGTCCTGACCCCGGCAAACTGTGTGTTATACACTCCTGACCCCTGCACTCTGTGTGTTATACACTCCTCACCCCGGCACTCTGTGTGCTATACACTCCTGAATCCTGCACTTTGTGTGTTATACACTCCTGACCCCTGCACTCTGTGTGTTATACACTCCTGACCCCTGCACTGTGTGTGTTATACACTCCTGACCCCGGCACTCTGTGTGTTATACACTCCTGACCCCTGCACTCTGTGTGTTATACACTCCTGACCTCTGCACTGTGTGTGTTATACACTCCTGACCCCTGCACTGTGTGTGTTATACACTCCTGACCCCTGCACTCTGTGTGTTATACACTCCTGACCCCTGCACTATGTGTGTTATACAGTCCTGACCCCGGCAAACTGTGTGTTATACACTCCTGACCCCTGCACTCTGTGTGTTATACACTCCTCACCCCGGCACTCTGTGTGTTATACACTCCTGACCCCTGCACTCTGTGTGTTATACACTCCTCACCCCGGCACTCTGTGTGCTATACACTCCTGAATCCTGCACTTTGTGTGTTATACACTCCTGACCCCTGCACTCTGTGTGTTATACACTCCTGACCCCTGCACTCTGTGTGTTATACACTCCTGACCTCTGCACTGTGTGTGTTATACACTCCTGACCCCTGCACTGTGTGTGTTATACACTCCTGACCCCTGCACTCTGTGTGTTATACACTCCTGACCCCTGCACTATGTGTGTTATACACTCCTGACCCCTGCGCTATGTGTGTTATACAGTCCTGACCCCGGCAATCTGTGTGTTATACACTCCTGACCCCTGCACTCTGTGTTATGCACTCCTGACTCCTGCACTCTGTGTGTTATACACTCCTGACCCCTGCACTGTGTGTGTTATACACTCCTGACCCCGGCACTCTGTGTGTTATACACTCCTGACCCAGGCACTCTGTGTGCTATACACTCCTGACCCAGGCACTCTGTGTGCTATACACTCCTGACCCCTGCACTCTGTGTGTTATACACTCCTGACCTCTGCACTGTGTGTGTTATACACTCCTGACCCCTGCACTGTGTGTGTTATACACTCCTGACCCCTGCACTCTGTGTGTTATACACTCCTGACCCCTGCACTATGTGTGTTATAAACTCCTGACCCCTGCGCTATGTGTGTTATACAGTCCTGACCCCGGCAATCTGTGTGTTATACACTCCTGACCCCTGCACTCTGTGTTATGCACTCCTGACTCCTGCACTCTGTGTGTTATACACTCCTGACCCCTGCACTCTGTGTGTTATACACTCCTCACCCCGGCACTCTGTGTGCTATACACTCCTGAATCCTGCACTCTGTGTGCTATACACTCCTGACCCCTGCACACTGTGTGTTATACACTCCTGACCCCTGCACTCTGTGTGTTATACACTCCTGACCCCTGCACTCTGTGTGTTATACACTCCTGCAGTCTGTGTGTTTCACACTCCTGACCCCTGCACTCTGTGTGTTATACACTTCTGCAGTCTGTGTGTTATACACTCCTGACCCCGGCACTCTGTGTGTTTCACACTCCTGACCCCTGCACTCTGTGTGTTATACACTCCTGCACTCTGTGTGCTATACACTCCTGACCCCTGCAAACTGTGTGTTATACACTCCTGACCCCTGCACTCTGTGTGTTATACACTCCTGACCCCTGCACTCTGTGTGTTATACACTCCTGACCCCTGCACACTGTGTGTTATACACTCCTGACCCCTGCACTCTGTGTGTTATACACTCCTGACCCCTGCACTCTGTGTGTTATACACTCCTGCAGTCTGTGTGTTTCACACTCCTGACCCCTGCACTCTGTGTGTTATACACTCCTGACCCCTGCACTCTGTGTGTTATACACTCCTGACCCCTGCACACTGTGTGTTATACACTCCTGACCCCTGCACTCTGTGTGTTATACACTCCTGACCCCTGCACTCTGTGTGTTATACACTCCTGCAGTCTGTGTGTTTCACACTCCTGACCCCTGCACTCTGTGTGTTATACACTCCTGCAGTCTGTGTGTTTCACACTCCTGACCCCTGCACACTGTGTGTTATACACTCCTGACCCCTGCACTCTGTGTGTTATACACTCCTGACCCCCGCACTCTGTGTGCTATACACTCCTGACCCCGGCACACTGTGTGCTATACACTCCTGACCACCCCTGCACTCTGTTATGCACTCCTGACCCCTGCACTATGTGTGTTATACACTTCTGACCCCGGCACTCTGTGTGCTATACACTCCTGACCCCGGCACTCTGTGTGCTATACACTCCTGACCCCTGCACTCTGTGTGTTATACACTCCTGACCCCTGCACACTGTGTGTTATACACTCCTGACCACTGCACTCTGTGTGTTATACACTCCTGACCCCTGCACTGTGTGTGTTATACACTCCTGACCCCTGCACTGTGTGTGTTATACACTCCTGACCCCGGCACTCTGTGTGTTATACACTCCTGACCCAGGCACTCTGTGTGCTATACACTCCTGACCCCTGCACTCTGTGTGTTATACACTCCTGACCTCTGCACTGTGTGTGTTATACACTCCTGACCCCGGCACACTGTGTGCTATACACTCCTGACCACCCCTGCACTCTGTTATGCACTCCTGACCCCTGCACTATGTGTGTTATACACTTCTGACCCCGGCACTCTGTGTGCTATACACTCCTGACCCCTGCACTATGTGTGTTATACAGTCCTGACCCCGGCAAACTGTGTGTTATACACTCCTGACCCCTGCACTCTGTGTGTTATACACTCCTCACCCCGGCACTCTGTGTGCTATACACTCCTGAATCCTGCACTTTGTGTGTTATACACTCCTGACCCCTGCACTCTGTGTGTTATACACTCCTGACCCCTGCACTGTGTGTGTTATACACTCCTGACCCCGGCACTCTGTGTGTTATACACTCCTGACCCCTGCACTCTGTGTGTTATACACTCCTGACCTCTGCACTGTGTGTGTTATACACTCCTGACCCCTGCACTGTGTGTGTTATACACTCCTGACCCCTGCACTCTGTGTGTTATACACTCCTGACCCCTGCACTATGTGTGTTATACAGTCCTGACCCCGGCAAACTGTGTGTTATACACTCCTGACCCCTGCACTCTGTGTGTTATACACTCCTCACCCCGGCACTCTGTGTGTTATACACTCCTGACCCCTGCACTCTGTGTGTTATACACTCCTCACCCCGGCACTCTGTGTGCTATACACTCCTGAATCCTGCACTTTGTGTGTTATACACTCCTGACCCCTGCACTCTGTGTGTTATACACTCCTGACCCCTGCACTCTGTGTGTTATACACTCCTGACCCCTGCACTCTGTGTGCTATACACTCCTGACCCCTGCACTCTGTGTGTTATACACTCCTGACCCCGGCACCCTGTGTGCTATACACTCCTGACCCCTGCACTCTGTGTGTTATACACTCCTGACCCCTGCACTCTGTGTGCTATACACTCCTGACCGCTGCACTCTGTGTGTTATACACTCCTGACCCCTGCACTGTGTGTTATACACTCCTGACCCCGGCACCCTGTGTGCTATACACTCCTGACCCCTGCACTCTGTGTGTTATACACTCCTGACCCCTGCACTCTGTGTGTTATACACTCCTGCCCCCTGCACTCTGTGTGTTATACACTCCTGACCCCCGCACTCTGTGTGCTATACACTCCTGACCCCAGCACACTGTGTGCTATACACTCCTGACCCCTGCTCTCTGTGTTATGCACTCCTGACCCCTGCACTATGTGTGTTATACACTCCTGACCCCGGCACTCTGTGTGCTATACACTCCTGACCCCGGCACTCTGTGTGCTATACACTCCTGACCCCTGCACTCTGTGTGTTATACACTCCTGACCCCTGCACACTGTGTGTTATACACTCCTGACCCCTGCACTCTGTGTGTTATACACTCCTGACCCCTGCACTCTGTGTGTTATACACTCCTGACCCCTGCACTATGTGTGTTATACACTCCTGACCCCTGCGCTATGTGTGTTATACAGTCCTGACCCCGGCAATCTGTGTGTTATACACTCCTGACCCCTGCACTCTGTGTTATGCACTCCTGACTCCTGCACTCTGTGTGTTATACACTCCTGACCCCTGCACTCTGTGTGTTATACACTCCTCACCCCGGCACTCTGTGTGCTATACACTCCTGAATCCTGCACTCTGTGTGCTATACACTCCTGACCCCTGCACACTGTGTGTTATACACTCCTGACCCCTGCACTCTGTGTGTTATACACTCCTGACCCCTGCACTCTGTGTGTTATACACTCCTGCAGTCTGTGTGTTTCACACTCCTGACCCCTGCACTCTGTGTGTTATACACTTCTGCAGTCTGTGTGTTATACACTCCTGACCCCGGCACTCTGTGTGTTATACACTCCTGACCCCTGCACTCTGTGTGTTATACACTCCTGACCTCTGCACTGTGTGTGTTATACACTCCTGACCCCTGCACTGTGTGTGTTATACACTCCTGACCCCTGCACTCTGTGTGTTATACACTCCTGACCCCTGCACTATGTGTGTTATACACTCCTGACCCCTGCGCTATGTGTGTTATACAGTCCTGACCCCGGCAATCTGTGTGTTATACACTCCTGACCCCTGCACTCTGTGTTATGCACTCCTGACTCCTGCACTCTGTGTGTTGTACACTCCTGACCCCTGCACTGTGTGTGTTATACACTCCTGACCCCGGCACTCTGTGTGTTATACACTCCTGACCCAGGCACTCTGTGTGCTATACACTCCTGACCCAGGCACTCTGTGTGCTATACACTCCTGACCCCTGCACTCTGTGTGTTATACACTCCTGACCTCTGCACTGTGTGTGTTATACACTCCTGACCCCTGCACTGTGTGTGTTATACACTCCTGACCCCTGCACTCTGTGTGTTATACACTCCTGACCCCTGCACTATGTGTGTTATAAACTCCTGACCCCTGCGCTATGTGTGTTATACAGTCCTGACCCCGGCAATCTGTGTGTTATACACTCCTGACCCCTGCACTCTGTGTTATGCACTCCTGACTCCTGCACTCTGTGTGTTATACACTCCTGACCCCTGCACTCTGTGTGTTATACACTCCTCACCCCGGCACTCTGTGTGCTATACACTCCTGAATCCTGCACTCTGTGTGCTATACACTCCTGACCCCTGCACACTGTGTGTTATACACTCCTGACCCCTGCACTCTGTGTGTTATACACTCCTGACCCCTGCACTCTGTGTGTTATACACTCCTGCAGTCTGTGTGTTTCACACTCCTGACCCCTGCACTCTGTGTGTTATACACTTCTGCAGTCTGTGTGTTATACACTCCTGACCCCGGCACTCTGTGTGTTTCACACTCCTGACCCCTGCACTCTGTGTGTTATACACTCCTGCACTCTGTGTGCTATACACTCCTGACCCCTGCAAACTGTGTGTTATACAATCCTGACCCCTGCACTCTGTGTGTTATACACTCCTGACCCCTGCACACTGTGTGTTATACACTCCTGACCCCTGCACTCTGTGTTTTATACACTCCTGACCCCTGCACTCTGTGTGTTATACACTCCTGCAGTCTGTGTGTTTCACACTCCTGACCCCTGCACTCTGTGTGTTATACACTCCTGACCCCTGCACTCTGTGTGTTATACACTCCTGACCCCTGCACACTGTGTGTTATACACTCCTGACCCCTGCACTCTGTGTGTTATACACTCCTGACCCCTGCACTCTGTGTGTTATACACTCCTGCAGTCTGTTTGTTTCACACTCCTGACCCCTGCACTCTGTGTGTTATACACTCCTGCAGTCTGTGTGTTTCACACTCCTGACCCCTGCACACTGTGTGTTATACACTCCTGACCCCTGCACTCTGTGTGTTATACACTCCTGACCCCCGCACTCTGTGTGCTATACACTCCTGACCCCGGCACACTGTGTGCTATACACTCCTGACCACCCCTGCACTCTGTTATGCACTCCTGACCCCTGCACTATGTGTGTTATACACTTCTAACCCCGGCACTCTGTGTGCTATACACTCCTGACCCCGGCACTCTGTGTGCTATACACTCCTGACCCCTGCACTCTGTGTGTTATACACTCCTGACCCCTGCACACTGTGTGTTATACACTCCTGACCACTGCACTCTGTGTGTTATACACTCCTGACCCCTGCACTGTGTGTGTTATACACTCCTGACCCCTGCACTGTGTGTGTTATACACTCCTGACCCCGGCACTCTGTGTGTTATACACTCCTGACCCAGGCACTCTGTGTGCTATACACTCCTGACCCCTGCACTCTGTGTGTTATACACTCCTGACCTCTGCACTGTGTGTGTTATACACTCCTGACCCCTGCACTGTGTGTGTTATACACTCCTGACCCCTGCACTCTGTGTGTTATACACTCCTGACCCCTGCACTATGTGTGTTATACAGTCCTGACCCCGGCAAACTGTGTGTTATACACTCCTGACCCCTGCACTCTGTGTGTTATACACTCCTCACCCCGGCACTCTGTGTGTTATACACTCCTGACCCCTGCACTCTGTGTGTTATACACTCCTGACCTCTGCACTGTGTGTGTTATACACTCCTGACCCCTGCACTGTGTGTGTTATACACTCCTGACCCCTGCACTCTGTGTGTTATACACTCCTGACCCCTGCACTATGTGTGTTATACAGTCCTGACCCCGGCAAACTGTGTGTTATACACTCCTGACCCCTGCACTCTGTGTGTTATACACTCCTCACCCCGGCACTCTGTGTGCTATACACTCCTGAATCCTGCACTTTGTGTGTTATACACTCCTGACCCCTGCACTCTGTGTGTTATACACTCCTGACCCCTGCACTGTGTGTGTTATACACTCCTGACCCCGGCACTCTGTGTGTTATACACTCCTGACCCCTGCACTCTGTGTGTTATACACTCCTGACCTCTGCACTGTGTGTGTTATACACTCCTGACCCCTGCACTGTGTGTGTTATACACTCCTGACCCCTGCACTCTGTGTGTTATACACTCCTGACCCCTGCACTATGTGTGTTATACAGTCCTGACCCCGGCAAACTGTGTGTTATACACTCCTGACCCCTGCACTCTGTGTGTTATACACTCCTCACCCCGGCACTCTGTGTGTTATACACTCCTGACCCCTGCACTCTGTGTGTTATACACTCCTCACCCCGGCACTCTGTGTGCTATACACTCCTGAATCCTGCACTTTGTGTGTTATACACTCCTGACCCCTGCACTCTGTGTGTTATACACTCCTGACCCCTGCACTCTGTGTGTTATACACTCCTGACCTCTGCACTGTGTGTGTTATACACTCCTGACCCCTGCACTGTGTGTGTTATACACTCCTGACCCCTGCACTCTGTGTGTTATACACTCCTGACCCCTGCACTATGTGTGTTATACAGTCCTGACCCCGGCAAACTGTGTGTTATACACTCCTGACCCCTGCACTCTGTGTGTTATACACTCCTCACCCCGGCACTCTGTGTGTTATACACTCCTGACCCCTGCACTCTGTGTGTTATACACTCCTGACCCCTGCACTCTGTGTGTTATACACTCCTGACCTCTGCACTGTGTGTGTTATACACTCCTGACCCCTGCACTGTGTGTGTTATACACTCCTGACCCCTGCACTCTGTGTGTTATACACTCCTGACCCCTGCACTATGTGTGTTATACAGTCCTGACCCCGGCAAACTGTGTGTTATACACTCCTGACCCCTGCACTCTGTGTGTTATACACTCCTCACCCCGGCACTCTGTGTGTTATACACTCCTGACCCCTGCACTCTGTGTGTTATACACTCCTGACCCCTGCACTCTGTGTGTTATACACTCCTGACCCCTGCTGTCAGGAAGGACGTTCTCACAATCATCCCAGCAATCTGGGTTCCAGAATACCTGTGCACAGGAGACCTGTTCGGCGCATGCACGATAGCGGCGCGCGGATGCGCGATAGCGGCGCGCGCACGCACCTATGATGGTACTTGGCGCCAAGACTGCCTATTTAAGGAGAGCTGTCACCTTGCATCCTTGCTGTCCGGTCTACAGCGTTCCCCTGAGACCCTTACTGCCTGAACCTGTGATTGTGTTACTCTGATACCTGATCCGGCTTCCCTTGACTTCTCCTGTTTGCTGCCTGCCTTGACCCCGGCTCATCCCGACTTCGCTCCTGCCTGCTCCTTTCAACCAGTTTGCTGCCCGCCTGATATACTGACCCGGCCTGAACTTTAACTACTCCTGGATCCTGCTTGCACCTGTCTGCCCGCTTGTGTCTGACCCGGCCTGTCTTCTCCAAGCCTGCCTCCTGGTCCTCAAGTATCTTCTGCGGACCACCGCACGCCTCCATCAGCTACCTTCAGTTGCAGACTGCTGCTTCTATCTCTGCCTGCTTCAGTTCCTGCCAGGCACTTGTGTCCCTTTGCCCTCTTGAGCCCCTGTCTGCTCTATCAGGGGTTCTCGAGCCAGAGGTTTACGAGAGGCCACTCCCTGCACGTTGGGCTCACCTACCAGGTACGTGACAGTACCGGACAGCCATGTCCGAGCCCACGCAGGGAGCCTCTCCCATGGAGGAACTTTGCCGTCACCTAGATGGACTAACTACGGCAGTCAGGAACTTACAGGAAGGCTATACCCGCCTAGAGGAGCATGTCCAGACCCTGTCCAGTACAGCACCTGCCGCATCAGGAACGTCACCTGCACCCTCGGTTGTCATGTTGCCGCCTGAACCCCGGGTTCCTCCTCCCGAGAGGTTTTCTGGAGATCGCAGTAAATATAGAGCTTTTCATAACGCCTGTGAGCTCTTCTTCGCTCTACAACCCAGGACTTTTTCCCTTGAAACTACCAAGGTGGGCTTCGTCATCGCCCTACTATCAGGCGAACCTCAGTCATGGGCCCATCGCCTCTTGGAGCATAAAGACAACTGCCTCCACCTCCTGAGCTCCTTCTTTGAAGCCATGGATCTCCTCTACGAGGAACCCCAACAAGCAGCCACCACGGAAGCAGCATTATTAGAGAAAGAAGGGGGCAATGGGTATACTCAGTACCCTGGGATTTTCAAATACGGTACTAAATAGAGATTGACAACAAGATCAAATCTTAAAAGGTTTTTTCACCTTTTTCAAGATGGCGCGGCTGACTTCAGCAGCACGGAGGGCTTCAACACACACGTCTTCTGACGTGTGATGAGCCACGCCGGTTGGCTGCTTCACTGACGCACGCACCAGTCCTAACCATTGGACGGCGCGTGCGTCCTACATGGACCTCCTAGCAGACGTCCGCACCACGGCGATGAGGTCAGACGCCGCCTCGGTGGGGGTATATGAAGCGCGGTTTGCACCGCTCACTTTCTGCCAGGATTCTTCCCCACACTAAGGGGCTGGTTGCACTCCTTCCAGCCGGACTATGCTGCATGCTTATTCATCCAGGTAAGGCACTGCATGGATGATTTGTCACTAGACCTTTTGATCTATGTTTTTCTTTAGGATTCATTCTCTTCCATTCTGATATATATGTTCTGTTTTTGCTTTAATAGCTGACAGATATCTTCCAATACATCTTATCTCCCTTTTGGGTTGATGTGCACTCCCGCTGGCTCATTCATTCTCCTTTTAAACATCTTAGCCTTAGCACCCCTATGAGCAATCTTGATGCCAGATACTTACCGACAATTTATTGGCATACCTATTCTATAAAGGTAAGAGGTTACTATTTTAAGTATTACACAATAGAATGTGTTTGTGCAGCCTTGGTACTTATAACACATTTAACTTACCGTTTATAGGTATCCATTTCATGCTGCCTAATATACCCCTATGGTTGCGTATACTAATAGTGACTTCAAGTAAAACATATAACATAAACGCTGCTTTTTTCCTCTTCCTACTAATAGGTGGGCCACTGGACTCTGCTAGTTGGTTGAGTGGAGCAATGGAACATTGCTGTCTCGTTTGAACTGTGTGGCTTTGAGAGAATCCTTCCTCCATTTATATTAGATGAGTTTTATTGCAAACTGGTGAGTGCATATGTACACATATGTATGTTTGGTGTTCAGCATGGGTCCTGATCAACTATGCATGTTTATTTGTTTTATTTATACTTTTCCCTATTATCATGTCAATATTGATGCGTTAACTTCCGCGAGTTAATTTAAACAATGTTATATGTTGATGCAACATTAATCCTTAACCATCCTCTGTGCTAACCACTTGTATTCTGTGCTTTCAGTATAATTCTGCTACTGTCACAATCACTCCTGAGGAAGCTATTTTAGCGAAACTAGTAGAGTGGCGACCTAGCAAATTGCACCTTGATCATTGAGTTACACGTCTTCAAGGATGGTTATTTTATTTTGTGTATATTTTGTGTCTTTCTCATGTTAATAAAATGAAAAAACCTTTTAAGATTTGATCTTGTTGTCAATCTCTATTTAGCACCGTATTTGAAAATCCCAGGGTACTGAGTATACCCATTGCCCCCTTCTTTCTCTAATTTCAAATTACATGGGATGTGGTGCTACAAGATTTGACCAAAAGTGCCCCCACTTTCCTACATTGTTGGAAGCAGCATTATGTTCCCTGTAACAGGGTCGTAGGCCCCTGGAGGACTACGTGTCCGAATTCAGACGTTGGAGTTCGGACACGAATTGGAACGATGCTGCCCTGCGCCACCAGTTCCGTATGGGCCTCTCCGAGCCCCTTAAAGATGAACTGGCTCGGGTCGGCATCCCAGCAACACTGGATGCTCTCATTCTTCAATCTACCTTAATTGACAGACGATTAAGGGAACGAAGAGCTGAACGTACCGCTGGCCCTTTTCGCCCTGTATGGATGCTACCCCGTGTGTTCAACCCTGCTCATTCAGCTCCTATGGCTCCTGTTCACCCCTCTGCCAATGCTCCGGAACCGATGCAACTTGGCCTGCTTCGCCCTTCGCTCACCCCCGAGGAACGCCAACAACGATGACTCCACAACCTCTGCCTCTACTGCGGGGAACCTGGACACTATGTGAGGTCCTGTCCCGCAAAGACCCGTAAGTGTCCTTCTATCTCTTCTACCTACTCACCTACTCCGTTTGACAACGCAACTCATCTGGCTGTCTCTGTCTCCCTACAGATTCCAGGAAGGAGTATACAAACTACCGCCATAATTGATTCCGGGGCCTGCAGCGGTTTTATGGACGCTTCCTTTGCCAGCAGATTCCAAGTCCCCCTGCAACCCAGAGCTAAGGGACTTTCTGTGCACCTGGCCGATGGGTCGGCTATTAAATCTGGGCCAGTCACGCAGGAAACCGTCCCTTTATGTGCAACCATCTCCAGTAATCACCAATCACCGGGAGTTACTTTGCCTGGACATGATTGAGTCCCCCCTATTTCCCATCATACTAGGCATGCCCTGGCTGAGGGCACACAACCCACAAATTGACTGGGCCACGAGCAAGATCAGCTTCCTTTCCCCCTACTGTCGTCAGCACTGTATACCAGAAGTCGCTGACGCCCCCTCTCCACTGCTTTGCTTGGACACTGACGCTGAAACCCGCCAGTCCGTTCCCGAAGTATACCACCATTTCCTGGATGTGTTCAGCAAAAAGGGTGCAGAAACACTTCCCCCACACCGATCCTATGATTGTCCGATAGAGCTCCTCCCCGGGGCGGAGGTGCCATTTGGAAGGATCTTCCCTCTGACCGAACTGGAGCTAGCGACCCTTAAGACCTATATCGACGACAACCTGGAGAAGGGGTTCATCCGCCCTTCTACCTCACCAGCAGGGGCAGGAATATTTTTCGTCGAGAAAAAGGACCATTCTCTACGCCCCTGCGTAGACTATCGTGAGCTCAACAAGATTACCATTAAAAACCGGTACCCCCTTCCTTTAGTGCCAGAACTATTCCAGAGACTCGGAGCTGCAGCTATATTCACCAAATTGGATCTTCGTGGAGCCTACAATCTGGTCCGGATTCGTAGTGGGGATGAATGGAAGACTGCCATCCGTACCCGATTCGGGCATTTTGAATACCATTACCTTGTAATGCCCTTCGGTCTGTGCAACGCCCCTGCCACATTCCAACACTTTGTGAATGACATTTTCAGAGATTACCTAGACTTGTTTGTGATAATTTACCTGGATGATATCCTGATTTTCTCCTCTACCTTGTCCATCCATCGAGAGCATGTCAGAAAAGTGTTAACCCGACTCCGTCAGCATGGCCTTTATGCAAAACCCGAGAAATGTGAATTTGAACAACAAAGCATTCAGTTTCTGGGACTAATTATTTCCATAGCAGGAGTCAAAATGGACCCACAAAAGGTTTCTGCCATCTTGGATTGGCCAATTCCTACAGACAAAAAGGGAATCTAGCGCTTTGTAGGGTTTGCGAACTTTTATCGCAAGTTTATCCGAGGATTTTCCTCCATCATCTCACCCATCACCAGCTTGACGAAGCAAGGCATTCGATTCCACTGGACCCCAGAAGCCCAGGCTGCCTTCTTCACCTTAAAGGATCAGTTTGTCTCTGCCGCAGTCCTAAAACATCCTGACCCCGCTCTGCCTTACATTCTGGAGGTAGATACCTCTGAGATCGCAGTGGGGGCAGTGCTCTCCCAGAGACAGGGTCCCAAGTCTCAGTTGCATCCAGTCGCGTTCTTTTCTCGGAAGTTGTCCGAAGCTGAGAGGAACTATAATGTGGGGGACAGAGAACTACTCGCAATTAAGGCTGCATTGGAAGAGTGGCGCTATTTGCTAGAAGGGGCAGCACATCCTATTCTGATCTATACGGATCACAAGAATCTGGAGTACTTGAAAGTAGCCAAGAGACTAAAACCACGTCAAGCCAGATGGGCACTTTTTTTTACCAGATTTTCATTCCACATAACCTACAGGCCCGGGTCAAAAAACACCAAGCCGGATGCGCTTTCCCGGATGTTTAGCGGGGCCGAAGCTCCCTCACCTCCAGACACCATCCTGACTCCCGGGAATTTCCTCTTGCTACAAGGAGACTTACTTTCTCAGATCAAACAGGCTTCCACCAAGGAATCCTACCCACCGGATGTGACCCTGCAGCTGAAGGATGACCTGCTATGGTTTAAGGACAAGATCTTCGTACCTCAGCAATTACGGATTAACGTTCTTAAATCTTGTCACGATCACGTGCTGGCTGGCCACTTTGGGGTGCATAAGACATCCGAACTTCTCCAACGCACGTTTTGGTGGCCTCAACTGTCTAAGGACTGCAAAGACTACGTGGAATCATGTACAACGTGCATTCAGAACAAAGGCAGCAAGGCCAAGGCTTGGGGCCTGTTGAGACCTCTACCCATTCCGGACAGACCCTGGAGAATGATTTCGATGGACTTTATTGTTGAACTACCACCGTCAGAAAACTGCACTACCATTTTTGTGGTAGTGGACAGATTGTCCAAGATGGCCCACATTTTTCCCATGAGATGCACGCCTTCTGCCCCCGAGACCGCAAAACTATTCATCAAGGAAATAGTAAGGCTGCACGGCATTCCTATGAACATTGTATCGGACCGGGGGGTGCAGGTTACATCCAGGTTTTGGAGGGCGCTCTGCGAATCTTTAAAAATTGACCTTTCTTTTTCTTCAGCTTATCATCCCCAGACCAATGGTCAGACGGAACGCACAAATCAGACCCTGGAGCAATATTTACGCTGTTTCTCTGCCTTTTCCCAAGACGACTGGGTACCATTATTACCCCTCGCCGAGTTCGCATACAACAACTCCGTCCACTCTGCTACCAAGCAATCACCGTTTTTTGCGAACTACGGCTTCCACCCTCTGTTCCTTTCCAATAACATTCCGGAGTGTGCGGTTCCAGCCGCCCAGGAGACCCTGAACTTCCTCAATACCAACAGTAAGTTACTTCAGGAAACAATGGCAAGAACTCAGGAGCGTAATAAGGAGGCGTTCGACAAAAAAAGGAGGGGGGAACTTAACCTAACACCTGGAGATCAAGTCTGGCTGTCCACAGTGAATCTAAAGATGACATGCCCCTCTAAGAAACTGGGCCCTAAATTTGTGGGTCCCTTCCCTGTGACAAGGAAAATTAATGATGTGGCATATGAGCTGAAACTACCGGAATCTTTTCGGATACACCCGATATTTCATGTGTCTCTACTCAAGCCTGCAGTTCCAGATCCCTTCCCTAATCGAGGTATTGGTCCTCCTGAGCCCGTGCTCATTAATGGTGAGGAGGAGTTTGAAATCGAGTCCATCCTGGATTGCAGGAAAAGGCGCAACAAAATCCAATACCTGGTTAGATGGAAGGGTTATGGCCCTGAGGAAAACTCATGGGAACCGGAAACAAACATTCATGCCAAGAGACTGATCATGGCCTTCAAAAGGTCTCACCCAGGTAGGCTGGCCCAGTTGGGCATCCGGAGGCTGCCCGTAGGAGGGGGGCAATGTCAGGAAGGACGTTCTCACAATCATCCCAGCAATCTGGGTTCCAGAATACCTGTGCACAGGAGACCTGTTCGGCGCACGCGCATGCGCGATAGCGGCTTTCGGGGGTGCACGCAGATGCGCGATAGCGGCGCGCGCGCACCTATGACGGTACTTGGCGCCAAGACTGCCTATTTAAGGAGAGCTGTCACCTTGCATCCTTGCTGTCCGGTCTACAGCGTTCCCCTGAGACCCTAACTGCCTGAACCTCTGATTGTGTTACTCTGATACCTGATCCGGCTTCCCTTGACTTCTCCTGTTTGCTGCCTGCCTTGACCCCGGCTCATCCCGACTTCGCTCCTGCCTGCTCCTTTCAACCAGTTTGCTGCCCGCCTGATATACTGACCCGGCCTGGACTTTAAAGCGGAGCTCCGCCGGAAAAAAAAATATTAAAAGCCAGCAGCTACAGCAGCTGCTGGCTTTTAATATTTGGACACTTACCTGTCCTGGAGTGCAGCGACGTCCGCAGCAGAGGATGAGCGATCACTCGTCACTCTGATGCTCCCTCCGCCATCCTCGCTAAGGGAACCAGGAAGTGAAGCCCTGCGGCATCATGCCCGGTTCCCTACGGCGCATGCGCGAGTCACGCTGCGCCTTTCTGATTCGTCCTCCTGTGTTCTGGGAGCCGAGTGTCTCCCAGAACACTACGGGAAGTCTGGGGGAAGTGACATCACTCCCGCAGATTCCCGCAGAGAGGACTCCCGGATGTGGGTGAAAATACCTGTCTTAGACAGGTATCTTCACCCCCCTCCCCCCTGAAAGGTGTCAATTGTGACACCGGAGGGGGGGAGGAATCCGATGAGCAGAAGATGATATTTAGGGTGGAGCTCCACTTTAACTACTCCTGGATCCTGCTTGCACCTGTCTGCCCGCTTGTGTCTGACCCGGCCTGTCTTCTCCAAGCCTGCCTCCTGGTCCTCAAGTATCTGCTGCGGACCACCGCACGCCTCCATCAGCTACCTTCAGTTGCGGACTGCTGCTTCTATCTCCGCCTGCTTCAGTTCCTGCCAGGCACTTGTGTCCCTTTGCCCTCTTGAGCCCCTGTCTGCTCTATCAGGTGTTCTCGAGCCAGAGGTTTACGAGAGGCCACTCCCTGCACATTGGGCCCACCTACCAGGTACGTGACACCTGCACTGTGTGTGTTATACACTCCTGACCCCTGCACTGTGTGTGTTATACACTCCTGACCCCGGCACTATGTGTGCTATACACTCCTGACCCCTGCACTCTGTGTGCTATACACTCCTGACCCCTGCACTCTGTGTGCTATACACTCCTGACCCCTGCACTGTGTGTGTTATACACTCCTGACCCCTGCACTCTGTGTGTTATACACTCCTGACCCCTGCACTCTGTGTGTTATACACTCCTGACCCCTGCACTCTGTGTGTTATACACTCCTGACCCCGGCACTCTGTGTGTTATACGCTCCTGACCCCTGCACTCTGTGTGTTATACACTCCTGACCCCTGCACTCTGTGTGTTATACACTCCTGACCCCTGCACTCTGTGTGTTATACACTCCTGACCCCTGCACTCTGTGTGTTATACACTCCTGACCCCTGCACTCTGTGTGTTTCACACTCCTGGTCCCTGCACTCTGTGTGTTATACACTCCTGACCCCTGCACACTGTGTGTTATACACTCCTGACCCCTGCACTCTGTGTGTTATACACTCCTGACCCCTGCACTCTGTGTGTTATACACTCCTGACCCCTGAACTCTGTGTGTTTCACACTCCTGGTCCCTGCACTCTGTGTGTTATACACTCCTGACCCCTGCACTCTGTGTGTTATACACTCCTGACCCCTGCACTCTGTGTGTTATACACTCCTGACCCCTGCACTCTGTGTGTTTCACACTCCTGGTCCCTGCACTCTGTGTGTTATACACTCCTGACCCCTGCACACTGTGTGTTATACACTCCTGGTCCCTGCAATCTGGGGGGGGGGCAGAGGGGGTTTTATCTACCTTGCAGTGCTGGTCCTGAATGTGCGGGTTCAGATGCATTACCTTGTATAGAGTGCCGTGTTCAGGTAGAATTGGTAAGTTTTTGTAGTGACTGAACACATTCCATGTGTTTGTAAAGTTTAAATTGTTGCAATATTATAGAGAACACACCAAAGTTCTACATATCGGAGTTACTCCAATGCATGCCGGTAGTGGGCCTATGGAGGCAATGTATCTCCTCCAATCATCACAATGTTCCCACACTGGGAAATGTACCATGTGGTGTCTGGAGTGAGGGGGGAGGGGTGTCTCTGGACAGTCACACAGTAATGGGGCCCTTTATCTTGTGGGTCCCCTTGTATAAGACAGAAGCAAATGCTGTAGATGGCAGGGGAGCTATCAATGATGGAGAACCCTCCCGAGAACCTCCAAAAATACACAGAGACCACAGGATACTACAGGGAGCTATCAATGATGGAGAACCCTCTCGAGAACAGGGATGGACCGGCCATCGGGACTACCGGGAGTTTCCCGGTGGGCCAATGGCTCAGTGGGCCGTTAAAAAATAATAATTATTTTTATTTTTTTTGTGGGCCGTTTTTTTATGCAGAGTTAGGTGGCAGCGGGAGTGTGGCAGCAAACAGCGGCCCACAAAAAAAATAAAACAAAAATGTATTTTTATTTTTGTGGGTCGTTTTTTTTATGCAGAGTTCGGTGGCAGCAAACAGCGGCGGGGATTCAGGGGAAAAAACAGCCCACAAATTTGTTTATTTTTATTTTTTGTGGGCCGTTTTTTTTATGCAGGGTTCAGCGACAGTGGGGGCGTGGAAGCAAACAGCGGCGGGGATTCAGGGAAGGTGGCCAGCCAGGAGGGCAGTTGGATGTAAAAGCCGAGGAGGGAAAAGAGCTCCACCCCTTCCCTGACCACCGAAGAGGCGAACAGGAGCGAGCGTGGCCACCCCGGCGCTCCCAGAACCTCGATTCCTCCACCTCCTCTCTGCTCCAGGTACCACGCAGCCTGGGCCGGAGGGCAGGCTGACTGGGAGCCCGGAGGAAGAGAACCTGCGCCGCTGTAAGGAGCAGAGCAGCGTGAGCACCCCCCGGATCAAGAGGGAGACTCGGCGCTGCCGCTGATGGCCATCAGGTACTAGGCATCCTACACAAACATGCCAGAACACTGAGACAGCGGGGGGGGGGGGGGAGGGTGAGCAGAGGAGGGACTGCAGAAAGGGACAATGCTATGTGGTCTGTCTCAGCCCTCCCCTCTGTCTCTCAGTCCCCCCGTCTGTCTCTCAGTCCCCCGTCTGTCTCTCAGTCCCCCGTGTCTCTCAGTCCCCCGTGTCTCTCAGTCCCCCGTGTCTCTCAGTCCCCGTGTCTCTCAGTCCCCCCTCTCTCAGCCCCTCCACTATCTCTCAGCCCCCCCACTATCTCTCAGACCCCCCTCTGTCTCTCAGACCCCCTCTGTTTTTCAGACCCCCCTCTTTTAGCCCCTCTGTCTCTCAGCCCCCCTCTGTCTCTCAGCCCCCCTCTGTCTCTCTGACCCCTCCTCTGTCTCTCATCCCCCCACTGTCTCTCAGCCCCCTTCTCTATCTCTCAGCTCCCTCCCTCTGTCTCTCAGCTCCCTCCCTCTGTCTCTCAGCTCCCTCCCTCTGTCTCTCAGTCCCCCCTCTGTCTCTCAGTCCCCCCCTCTGTCTCTCAGTCCCCCCCTCTTTTAGCCCCCCCTCTGTCTCTCAGTCCTCCTCTTCTATCTCTCAGCTCCCCCCCTCTGTCTGTCAGCTCCCTCCTTCTGTCTCTCAGCTCCCTCCTTCTGTCTCTCAGCTCCCTCCTTCTGTCTCTCAGCTCCCCTCCTCTGTCTCTCAGCTCCCCTCCTCTGTCTCTCAGCTCCCCTCCTCTGTCTCTCAGCTCCCTCCCTCTGTCTCTCAGCTCCCTCCCTCTGTCTCTCAGTCCCCCCTCTGTCTCTCAGTCCCCCCCCTCTGTCCCTCAGTCCCCCCTCTTTTAGCCCCTCCTCTGTCTCTCAGTCCTCCTCTTCTATCTCTCAGCTCCCCCCCTCTGTCTGTCAGCTCCCTCCTTCTGTCTCTCAGCTCCCTCCTTCTGTCTCTCAGCTCCCTCCTTCTGTCTCTCAGCTCCCTCCCTCTGTCTCTCAGCTCCCTCCCTCTGTCTCTCAGCTCCCTCCCTCTGTCTCTCAGCTCCCTCCCTCTGTCTCTCAGATCCCCCCCTCTGTGTCTCAGCTGCCTCCCTCTGTCTCTCAGCTCCCTCCCTCTGACTCTCAGCTACCTCCCTCTGTCTCTCAGCTCCCACCCTCTGTGTCTCTGCTCCCTCCTCTGTCTCATTCACTCCCTGACTCTTAGGCTGCTTTCCCACCAGGGCGGGCATTGACGGTAAAACGTTGCTAGTTTTAGCAGCACTTTACTGTCGTTTTAGCTGCGATGTTCGGCTTCTAGCAGGCGCTTTTAACCCCCGCTAGCAGCTGAATTAAAGGTTAAATGTGCCCGTGTAGCACTGCTGCCGAAGTGCTTTGCAGGTGCTTCAGCAGCGGTGGCCATTCATTTCAACCGCCAGCTTCAAAAATTCAACTGTGCATGTGCAAGCGTGATGTGGTACGTCATCCACGACGCATAGAGCGTCTCTGTCGTGATGCCAAGTCCGACATGTTTCACCAGGAACTCTGGTTTTATCAAGGTGAAACATGTCGGACTTGCCAGTTGACTGTTTGAAGCTGGCGGTAATTATCTCGGCTAAGAATCAAGCGGATGGTGGCCCAGAGGACTTGACACTTATACGGTGTTTACAGCAAGCTGTCCACCGGAGCCCTACGGACCCCGCTTAAATAAACGCAGCATACAGGACGGCACCCACAGCCCCCCCGGACCGGAGATAGAGAACACAGGACTGTTACTATATCGCTCCACAAATGGTCGGGTGAGAGGACCATAGGTCCTCTAAACTGCCTCCTTTTTTTTTGCTTCATGCCGTATGCTATTTCACAGCCATTATTTACCAGTTTTACAAACAGTGTCACTGAGCTATTGGTGATCCAACAGTTAGATAACAGCAATATATGCTCTTCCATACTGGGAAAACTGACTATCTATGCCTTTGGATTGAATAATAACTGTGGACTCCAATCACCTTTACACACTGACAGCTTTGTCCTGCTACAAAATCAACTACAGCTGTCGCTGTGGGACTCGCTACCTGACTTAATTAATCACCTCTAACAGGGGTTTTCCTTTGGAGACCAAAGGAGGTTTCCAATAAAACCGATTCTGATAGGATGGACTTTTGTTTTGTTATGTGTGGTTTATGATATTGAGATCAGGAGTCTGGTCCATTGATATTACCTACGTTTATTAACATTCGCCCTGTTACAAGTGTGTGTATGTATGGTCAGAGCGTGATGCAGCTGCTCTTAACATACAACGTTGTCTAATATTAACATTATCCTGGTGTTGGTGGTGGGTAGGGATGAGCTCAGGCGTGTTTGCATTGAACACATGCAGAGCCCGCCAAGGAAGTCGGCACCATCGGAACCGCGCTGCACTAATCACAGGCAGGGAGACATTTTCCGATCTCTGCAGCCGAGCATCGGGACAATGTCTCCCTGCCTGTGATTAGTGCAGCGCAGTTCCGACGGTGCCGACTTCCTTGGCGGGCTCTGCATGTGTTCAATGCGAACACGCCGGAGCTCATCCCTAGTGGTGAGTACCTGGTCTTGGCCGCCTTTTTTGTTCTAAATATTTTTTCTAATAAAATGTATCCCATATTAAGCAGCATGGTCCGCCTGTGTCTCTTCACAGTGGGAATCCTTCCCCTGTAACTCTCTTTTCCCCGGAGAGCCCCCCACTTACATCAGGGTCCCCAGAGAGCCTTCCCCTTGCATCAGGGTCCCCAGAGAGCCTTTCCCTTGCATCAGGGTCCCCAGAGAGCCCCCCTTTACATCAGGGTCCCCAGAGAGCCCCCTTTACATCAGGGTCCCCAAAGAGCCTTCTCCACTTACATCAGGGTCCCCAGAGAGCCCCCCATACATCAGGGTCCCCAGAGAGCCTTCCTCTTGCATCAGGGTCCCCAGAGAGCCTTCCCCTTGCATCAAGGTCCCCAGAGAGCCTTCCCCTTTCATTAGGGTCCCCAGAGAGCCCCTCTTAAATCAGGGTCCCCAGAGAGCCCCTATTTACATGAGGGTCCCCAGAGAGTCCGCCCACTTACATCAGGGTCCCCAGAGAGTCCCCCCACTTACATCAGGGTCCCCAGAGAGTCCCCCCACTCTCATCAGGGTCCCCAGAGAGCCCCTCCTTACATCAGGGTCAACAACAAAAGCCTGGGTAATTCCCAGGAAAAAAAACAAGCCTACTTACTGACCAGCGCGCAGACAACCAATTAACCAGTCTAACGGTATGCGTTAAAAACAGGGGTTTTGTCCGCACGCATTTTCAAACGCATGCGTGAGCCACAGAGCCACGTCAAGGCACCCTGGAATCTGTGGTCCTACACTAACTATGAGTGTCCCCACAATGGAGGCACATCCATTCTGATGGTTAGATGAGGACAAGTGGACTGAAGGGGAGCCACCCCCCCCCCCCTTAAAGGTACAAAAGCACACCAAACACCTAGCAGGGAGCACAATGGCTGCAAAGGTGTTGGTGCACTGCTGGACCAATATAAACACCAATGTGTTATGAAAAACAGAGAGAGGGCGGGCAATGAGAGATGATGAGTGAGTGAGTGAGTGAGAAACTTGTATAGCGCTACAAATGAACTAAAATGAACTAAATCGCCTCAAGTCACTTTTTTCCATTTAGTGACGTCCTGATCCTTCAGAAGAGGCGGGTCTTAAGTTTTTTCCTGAAGGCCCGATGGTTTTCTTCCATACGGATGTCCGTGGGTAGAGCGTTCCATAGCCGTGGTCCTTGGACTGCAAATCTTCGTTCTCCCTTCGATTTGTAGCGGGACTTGGGGATGTGGAGGAGGTTTTGGTTAGTTGATCGGAGAATGCGATTGGGGGTGTAGTGTTTTATTTTCTTGCATAAATATTGAGGAGCGTTTCCTTGTGTGCATTTGTGGGTGAGACAGAGGGTCTTGAAAGTGACCCGATCCTTTATGATTAGCCAATGGAGGGTCCTCAGGGACGGAGTGATGGATTCCCAGGGTTCTTTTCCCGTTACCAGTCTGGCTGCCGTGTTCTGGACGACTTGTAGGCACGCCAACTGGTATTTAGGTAGTCCTATGTGGAGGGAGTTTGCGTAGTCCAGTCGGGAATTGATGATTGTTCCGACTACTACTGCTATGTACTCTTCTGGAATGAAGGGGATGAGTCTACGCAGCAGGCGGAGAAGGTCGTGAGATCCGCTGACTACTGATCCTATTTGTGCGTCCATCGACATCTCCGAGTCAAAAATGATGTCCTCTGCTGCCCGTGGCTGCACAGTGAGAGTGGGACAGCGGTGATTAGTGATGAGCCGAACACCCCCGGGTTCGGTTCGCACCAGAACCCGCGAACGGACCGAAAGTTCGCACGAACTTTAGAACCTTATTAAATACAATGGATGCGAACGTTCGAATTCTAAAGTGCTAATTATAACGACTATTATGCATGTTATTGTCCTAAAAAGGGTTTGGGAACCCGGGTTCTGCACCAGGGGACATGTATCAATGCAAAAAGAAGTTTTAAAAACGGCAGTTTTTCGGGAGCAGTCATTTTAATGATGCATAAAGTGAAAAAAAAAAAGTCAAATATTCCTTTAAATATTGTACCTGGGGGGTGTCTAAAGTATGCCTGTGAAGTGCCACGTGTTTCCCGTGTTTAGAACTGTCCCTGCACAAAATGACACTTCTAAAGGAAAAAAAGCCATTTAAAACTGCTTGCGGCTTTAATGTAATGTCTGGTCCCGGTAATATGGATGAAAATCTTTAAGAAAAATGGCATGGCTACCCCATCACACCCCCCCCCCCCTACCCCAGCCCATTACCAGCCCCTTTGGGTCTTGTATGGATATTAAGGGGAACCCCGCACACAAAATAAAAAAGGCCCTATATACTCTGAACAGCCGTATACAGGCGGTGCATACAAGACAGGGACTGTAGGTTTGTTCTTATGTAGAATCTGTTTGTAATTTTGAACAGGTACATTGTTTAACCACTTAAGCCCCGGACCATTTCGGGCCATTAGGACCAGGCCTGTTTTTGGGATTCGGCACTGCGCTGCTTTAACTGTAAATTGTGCGGACATGCAATGTTGTACCCAAATGAAATTTGCGTCCTTTTCTTCCCACAAATAGAGCTTTCTTTTAATGGTATTTGATTGCCTCTGCGATTTTTATTTTTTGCGATATAAACAGAAAAAGACCGAAAATTTTGAAAAAAAATGATATTTTCTACTTTTTGTTATAAGAAAAATCGAATAAACTCAATTTTAGTCATACATTTAGGCCAAAATATATTCAGCCACATGTCTTTAGTAAAAAAAATGTCAATAAGCGTATATTTATTGGTTTGCGCAAAAGTTATAGCGTTTACAAACTAGGGTACATTTTCTGAAATTTACACAGCTTTAAATTTATGACTGCCTATCTCATTTTTTGAGGTGCTAAAATGGCAGGGCAGTACAAAACCCCCCCAAATGACCCCATTTTGGAAAGTAGACACCCCAAGGAAATTGCTGAGAGGCATGTTGAGCCCATTGAATATTTTTTTTTTTTTGTCCCAAGTGATTGAATAATGACAAAAAAAAAAAAATTACAAAAAGTTGTCACTAAATGATATATTGCTCACACATGCCATGGTTATATGTGGAATTGCACCCCAAAATACATTCTGCTGCTTTTCCTGAGTACGGGGATACCACATGTGTGGGACTTTTTGGGAGCCTAGCCGCGTACGGGACCCCGGAAACCAAGCACCGCCTTCAGGATTTCTAAGGGCGTAAATTTTTGATTTCACTCCTCACTACCTATCACAGTTTCGAAGGCCATAAAATGCCAAAATAGCACAAAACCCCCCCAAATTACCCCATTTTGAAAAGTAGACACCCCAAGCTATTTGCTGAGAGGCATGTTGAGTCCATGGAATATTTTATATTTTGCCACAGGTTGCGGGAATATGACAAACTTTTTTTTTTTTGCACAAAGTTGTCACTAAATGATATATTGCTCACACATGCCATGGGCATATGTGAAATTACACCCCAAAATACATTCTGCTGCTTCTCCTGAGTACGGGGATACCACATGTGTGGGACTTTTTGGGAGCCTAGCCGCGTACGGGACCCCAAAAACCAAGCACCGCCTTCAAGGTTTCTAAGGGCATAAATTTTTGATTTCGCTCCTCACTACCTATCACAGTTTTGAAGGCCATAAAATGCCAAGATGGCACAAAACCCCCCCAAATGACCCCATTTTGGAAAGTAGACACCCCAAGCTATTTGCTGAGAGGCATGTTGAGCCCATTGAATATTTTTTTTTTTGTCCCAAATGATTGAATAATGACAAAAAGAAAAAAAAAATGTACAAAACGTTGTCACTAAATGATATATTGCTCACACATGCCATGGTTATATGTGAAATTACACCCCAAAATACATTCTGCTGCTTCTCCTGAGTACGGGGATACCACATGTGTGGGACTTTTTGGGAGCCTAGCCGCGTACGGGACCCCAAAAACCAAGCACCGCCTTCAAGGTTTCTAAGGGCATAAATTTTTGATTTCACTCCTCACTACCTATCACAGTTTTGAAGGCCATAAAATGTCAAAATAGCACAAAACCCCCCCAAATGACCCCATTTTGGAAAGTAGACACCCCAAGCTATTTGCTGAGAGGCATGGTGAGTATTTTACAGCTCTCATTTGTTTTTGAAAATTAAGAAAGACATTTTTTTTTCTTTTTTTCTTTTTTTACATTTTCAAAACTTTGTGACAAAAAGCGAGATCTGCAAAATACTCAACATACCTCTCAGCAAATAGCTTGGGGTGTCTACTTTCCAAAATGGGGTCATTTGGGGGGGTTTTGTGCCATCTGGGCATTCCATGGCCTCCGAAACTGTGATAGGCAGTGAGGAGTGAAATCAAAAATTTACACCCATAGAAATCCTGAAGGCGGTGCTTGGTTTTTGGGGTCCCGTACGCGACTAGGCTCCCAAAAAGTCCCACACATGTGGTATCCCCGTACTCAGGAGAAGCAACAGAATGTATTTTGGGGTGTAATTCCACATATGCCCATGACATGTTTGAGCAATATATAATTTAGTGACAACTTTTTGTACATTTTTTTTTTTTTGGTCATTATTCAATCACTTGGGACAAAAAAAAAAATATTCAATGGGCTCAACATGCCTCTCAGCAAATAGCTTGAGGTGTCTACTTTACAAAATGGGGTCATTTGGGGGGGTTTTGAACTGTCCTGGCATTTTATGCACAACATTAGGAAGCTTATGTCATACATCATCCACTCTTCTAACCACTTGAAGACAAAGCCCTTTCTGACACTTTTTGTTTACATGAAAAAAAAAATTTTGCAAGAAAATTATGTTGAACCCCCAAACATTATATATTTTTTTAAAGCAAAGGCCCTACAGATTAAAATAGTGGGTGTTGCATTTTTTTTCCACACAGTATTTGATTTTTCAAACGCTTTTTTGGGGGGAAAAACACACTTTTTTTATTTTTAATGCACTAAAAAACACTATATTGCCCAAATGTTTGATGAAATAAAAAAGATGATCATAGGCCGAGTACATGGATACCAAACACAACATGCTTTAAAATTGCGCACAAACGCGCAGCGGCGACAAACTACATTCATTTTTAAAAGCATTTAAAAGCCTTTACAGGTTACCACGTTAGATTTACAGAGGAGGTCTACTGCTAAAATGACTGCCCTCGATCTGACCTTCGCGGTGATACCTCACATGCATGATGCAATTGCTGTTTACATATGACGCTAGACCGACGCTTGCGTTCGCCTTTGCGCAAGAGCAGGGGGGACAGCGGTGCTTTTTTTTTTTTTTTTTATTATTTATTTGGCTTTTTTATTTTATTTTTAAACTGTGCCTTCCATATTTTATTTTTTTACCATTTTTATCGTTATCTCAGGGAATGTAAATATCCCCTATGATAGCAATAAGTAGTGACAGGTACTCTTTTTTTGAAAAAAATTGGGGGGTTAGACCCTAGATCTTTCCTCTGCCCTCAAAGCATCTGACCACACCAAGATCGGTGTGATAAAATGCTTTCCCAATTTCCCAATGGCGCTTTTTATATCCGGGGGGGGGGACATTCCCTCCCACTGCTTGTAAAAGCAGTCTAGAGGCTAATTATCTGCTAGAATTGCTTTTACATGAAAGCCGGCTGCTGGCTGAAAAGAATGATACCAAGATGATACCTAAACCCGCAGGCATCATTCTGGTATAAACATTCAAAGTCCAGCAACATACCAGTACGTTGCTGGTCCTTGTTGGACATGTATTGTAATCTTTTTTTTCATGCAGCCAGGTGGCTGAACGAAAAAAGAGATTGATGGGTGGGTATGCCCACCATTAGAATACCTCCCTTCATCCACCCACTTCTAATGATGGGCATATATGCCGAAGCATGGGGGCATCCTCCCGCAAAAAAGTTATGCCGCGTACACACGGTCAAGCCTTCGTCGGAATTTCGACCGTATGTACGCGGCATAAAAGGTTATGCCGCGTACACACGGTCGGAATTTTCCACGGGCAAGCCTCCGTTGGAATTTCGACCGTATATACGCGGCATTAGGAGCAAAATCGCTCCTCCGCCCCTGCTGCCCCCATGCTTCGGCATATATGCTCTTTTTTTTAACTGTGGTGGTGAAATCACCTCCTACAACACTGGAGTCACGGCTTTATGTATCGTGGGAGCAAACGCTGTTGCTGTCAAGATAAATAATTCCGCGCTGCAGTTGAATGGCGCACCTGAAAACAAAAAATTACATACCTGAAAAGCAAGCATGATAAAACATTGCAGACTAGAATACAGTAAAAAAGAGCAGAACAATAGAGAGAAAATAGAGAGAGAGAGAACAATAAAACGACAACTATTTTTGGTTTTTTTATTTTATATTTTTTTTGTGTTTTGTTTTTTACGTTTTTTTTTTTCTTTTTTACACTTTTTTTTGTAACTTTACAACTGTAATGGTTCGGGTCTCTGAAAATGTAATGGCATCTTGGGAGACCCTGTGTAAGTGTGTCCTAGTCTGTGAAATGCTGTACCCTACGCTAAAACTTCACTTTTGAGTGGTAGCGTTCAAAACATTCACCTTGGCAAAGACCAGGCTTGTCAGGACAGAGTGGACAATAATAACGGGTGTCACGCCTAAATCCGCGCTTGCTACAGACACGACATCTTTTTTGGGGGTGGCTTTGGGTAGGGGTACTCGGGAGGACATACGAATAATGCCTCTCATGCAGCCGGCTTACTGCATTTGGTTGGGAATGGTGAGGTGCAGAACCGCCTGGATACAGGAGTTCTGTGACTATCTCATTCTGGAATTTTAGAAGAGATAACGTCCCGCCTGAAGCTCTGTATACCACATGAGCGCTCAGCAAAGCCAATTGGAATAATGATAGAGACACTTTTTTGTACCAGCGTCTCGCCTTACGGTCAATTAGATACGGCGCCATCAACTGGTCGTTGAGGTCCACCCCTCCCATATTTTGGTTATATTCGTGGACACAGAGGGGTTTCTCCACAACACCAGTCGCCGTACGAATTTGGACTGTCATGTCTGCATGAAGGGAGGTAAGAAGGAAAACATTCTTATTGTCCCTCCACTTCATAGCGAGCAAGTTATTACACTTCAAGCAGGCTCTCTCCCCCAGCCTAAGACGGGCATCTACAAGCCGCTGGGGAAAGCCCCGGCGATTAGGTCGCACGGTGCCACATGCTCCAATCTTATGATCAAACAAGTGACTAAACAGTGGCACGCTCGTGTAATAATTGTCCACATACAAGTGGTACCCCTTTCCGAATAAGGGTGACACCAAGTTCCACACTATCTTGCCAGCGCTCCCTATGTAATCCGGGCAGTTGACCGACTCAATCTGACTGTCTTTTCCCTCATAAACCGTAAAGTTCACTACATAGCCTGTTGCCCTGTCACAGAACTTGTAGAGCTTGACCCCGTATCTGGCACGCTTGCTGGGAAGGTACTGCTTGAAAGACAAGCGGCCAGAAAATTTAATCAGGGACTCATCAACGCAGACAACTTGATCGGGAGTAAACAAGGCTGCAAAACGTTCGTTGAAGTGGTTTATGAGGGGCCGAATTTTATAGAGCCGCTCGTATTCAGGGTCCCCACGTGGACGACAAAGTTTATTGTCGTTGAAGTGCATGAACCGCAAAATCTGCTCGTATCGTGCCCTGGACATGGAGGCAGAGAACACGGGCATGTGGTCAATTGGGTGCGTGGACCAATAAGCACGCAATGACGGAAATTTATGTGTGCCCATGTTGAGGGAAAGGCCCAGAAAGGTCTTAAATTCGGAAACCGTAATTGGTTTCCAATTTCTGGCAATTTTAGGCAACTGGGGGTTAGCGGCGATAAATTGACCAGCATATAAATTACTCTGGTCCACAATAGATCTATAGAGATCTTCCGTGAAAAACAGCGAATAAAAATCAATTGGAATAAAATCAGCTGTTTCCACCTGAATACCGGGTTGGGCAGTGAATGGGGGAAGTATGGGTTCTGCAGAAGTGGTGGGGACCCAATCAGGATAGGCGAATTCTGCAGGAAGGGCAGTATGGGCACGACGGGCCTGCCTTTGTCTTCTTGGTGGCAGCGGGACACTACTTGTGCTTGCCACCTCGCCAGCTTGAACTGCACTTATGGGACTCGCCACGTCACCAAGTGTTACTGCAGTGCTGGATGTACGTCCAGGCTGTACTAGGCCGCTGGTGCTTGCCAGTTCACCAGAAGGAATAGCGGCGCTAGTACTACTCTGCTCCATGATACGAGAGACCTGCGGTTCTTGCTCCTCAACAACCTCAGAAGATCGGGATCGGGTACACCTGACCTTAGCAGGGACCTCAACTTCGTCGTCAGAGCTATCTGACGTGGGGCCGCTGACGTCACTGTCTTCTACGGGAAGATATTCTGAGCCTGAATCTGACAGATACGTGACCTCCTCTTCACTATCTGTCATGCTCAGAATCTCGTAGGCCTCTTTACTAGTGTACCTTCGTCTTGCCATTTTGGGCTCTAAATTTAGGGGTACACTAGTAAGATTCACAGGAAAAAAAGCACCTGACTGTCGTCAGCAAATATATCAAACGCTACAAAAAAACTGTTAGCGATCGCAGGGATCAGGCCTGTCTCTGCGAACGCTGCAGTTATGTGTGTTGTGTTTGGTAAGTGACAGTGATCGATCGATACTGCACTTGGGTGGGCTGGGCTGGGCTGGGCTGGGCGGAGGGGCTAAACGCAGGCGCTAGCAGTTATCTGGGCTGATCCCGCTAACACTGCGTTTTTGGGAACCCTAAACCGCTGGGGATGCTAGTATAGATCTGATCAGATACTATACCACTAAGGGGGGTGTATGCTTTGCGCGTGGGTGTTAGCGTTACTGGCACTAACCTAACACTGCCTGGGGCGACGCAGACCCTCTCTGGCGCTAAAACCTAATTGATCTCACCCGCCGGGCGATCAGGGGGGTTAAACCTTTATTGGGTTATATACGGCGGGTGCCCTGATGCTATAAAAAGCAAACTAATCAACCAGCGTCACCCGTAACCTTTATATGGTGATCATTGGTGAAAGGGTTAACTAGGGGCAATCAGGGGGTTAAAACCTTTATTAGGTTAAATATGGGGGTACCTGACACTATATAAAAACCTGACGGGTAACCTAAATAACTAAATAACTTACTGGCTAACCAGTGACACCAGTGACGCTTATACGGCGATCACTGGTGAAAGGGTTAACTCTAGGGGCAATCAGGGGGTTAAAATAATATATGGGGGTACCTGACACTAATAAAAACCTGCGGCGAACCTAAAAAAAAATAACTGCCTATCTAAAACACCAGCGACACGAATACAGCGATCGGAAAAACAATCGCTTAGTGACGCTGAAGTTAGGGGGTGAAAGGGTTACCTGGGGGGTGATCAAGGGGTTAAACCTTTATTAGGGGGGGGGGTTAGGGGGCTACCCTGGACCTAAAGGGGCCTAATCCTAACTGCCCTGCAACTTTTTACAATCACAGATGACACTAAATGCAGTGATCAGTAAAATAAATGATCACTGCAATCAGTGACACTGTGATTGGGGGCTTTGGGGTGACCTGGGGGGTGATCTGGGGGTGACTGGGGGGTGATTTGTGTGCCTATGTGTACCTAAGTGTCAGTGGACTGTTGGTACACTAACCTGCTTCTTCTCTCCTCGGCGCCGGGAACGAAAAGACCGCGGCGAGGGAGATAACATCACTTCCTCCAGCCTGTGTTTACATTTCAGGCAGGAGGAAGCAATTTCATTCGCCGGGAGCGATCGCGAGGGGGGGGGAGCGGAATCGAGCGGCCGCCCCCTCATGCCTGATCGCTCCCGAACACTTAACGGCCGCTCACTGCAGTGGATGGACCCCCCAACTGCACAAAGGCGATCACGTAGATCTACGTGATTCTGCCTGTCGGTGCCATTCTGCCGACGTAAATCGGTGGTGGGCGGTCGTTAAGTGGTTAAGTGTAGCTCCAGCCAAAAAATATATTTTTAAGCTTTTTGGAAAACATAGGGAAGGGTTATCACCCCTGTAACATTTGTTTTGCTGTCTGTGCAGTGTGCACCTGTTCAGAACAGTTCACCTCACTTTCCGTCCTAATGACGAATGTTTTTAGAAAATTTGGGGTTTTTATTGAAACAAGAATTGGTGATAAAGAATCAGTGGAGAGGAGACACTTTTTTCCCATATTAACTCTTACAGGAGAGAATTTGCCTTCCTAGGGGTAGATTTCCTCTCACTTCCTGTTGTATCCTTCCGTTGCAAGGAGGAGTCGTTTGTAAGTTGGATGTTTGAAAGTAGGGGCCTGCCGTTTATACTCAGCTGTAATTTGCCCCTTACATGTTGGTGTTGCCACAACACTGTGAGCCCTCACAGTTACTCTTGTTGGGCGCTGGAATGGGCCCTGCTGTGAATTATTAGATCAAGAATTGTAATTGCATGCCCCTGTTGAACAGGGGCTGAAAAATTGGGCCTTTGGTGGTGGTGGTGGTGTTGACACAACACTGTAAGGCCTCACAGTTAGTCTTGGTGGGCGCAGGAATGGGCCCTGCTGTGAATTATTAGATCAAGGAATTGTAATTACATGCCCCTGTTAAACAGGGGCTGAAAAATTGGGCCTTAGCCACTGGTGCTGGTGCCACGACACTGCAACCACTACCAGATACTCTAGTTGGAGTGCAGGAATGAGCCCTGCTGCAAAGCATTGCATAAAAAATTGTAATAACACACCCCTGTTAAACAGGGGCTGAAAAATTGGGCCTTAGCCACTGGTGGCGGCACCCAGAAACAAAAATGTTCTTCCAAGCTATCATCGTCAATCGGGTCATTGAGGAGGAGGAGGATAGTCCGTCAACATAACAGGACAAACTCTCAGCATCAGTATCAGTCTTGAAGGGATGTGACATTTGAAAATAAATTAGTCTGTTATATCAGCTTCAGGTGTTTGGTAGCTGGTGGTGATCCAAGACTGGTTCATCTTTATGAAGGTCAGTCGATCAACAGAGTCGGTGGACAGGCGCACCCTGTGATCCGTGACAAATCCTCCAGCAGCACTGAATGTGCGTTCTGAAAGAACGCTGGATGCAGGACAGGCCAGTAGCTCAATTGCATACTGTGCAAGCTCTGGCCAGTGATCCATCCTCAAGACCCAGTAAGCCAGAGGATTTTTGGTGGGGAAGGTGTCCAAGTCTGACCTTGCCCCTAGGTATTCCTGCACCATGTATATCAGACGCTGGCGATGGTTGCTGGAACCGATCATACCTTGGGGCTGCGGACTAAAGAATTGTCTGAACGCTTCGGTCAGACGGCCACCTTCCCCACCGCTCCTTCTTTGACTGACCGAAGCCTCAGCAACTCGTTGTCCAAGACCAGGAGTTTGTAACCTCCCAGTCTCTGGGAACGCGTTGCACAGACCTTTCTGCAAGGCCTCCCGGAGTTGTCTCATCCTCTGCTCCCTCTGCGACGGTAAGATAAGGTCCGCAACCTTACCCTTGTACCGTGGATCAAGGAGAGTGGCCAGCCAGTAATGGTCCCTCTCCTTGATCCGAAGAATACGAGGATCCTTCCGCAGACTTTGCAGGATCAGGGAGGCCATGCAGCATAGGTTAGCTGAGGCATTCAGTCCGGAGTCCTCTGGGTCACTAAGGACGACATGATCCGCAGCCACCTCCTCCCAGCCACGTACAAGTCCACTGGTTTCTTGGGACTGTAAATCATCCCTAAAAGACTGCTGCTGATGATGCTGAGTGCCAGCCTCCACCTCCATGCTGACACAATCCTCCTCCTCCTCCTCCTCCTCCTCCTCTTCTTCCTGTGCGATGGGTGGGACAGAAGGAACACTGTCTGGGTAAAGTCCTCCTCTTCCTGCCTCTGTTCTGCCTCAAGTGCCCTGTCCATTATTCCACGCAGCGTATGTTCCAACAGGTGGACAAGAGGTACAGTGTCACTGATGCATGCACTGTCACTGCTCACCATCCTCGTGGCCTCCTCAAATGGTGCCAGGACAGTGCATGCATCCCTGATCATGCCCCACTGGCGTGGTGAAAAAAACCCGAGCTCCCCTGACCCTGTCCTGGTGCCGTAGTCGCACAGGTACTCATTGATGGCCCTCTGCTGCGTGTGCAGCCGCTGCAGCATGGCCAACGTTGAGTTCCACCTGGTGGGCATGTCACATATAAGGCGGTTCTTGGGCAGGTTCAACTCCTTTTGCAGCTCAGCCAGGCGAGCACTGGCATTATAAGATCTGCGGAAATGCACACAGACTTTCCTGGCCTGCCTCAGGACATCCTGTAAGCCCGGGTACCTGCCCAAGAACCGCTGCACCACCAGGTTAAGGACGTGAGCCACACAGGGCACATGGGTCAGTTGTCCCTGTCGGAGAGCGGAGAGGAGGTTGGTGCCATTGTCGCAAACTACCATTCCTGGCTTAAGCTGGCATGGCGTCAACCACCTCTCGGCCTGCCCCTGCAGAGCAGACAGAACCTCTGCCCCAGTGTGGCTCCTGTCCCCCAAACACACCAGCGCAAGCACGGCATGGCATCTTTTTGCCTGCGTACTTGCGTAGCCCCTTGAACGCCTACGGAGCACCGCTGGTTCAGAGGACAAAGCACAGGAAGAGGCCACGGAGGAAGAAGAAGAGGAGGGGGTGGAGGACAGATGTGTGTCACAACCAGTAGTAGCATTTTGGAGACGTGGCGGTGGAACAACCACCAACACTACTGCACCTTGTCCTGCATCCTTCCCAGCTGCCAAAAGAGTGACCCAATGGGCCGTGAAAGAAAGGTAACGTCCCTGTCCATGCCTGCTGTACCATTAGTCAGCGGTAATATGCACCTTACCGCTGACCGCCCTGTCCAGCGAGGCCAAGACATTGCCTTCCACATGCCGGTAGAGAGCCGGAATCGCCTTCCGTGAGAAAAAGTGGCGTTTGGGAACCTGCCACTGAGGAACCGCACATTGCACAAACTCACGGAAGGGGGCCGAGTCTACCAACTGAAAAGGCAGCAGTTGAAGCGCTAGCAATTTAGCCAAGCTAGCATTCAACCGCTGGGCATGTGGATGGCTGGGAGTGAACTTCTTTCGACGGTCCAGCAGCTGGGGCAGAGAAATTTGCCTGCTAGAATCGGACGTTGGTGTACTGCTAGCAGAGTGGCCGCAAGTACTTGGCTGTGACACACCTAATTCTACACCTTCATTCCTCTCAGAGCAGGTTTCAGAGAGGACTGAAGGTATAGTGGGGTTGGAGATCCCAGCTGATGCGGTGCAAGAAGAGGTCAGCTTTGTTCTTTGGTGTGGGTCTTTAAGGTAGGCTTGCCAACGAGCTGCATGGCAGGTCAACATATGTCTGGTCAAGCATGTGGTGCCCAAGCGGCTGATGTTTTGGCCACGCGATATACGCTTGAGACATATGTTGCAAACAGCAGCTGTGCGATCTGATGCACTCGACTCAAAAAAGGCCCACACCAAATAACTTTTTGAATAACGGGCAGAGGCAGTGGAGTCAGTGACCTCATCATCCCCTCCCTCCTCATCACTGGAGCCAATCTGGCAGTATGCTGCAGCTGCTGGAACATGACTGCCAGATTGGTGTCCTTCTTGATGTCATGTACCTGGGTGTATTTGAACCGTGATCTTCCTGGTCCCAAAGCTGCAGCCTTACCTGTTGCGCTACTGAGCAGATCTGGACTTTTGGAAATGTCCTCTCAGTGTAAAACATTACCTTGGACTCACTAGCCCCACCTGCTGCCAGCTGTGGACAATTTTCAATCAAAGCAGCCCTTAAAAAGGAAGTGATGCTATATCTCAGCGCCCGTTTGTGTGGAATAGCTCCCTGGGTGTTGTGACTGCTTTTTGATCCTGATTTTCGTGTTGAACTTCTGCCTGAATTCCTGACTACTCTCAAGCCTGCTGATTTTGTACTTCACTGCCAGCTCGTGTATGACCTTTGCCTGCCTGACCACTCTCTGGATTTCGATCGTGTACCATTTTGCCTGATCTGTTGCCAACCTAATCTGCCTGACTACGTTTTCGCCTGAATCCTCAGCACACAAGTTCCACTTCGGACACTACCTATCACAGGTACCTTACATTACAAATGGGCCACAATGACAGTGGACCCTGCTGAGATTGTTAAGGTGATTTCACGTCAGGGACAATTGATTGGAGCTCATGAACAGCATCTTTCTTCCCTGGACGCCAAGTTAGATGAACTTTGTACTATGCTTAAATCTTGTTTGTCTGCTTCCTCTGCAACGGTCCAGACTCTGGATCCTACTCCTGCTACGATCCAACCCACCTCTTCTGTACCACCCAAACTTCCTATGCCTGACAAATTTGGTGGTGATACTGAGGACTGCAGAGGCTTTTTAAATGTTTGCCGTTTGCATTTCCGCAACAACCCTGGGACCTTTAGCACTTCTTCTGCCAAAGTGACTTTTGTAATTTCCTTGTTAAAGGGGAAGGCCCTGGCCTGGGTCTCTCCTTATCTGGAACGCAATGATCCTGTGCTGCAAGACGCTGACAAATTTCTGGCTTCTCTCCAGACTGTATTTGACAAGCCAGATAGAGCTTCTGCAGCTGAGTACTCACTCTTGGACATGCAACAAGGCACCAGGTCTGTGGCACAATATGCTATTGAGTTTCGTACCCTTGCTGCTGAGACTACTTGGGACTCAAGGGCATTACGTGCAGCCTTCCGAAAAGGTCTTGCAGATCGCATCAAAGACGAATTAGTCTATAAGGATTCCCCAGAAGACCTAGAGAAATTCATAGAGCTCTGTGTTCGTCTGGATGTCCGGTATCATGAAAGGTGCCAAGAGAGACTTAGAACTCGCAAGTTTCCTCGGCCAGTCTACCGTTTGGCCCCTAACTTCCAAGCACCAGCTCAGCCAGAACCTGAAATCTCAGTTGAACCCCAGACACCTGTGGAACCCATGGATGTAAGCCGTCTCCACCTAACTGAGTCTGAGAAACAAAGGAGGCGTGCATTGGGCCTATGCCTATACTGTGGACTTAAAGGACATTTATTATCTGTCTGCCCTTCCCGTCCAGTAAAAGGCAGGGTCTAACCAGTGTTGGAGGAGCTGGCTTAGACCTTACAGGTATATCCTCCAAGACCAAGATTACCATTCCTGCAATTATCCATTTACCCTCTAAACTTGTCTCCTGTGAGGCTTTTGTGGATTCTGGAGCTGCTGGCATATTCTTAGACTACACTTTTGCTAAAAAAAAATAATATCCCATTTGTTCCAAAATCTAGACCCCTGAACATTACCACCGTGAATGGACAACCCTTGGGAGATGGCATTGTAAAATTTGAGACTATAACAATAGCCCTTCAGGTAGGCGTACTCCACAAAGAGGAAGTTGTCTTGTCTCTTATTGATTCTCCACTTCTGCCTGTTATCCTTGGTTACCCATGGTTACAACAACATAACCCTTCTTTTGATTGGGAAAATGGAGAACTAACCTCTTGGGGGTCGTTCTGTCATTCAAACTGTTTGTCTCAACCCAAAAGACTTCCTGCTTGTATGTTGGCTTCCGTGGCCGTCCCACCTACCTTGCCTCATGAATACCATGCGTTTGCAGACGTATTTTGCAAGCAAAAGGCAGAGGTTTTACCTCCACATCGTTCTTTTGACTGTGCAATTAAATTGATTCCTGGAGCACCTCTTCCCAAAGGAAGGACCTATCCCCTGTCTTTGCCTGAACAAAAATCCATGGAGGAATACGTAAAAGACAACTTGGAAAGAGGTTTTATCCGACCCTCTTCTTCTCCAGTAGGGGCAGGTTTTTTCTTTGTTGAAAAAAAAGATGGGGGTCTTCGACCATGCATAGACTATCCAGGGTTAAATCAAATCACTGTAAAAGACTCCTACCCTTTGCCTCTCATTCTTGAACTGTTTGATGTACTTAAGGGGGCTGTTATCTTCTCCAAGCTAGACCTACGAGGGGCTTATAATCTAATTCGAATTAAAGACGGGGACGAGTGGAAGACAGCATTCAACACTCGTAATGGACATTTTGAATATCTGGTTATGCCATTTGGGTTGTGTAACGCCCCTGCTGTCTTCCAACGTTTCATGAATGAAATTTTTCATGATTTCAGCAACAGTTTTGTGATCATCTACTTGGACGACATTTTAATCTTTTCCAAGACTCATCTAGAGCACATCTCGCATGTAAAGCAGGTATTGCAACGACTGAGAGAAAACCATCTTTACGCGAAGATTGAGAAATGCAGTTTCCATCAAAGCCGTATTCCTTTCCTTGGATACATTATAAGTGCTGCCGGTTTCCAAATGGACCCTCAAAAACTTTCCGCTGTCTTGCAATGGCCCCAACCGACCACTTTAAGAGGGCTCCAAAGCTTTCTAGGGTTCGCAAATTACTACAGACGCTTCATCAAAGGTTTTGCCTCCATTGCGGCCCCCCTTACTGCTATGACTAAGAAAGGTACAAATTGCAAGGTATGGTCCTCAGAAGCAGAATTGGCTTTCCAGCAATTAAAAGACATGTTCAGCAAAGCTCCAATTCTTCAGCATCCAAATCCCGATCTCCAGTACATAGTTGAGGTTGATGCCTCTGAGGTAGGAGCAGGTGCCGTGCTCTCCCAGAGACAGCCTAAGTCCGGTAGAATCCATCCAGTAGCATTTTTTTCTAGAAAGTTTTCTCCAGCGGAGATGAATTACGATGTTGGGAATCGAGAACTACTGGCCATCAAATTGGCATTGTCTGAATGGCGACATCTTCTGGAAGGGGCTCCCAAAACTTTTTCTATCCTCACTGACCATAAGAACCTACTGTACCTTCAGACTGCAAGACGTTTGAACTCACGTCAGGCTCGATGGGCTCTGTTTTTCTCCCATTTTAATTTTGTTCTTTCTTATGTTCCTGGGCATAAAAACAAGAAAGCCGATGCTCTTTCCAGACAGTTTGCTACCTCTGAAGAAGACCAACCTACCGAGCAGTATATAATCCCACCTCACAAAATTGTCGCACAGATCTCTACGGCTCTTTCCCAACAGTTACAAGAAACCCAGAATTGTGTTCCCCAATGCTTGAAGATACCACCAGGTCGCCTGTTCGTAGCCCCTAGCCTCAGAAAACCTGTACTCCTCTGGGCACATGATGGTGTTTTATCTGGTCATCCTGGTGTCACCATCACTCTTAAGACCTTGCAGCGTCATGTCTGGTGGCCTCATATGAAAAGGGATGTTACTGACTATGTGGCTGCCTGCCCAACTTGTGCTGCTAATAAAGTACCCCGTACATTGCCTACTGGACTGTTACAACCACTTTCAGCACCTCGTCAGCCTTGGACCCATTTGACTATGGACTTCATTACAGACTTACCCAAGTCCGAGGGCATGACTGCTATATGGGTCATAGTGGATCGCTTTTCAAAAATGTCTCATTTTGTGCCGCTCCCGGGATTACCTACAGCGGAAGCACTGTCTACTCTCTTCCTTTCCCATATTGTGAGATATCATGGCATACCTACCAATGTCGTCTCAGACCGCGGATCCCAGTTTGTTTCCCGATTCTGGAGAGCGTTCTGCAAGAAACTGGGAGTAACGCTTTCACTCTCTACCTCACATCACCCTCAAACAGATGGTCAAACCGAACGCATGAACCAGACCCTAGAAACCTATCTTCGACATTATGTCAATGCCTTACACTCCAACTGGTCTGAGTATTTGCCTTTAGCTGAGTTCGCCATTAATTCCCGTTGGCACAGTGCTCTTCATACCACACCATTCTACGCAGCCCTAGGCTATCACCCTCAGACTTTTCCCCTACTTCAGCCTTCTTCTGGTGTACCAGCAGCAGATCAGCGGGTTAAAAATATTCTGCTACATTGGAAAAAGATTTGCTTATTACTACGGAAGTCAGCAGGCAAGTATGCACTTTTTTCCAACAAACGAAGACGCCATATACCTCCATATGTGGTGGGGGAGAGAGTTTGGCTATCAACCAAATATGTGAGACTGAAACAACCTTCTACCAAATTGGGCCCTCGATTCATTGGTCCTTACAGAATTATTGCTCGAGTCGGGCCAGTCTCCTATCGGTTGAAATTACCCTCCTCTCTCCGGATTCATCCTGTGTTCCACGTTTCCCTCCTCAAAAAAGCAATTTTCAATCGCTACTCCAGAACGCAACAGCTACCTCCTCCTGTTCTTGTTGATGGACAAAATGAGTTTGAAGTCTCCAAGATTCTTGATTCTAGAAGACAGGGTCGTGGCCTTCGGTATCTGGTTCATTGGAAGGGATATCCTGTCACAGACTGTTCCTGGGTTCCAGCCAAAGATCTGCATGCCCCTTCTCTTATTCGAGACTTCCATGCCTCCTTTCCCACTATGCCCCGCTAGGCCCCCGGAGGGGTCCACTGGGGAGGGGGCCCTGTCATGTACCTGGGTGTATTTGAACCGGGATCTTCCTGGTCCCAAAGCTGCAGCCTTACCTGTTGCGCTACTGAGCAAATCTGGACTTTTGGAAATGTCCTCTCAGTGTTAAACATTACCTTGGACTCACTAGCCCCACCTGCTGCCAGCTGTGGACAATTTTCAATCAAAGCAGCCCTTAAAAAGGAAGTGATGCTATCTCTCAGCGCCCGTTTGTGTGGAATAGCTCCCTGGGTGTTGTGACTGCTTTTTGATCCTGATTTTCGTGTTGAACTTCTGCCTGAATTCCTGACTACTCTCCAGCCTGCTGATTTTGTACTTCACTGCCAGCTCGTGTATGACCTTTGCCTGCCTGACCATTCTCTGGATTTCGATCGTGTACCATTTTGCCTGATCTGTTGCCAACCTAATCTGCCTGACTACGTTTTCGCCTGAATCCTCAGCACACAAGTTCCACTTCGGACACTACCTATCACAGGTACCTTACACTTGAGCATCCCCTCTCTCTGCTCTCACGCTACTGCCTTCCTCTAGCTGGGTATCATCATCAGACCCTTCGAAACGCTGGGCATCCTCCTGGAGCATGTACCCAACACTGTGCTGAAACAGTTCGGGGGACTCCTCAGGAGGACATGGTTGGTCTAGGGAAAGAGTGACTGATGATGACATTGATACCAGGGAAGAGGACGCTTTGGCAGCTGCTTTGCCAGTACCCTGAGCCTGGGTGAGAGAGGATGAGGAGGATGAGGTGGGCTTGGTCATCCACTCTACCAAGTCTTCGGCATGATGTGGCTCAACATGTCCAGCTGCCGAAAAGAAGGACAAGCGTGTCCCATGGCCACGTGCTGATGGTGATGCACCGCGTCCACGACCAGCACTGTTGTCTCTAGACACAGAGCCTGCTTGCCCTCTTTTTTTGGCTCCTGACTGTCTGCCTCTCCTTGTTTGCCTTCCAGACATTCTAATGGCCTGCAGGGAAATGGGAAAAGCAGCAATACAGGCTACGTTAAGGTGTAATATGGTCAGGAGGCACACTCCGCCCGCTGTAAGTGCCGCAAAATCCTGTTGGTGTAACACACCAGGAAAAAGCAGCAATACAGGCTAACTTCAGGTGTATAATGTGCAGGAGGCTTAGCAACAATGACACTGACACTGTCCCCTGCCTATCCTTCTCTCTCCCTGCACACAAGGTTTATCAAAGTATATGATACTGACACTCTCCCTGCCTATCCTTCTCTCTCCCTGCACACAAGGTTTAGCAAAGAATATGACACTGACACTGTCCCCTGCCTATCCTTCTCTCCCTGTACACAAGGTTTATCAAAGTATATGACACTGACACTCTCCCTGCCTATCCTTCTCTCTCCCTACACACAAGGTTTAGCAAAGAATATGACACTGACACTCTCCCTGCCTATCCTTCTCTGTCCCTACACACAAGGCTTAGCAAAGAATAGATTTGACACTGTCCCTGCCTATCCTTCACTTTCCCTGCTCCGGAACACACTACACGAGGCCGCCGCGCTGGCGGCCTTTTATAGTGTGGGGCGTGTACTAAACCCCCTCAGCTATAATTGGCCACAGGCATCCTGCCTGTGGCCAATCATTGCTCTCCTCGCTGCCGGCGCTGTGATTGGCCAAGCATGCAGGGTCACAGTGCATGCTTGGCCAATCACAGCGCCGGGATTACACTGCGATGGGGCAGTGTATTGTGGGCCGTTCGCGTCACTCGAATTTGGCGCGAACGGCCCAAATCGTTCGTTGTTCGCCGAACGCTGCGAACAGCCGATGTTCGAGTCGAACCTATGTTCGACTCGAACACCGAGCTCGTCCCTAGAGGTGATGCAGGGCGGGCGGTGAGAGATGATGTCATCTCTCTGCTCTCTTGCACTCCCGACTCTCCCATGCTGCCTGCCTGCTCTCCGGTGCTGCAGACTGCACACGCGGCCCAGCTGCAGAGAAGCCAAAGCCGTCTCTGAGAGACTCGGGGGTATCGGCCCCAGATTCGGGGCTATAAGTCCAAAAGCCACCCCCTAGCGACGCCACTGGCTAGACCCGTTACTCTTTTTCCATGTTCCCTCAGTCAGTGATAGTATGCCACAGAGACAGGGCTTAGACAAAACGTACACTTTAAAAGACCTTTAAAAACTTTCTCTGTACTGTAATTATGAAACAGAACAAGAGATATTAATAAAGTGCGGGAAAGTCCAGACACCTTTACATCCCCCGATCAGCCATAACTATGCACACTGTCAGGTAAAGTGAATAACATTGATTATCTCATTACGATGGCATCTGAAAGTCGGTAGGCTATATTAGGCAGCAGCTGACCATGTTGTCCCTGAAGTTAATGTATCGAAAGCAGAAAAAAATGGTAAATTGCAGTTTGTTGTGTTAATGGGGCTATGTAGTCGCAGTCCGGTCAGGGTGTCCATGCTGACCGGCGTCCACAGCCAAAAGCACCTACAATGGGCACGCGATTATCAGAACTGGAGCAATGGAAGAAGGTGGCTTGGTCTGATGAATGATGTGGAAGGCCGGGTGCGTCACTTACCTGGGGAAGAGGTGGCACCAGGATGGAGGATGGGAAGAAGACAAGCCGGCGGAGGCAGAGTGATGCTTTGGGCAATGTTAGATACATAGTTACATAGTAGGTAAGGTTAAATAAAGACAATAGTCCATCCAGGTCAACCTGTGTGGGTGGGTGTGGGTGTGTAGATAATCATTTCCCATTTCCCTGTATGTTGTGTTCCCTAAGATGCACATCCAGGAGTCTTTTTAATACTTCCTGCTGACACCACCGATTGTGGGAGAGAGTGAAAAAATTTGTTAAAAGACAGTATTCCCTGATTACATTCAGCGGTTAGCTTTGTGGCGGGTAGAGCGTTTTTTTTTTTCCGGGTCTGGCGGTGAGTTTGCTGGCCAATCAAGCACAGTGATCCGTAATCATGTGACCAGGTATTGGTAGTTTTGGCAGTGTGGGAGGTGCCAAGTCCTGCTGGAAAATGAAATCAGCATCCCCATAGAGCTCGTCTGCGGAAGGAAGCTTGAAGTGCTCCAAAATCTCCTGGTAGACGGCTGCGCTGACTTTGGACTTGATAAAGCACAGTGGACCAACACCAGCAGATGACACGGCGCCCCAAATCATCACTGACTGTGGAAACGTCACACTGGACAGGGGCGGCTGATGCTCAACATTTTTGGGGGGCGCAAACAAACTGAAAAATAAAAAAAATAAAAATTTGCAGCCACTGTGCCTTCCAATGCTGCCACTGTGACCCCCCCTGCCCGCTTGCCGTCTGCCCGGCACTTACCCTGTCTCGGTGGGGCAGCGGGTGATGGCGGTGAGTGTTGTCCTCCGAGTGGTGTCTTCATGTGTCTCTTCCCGTCCTATCCTCCCATCAGGCGTCCAATCACAGCGCCTGACGTTTCAGCCAATCAGGTGACGGGTAACAGACCCAAGCACCTGATTGGCGGAGAGGCGGTTCAGTGTTAGGACAGCGAATATTCATTTGCATCCTAACACACCAGGGTGAACTGCGAGCACCAAGGATGGCACTCACAGGTCACCTTTTTTGCCGCCTATTAGATTCTATGACTCTAATCAGGTGCTTCAAAAACATCCCCCGCTGCTGTAATTTAGGCGCCTGTAAAGGGGCCGGGTGCCTGAATAGGGGGTAGCAGCGGCGGCCATGGATAGATTCATGCAATGCATGAATCTATCCATTGGTCATATGGGGGTGGCTGGAGAGAGGGGGCGGCGCCCGTGTGCCCTTATGGACGCACCGCCACTGATGCTGGACCTCATGCAACTTGGATTCTGTGCCTCTCCACTCCTCCTCCAGACTCTGGGACCGCGATTTTCAAATGAAATGCAAAATTTTCCACAATTAGTCTTTGGGGAGCCGTGTCATCTGCTGGTGTTGGTCCCACTGTGTTTTATCAAGTCCAAAGTCAGCTCAGCCGTCTCCCAGGAAATTCTAGAGCACTTCATGCTTCCCTCTGCTGACTGGCTTTATAGAGATGCGGATTTTATTTTCCAGCAGGACTTGGCTCCTCCCACACTGCCAAAACTACCAATACCTGGTCACATGAGGGTTTGGTGTCTCTCATCTTCCCCTTGACAATACCCCACAGATTTTCTATGGGGTTTAGGTCAGGCGAGCTTGCTGGCCAATTGAGCACAGTGATACCATCACTATGCTTGATTGAGAGATGAGAGACATGAGACTGAAAAATGCAGACGAGCTGAAGGCCGCTATCAAAGCAACCTGGACTTCCATAACTCCTCAGCAGTGCCCCAGACTGATCCCCTCCATACCACGCCGCATTGATGGAGCAATTCATGCAAAAGGATCTCTGACCAAGTACTGAGTGCATCCTATACTGTACATGGACAGACTTCTTACTAAGACAACATTTCTGTATTAAAAATCCTTTTTTTTATTGGTCTTATGTAATATTCAAATTTTCTGAGATACTGAATGTTGGGTTCTCACTCGCTGTAATCTGTAATCCAAATTAAAAGAAAGAAATGCTGAAAATCTATCACTCTGTGTGAAACACATCTATATACTGTATATACTCGAGTATAAGCCGACCCGAATATAAGCCGAGGCACCTAATTTTACCCCAAAAAATGGGAAAACTTATTGACTTGAGTATAAGCCTAGGGTGTGCATCTGCAAGCCTCACTGTGCCTCACTGTGTCCAATGCCTCACTGTGTCCAATGCCTCACTGTGCCTCACTGTGTCCAATGCCTCACTGTGCCTCACTGTGTCCAATGCCTCACTGTGCCTCACTGTGTCCAATGCCTCACTGTGCCTCACGCCTCACTGTGCCCATGCCTCACTGTGTCCATGCCTCACTGTGCCCGTGCCTCATGTGTCCATGACTAGACTGACGTTTAACATGGGAGTCTATGTAAGGGGTGCCAAGGTTTGAAAAATCGGTGCTCCCCGGCCGTATGTCCCCCAGACAGAAAACATTGCACAATTGTAGAGGAGAAATAAGGCTACATGTGTGCCAAGTTCCGGGTCCAGGGGACCTACGATCCACCGCTACCGGTTCCCGAAATTTACTGGAGAAATTACCGTTTAACATGGGAGTCTATGGAAGGGGTGCCCGGCTTTGAAAAATCGGTGCTCCCCGGCTGTAGGTCCCCCGGACAACAAACTTTGCACTCTTGTAGAGGAAGAGTGGGGCTACAAGTGTGCCAGGTTTGGGGTCCAAGAAACCGGTACCGGGTCCCCAAAGTCCGGGAGATCAGGCGCAAAAAGGTGACTCGAGTATAAGCCGATGGGGGGCATTTTCAGCACAAAAAAAATGTGCTGAAAAACTCGGCTTATACTCGAGTATATACGGTAATATATATGAGTTTCACTTTTTGAATTGAATTACTGAAATAAACTTTTTTATGATATTCTAATTTTATGAGTTGCACCTGTAACTATGGCTACTGCTTGGAAAAGCCCCCCCGTGATTGACCTGGCCCTTATGAAGGGAAAGCTTACCTGGATCATGCTACATGTAAAACTTGTCCGTGTTCTGTGGGATACACAATCCCTATGTGAAAGGGTATGGAGCCCCTTAGGGTTAGGGCTCTTCTACCTACCGGACTCATGAGGTCGGCATTCGAATTTTTCAATGCCTTTTTGGTCCTTTAGTTGAACCATTATTCTCCATTTAAAGGAACACTACAGGTTCCGTTTAAAAAAAAAAAAAAAAAAATAACAAACAGTTTATACTTACCTCCACTGTGCAGCTCGTTTTGCACACAGTGGCCCCGATCCTCCGCTTCTGGGGTCCCTCGGCGGCTGTCTGGGCTCCTCCCCGCTCGGACTCCACACCATAATGCGAGCTCGCATGGTGTGGAGTGATTGCGGGCGCGCTCCCGTGATACAGCGGCGGCCATAGCCGCCGACTGTATCACTCGGCCCCGCCCCCCGGCGCGACGCGTCATTGGATGTGATTGACAGCAGCGCCAGCCAATGGCTGCGCTGCTTTCAATCCATCCAGTGTAGCCAATCGGCGGCCAGGCTGAAAACCGAAGAGGATGACGGGGACGAGTGCGGGACTTTCGAGGGGCCAGGTAAGTAAAACGGGGGCTCGGGGGGGGGCGGTATTGTCGAATGTTTTTTCACCTTAATGCATAGGATGCATTAAGGTGAAAAAACATGTAACTTTACTGCTCCTTTAAGGTTAATGGCAAGGTTTTGCATATGACAGAATTACCTTAAGGCCTCTTTCACACTGAGGCACTTGAAAAACTGGCAGTAAAACACTGAGCGCTTTTGAAGTGCTTTTCAGGCGCTTTCAATTAATTTCAATGGAGAGGGGCGTTTTTTCAGCGCACTGCCCCAGTGCAAAAGCATTCCTTGATTTTAATGGAAATAAGTTTTCGAAAGCTTTTCAGGTGCTTTTTTTTTTTATCATGAAAGCGCCTGAAAAGCGCCTCAGTGTGAAAGTGGTCTTAAGAGATAGAATGTTGGTATCTTTGTTTTCGGAGGTCCAGTGGAATCCATTCCTCTATGGGTCATGAAAGGGGAACTTACTCAGTATTAGGTGGGTGGGTCACAAAAAGTTATGGCTGATCGGTGTGGATTGATTTACCATAATACATTCGTAATTTCCGCCCCTTCCCCTGGGTGCTGACATATGCAAAAGGAGGGTCTGCGGCTAAAATCCTCATTTTCAAGATGCTGAATGTCTAGCAAAAGTACCAAATTTTCCAACCAGCAATCGGTGTCCAGTGATCGGTGAAAGGATTTCCTGTTGTATAAAAATATCAATTATTAATATTATTATTAGTTTATTATTTTTATGATTTGATGTTGTATTAAAATGCCTCAAATTTTATTATTTATTATTTTTTATAATAATAAATAATATTTGAGGTATTTTAATACAACAGCAAAAAAATTATAAAAAAAAAATAATAATAATATTAATTATTCCCTTTTCAACCATACAATGAGATGAATAGAATTCCAGACAGAAGAACTGACACTTCAATGTGAATAAAAACAATAATACATTTTATTCGTATATCAAAACATCAGAGCGGCGGTATGTATATACTCGTCTATCAATCTGGATATGAAATGCGATCACTACTATGGAGGTACATAGACGGTCAGACAGGTTTGCATGGGGCGGGAATACATCGGGGAGGTCGGAGAATTCAGTCCAGGGAGAACACAGTATCAGTCTGGAAATGAAATAATAATTAAAAAAAAAATATAAAAAAAAAAATATTAGAAGAAAACAGCAATGGTGGCTCCCCCTCCCCCACACCTGATCTTCCCTGTCCCAACAGCATGGTATATTTAGTAAATAGCACAGTCAGTGCCCACTGATAAAACATTACAGACTCTCCATATGACTTCTCAATATATAATAATATAAAATAACAAATATACTGTAAATTCCGTACAATACAGTGGGGTCTATTTCTAAACTCACCCAGCGAATCTGCATGCACATTTATTCTCACAAATTGGGTAAAAACAAATGTTCTTTGGGGTATTTTCTCTTTTGAACTAATATTCTTTTATTGGACAGTAGTAAAATACCCCACTGTGGCCACCAGATGGAGCCGAGGAGCATAGGAAATGCATTGGTCTTTGTAACAATAGATACAATGTAATCATTTTAGACAACACGGTGGGGGGGGGGGGGGTCATATCCCTCAATTTTAGTTTGTGTGAACAATAATAGTCTGCAGTATTCTACTGGAAAATCTAGTTCTGGTCTACAGTTTTAGCAACAGAGTGCAGACTTTGGAGATCCAAATGCCAGTAATGGTCACCTCCCTGGATATTGGGGGCCTCAATTGCTCCTGACATGTTCAGTAAGTGTAAAGCTACATTAAATGGTCAGAGACCAGACATGTTATGAAAGGTAGGTAGACAGGAACTGGGGACATACGACAGGCATGGTTGGAGACTGGGACATACCAGAGGCATGGTTGGAGACTGGGGACATACTACAGGCATGATTGGAGACTGGGGACATACCACAGGCATGGTTGGAGACTGGGGACATACTACAGGCATGGTTGGAGACTGGGGACATACTACAGGCATGGTTGTAGACTGGGGACATACCACAGGCATGGTTGTAGACTGGGGACAAACCAGAGGCATGGTTGGAGACTGGGGACATACTACAGGCATGATTGGAGACTGGGGACATACCAGAGGCATGGTTGGAGACTGGGGACATACCAGAGGCATGGTTGTAGACTGGGGACATACCACAGGCATGGTTGGAGACTGGGGACATACCAGAGGCATGGTTGTAGACTGGGGACATACCACAGGCATGGTTGGAGACTGGGGACATACCACAGGCATGGTTGGAGACTGGGACATACCAGAGGCATGGTTGGAGACTGGGGACATACTACAGGCATGATTGGAGACTGGGGACATACCACAGGCATGGTTGGAGACTGGGGACATACTACAGGCATGGTTGGAGACTGGGGACATATCACAGGCATGGTTGGAGACTGGGGACACACCACGGGTATTGTTGGAGACTGGGGACATATCACAGGCATGGTTGGAGACTGGGGACATATCACAGGCATGGTTGGAGACTGGGGACATACCACAGGCATGGTTGGAGACTGGGGACATATCACAGGCATGGTTGGAGACTGGGGACATACCACAGGCATGGTTGGAGACTGGGGACACACCACAGGCATGGTTGGAGACTGGGACACATCACAGGCATAGTTGGAGACTGGGGACATACCACAGGCATGGTTGGAGACAGGGGACACACCACAGGCATGGTTGGAGACTGGGACACATCACAGGCATAGTTGGAGACTGGGGACATACCACAGGCATGGTTGGAGACAGGGGACACACCACAGGCATGGTTGGAGACTGGGGACATACCACAGGCATGGTTGGAGACTGGGACATATTACAGGCATGGTTGGAGACTGGGGACATATCACAGGCATGGTTGGAGACTGGGGACACACCACAGGCATGGTTGGAGACTGGGACATACCACAGGTATGGTTGGAGACTGGGGACATACCACAGGCATGGTTGGAGACTGGGGACATATCACAGGCATGGTTGGAGACTGGGGACATACCACAGGCATGGTTGGAGACTGGGACATATTACAGGCATGGTTGGAGACTGGGGACATATCACAGGCATGGTTGGAGACTGGGGACACACCACAGGCATGGTTGGAGACTGGGACATACCACAGGTATGGTTGGAGACTGGGGACATATCACAGGCATGGTTGGAGACTGGGGACACACCACAGGCATGGTTGGAGACTGGGACATACCACAGGTATGGTTGGAGACTGGGGACATATCACAGGCATGGTTGGAGACTGGGGACATACCACAGGCATGGTTGGAGACTGGGACATATTACAGGCATGGTTGGAGACTGGGGACATATCACAGGCATGGTTGGAGACTGGGGACACACCACAGGCATGGTTGGAGACTGGGACATACCACAGGTATGGTTGGAGACTGGGGACATATCACAGGCATGGTTGGAGACAGGGGACACACCACAGGCATGGTTGGAGACTGGGACACATCACAGGCATAGTTGGAGACTGGGGACATACCACAGGCATGGTTGGAGACAGGGGACACACCACAGGCATGGTTGGAGACTGGGGACATACCACAGGCATGGTTGGAGACTGGGACATATTACAGGCATGGTTGGAGACTGGGGACATATCACAGGCATGGTTGGAGACTGGGGACACACCACAGGCATGGTTGGAGACTGGGACATACCACAGGCATGGTTGGAGACTGGGGACATATCACAGGCATGGTTGGAGACTGGGGACATACCACAGGCATGGTTGGAGACTGGGACATATTACAGGCATGGTTGGAGACTGGGGACATATCACAGGCATGGTTGGAGACTGGGGACACACCACAGGCATGGTTGGAGACTGGGACATACCACAGGTATGGTTGGAGACTGGGGACATATCACAGGCATGGTTGGAGACTGGGGACACACCACAGGCATGGTTGGAGACTGGGACATACCACAGGTATGGTTGGAGACTGGGGACATATCACAGGCATGGTTGGAGACTGGGGACACACCACAGGCATGGTTGGAGACTGGGACATACCACAGGTATGGTTGGAGACTGGGGACATATCACAGGCATGGTTGGAGACTGGGGACATACCACAGGCATGGTTGGAGACTGGGACATATTACAGGCATGGTTGGAGACTGGGGACATATCACAGGCATGGTTGGAGACTGGGGACACACCACAGGCATGGTTGGAGACTGGGACATACCACAGGTATGGTTGGAGACTGGGGACATATCACAGGCATGGTTGGAGACTGGGGACACACCACAGGCATGGTTGGAGACTGGGGACTTCCTGCAGAAGACACATTACAAGAGACTGCTAGAGGCCATTGCTATGACAGTCCCTTTATAAGTCAGGGCTCCTCACAGCCCCCCCAAATGGCTGCCACTTCCTTTGATATTCATCTATTATAAAAGGTCAGAGACAAAAAAAAAAGAGAAAATCAAACAGACAGAACAGAAATAGTAAAAAGTGAACAAGGAATAAAACAAACCATTTAGCTGGTAGTAAACAGTTTCATTCATATTTGCCTTTACTGTCCCCTAATCAGGGGTGTTGCTAGTGCCAGGTACCCAGGGGGGGCACGTGCCCCAAATCCCACACCTTTTGTATGGAGCCCCGGGGCCGATGCCACCACTATGGCCTCTCACAAACATTTTCCCTTGCAGGAGCTCCAAGTAGCACTTACAGGAAAAGGCGCCTCCTAATGATTGGCCGCTGACACAGGCTCCTCCCCCTGATTCTCCGCTATTGGATAGAATGCAGATCTGTAGGAGGAATACCAGCTTGCAATGTTCAGCTTCCTGCATTTGTGCTGTATGGCCAGCAAGGAGAACACTGCAGGCACAATAGTGGTGTTGGGCCCCCCAGGGTGCAGAGTATGGGCCCCGGGTTCCCATGTCTCTAAGTAAGCCCTCAGACAAGGGGCAGGCAAACATACCAGAAAAAATAAACATGGTGACAGGAGGAGAGCAGAGAGATGGCCCATTGCTGTGCAGCCACTGCTCCCTCATTGACCAATCACAGGCTGGAGGCGGGAGGTGACCACAAATAAAAGTCACTGGCTGTGCTGCATGGCAGAGCTGTGTAAATCTCAGGGCTGGATGGACAGAAATACAAATCTTTTGGCAGATAAAATATCTACTGCATATGCACTTCATCCACGTATTCAGCCATTTTCCTGGAGTTCAGAACTAGGTGTACCTGTTATTTATTTTTGTTCTGTGTGGGCAAAGTATTGGTTATTATTAAAGCGGAGCTCCACCCACAACTTTTTTTGTTTGTTGATAGATTGGGGGAAGGGTTCCGCCTTGATCTACTGGCAGACAGTCACCTGGATCCAGAGGCGGCTCTTTAATTAGGCAAATTAGGCGGTTGCCTAAGGCCTCGCACTCACAGGGGCCTCGTGGCCGCCTAATTTGCCTCTGCTCAATCACTGTGTGCTAGATCCGGGCAACTTTCTGCAGCCATTTTTATTTGCTTGAATTTTTTTTTACCCATTATGGGCATGAGTGGGGCCCCCGTGTCTAAGTTTTGCTTAAGGCCTCACAAAGCTTAGAACTGCCTCTGCCTGGATCAATTTTCAGCCAATGGAGAGTTAGATGGCGTTTAACTTTTACCCTTAGCCTGGGAGTGAAGCGATCGGACTTCTGGACCCGACGGTCCACCTCTCCTTCTTTTCCTTCCTTCTGTTGCCTTTCCCAGATTGCCTCTTCATCCTCTCTGACACCTCCTGTGATTGGAGGAAATACATTTCATGTCATATATCTACCCGCACTCACTACAATACCTAGAGAAAGTCATTTGCATTTCTCTGTTGCAGGGAGGACCGTGCGTCGTTTCTCGCTGGAGTGGAGAGCCGGTGCAGGCAAGATCGTGCTTCGTTCCTCGCTGGAGAGCATCGCTGGAGAATGGATCATCGCTGGACATCGAGAATGGATTACATCGCTGGAATGTTTTTTTTTTCTTTTTTTTCTTTTTATTAAAGGACTTGTCCCAACTGTGTCTGTGTGGTTTTTAACATTTTTGACACTTTCTTTTGTGAAATGGTAGGAGTACAATGTACCCCGTTACCAATTCACATAGGGGGGGCCGGGATCTGGGGGTCCCCTTTGGTAAAGGGGGCTTCCAGATTCCGATAAGCCCCCTGCCCGCAGACCCCCACAACCACCGGGCAAGGGTTGTGGGGATGAGGCCCTTGTCAAGTGCATGTGGCCTGGTACGATTCAGGAGGGGGGGCGCTCTCTTGTCCCCCCCCCTCTTTTCCTGCGGCCTGCCAGGTTGCGTGCTTAGATAAGGGTCTGATATGGATTTTTGGGGGGACTCCACGCCATTTTTTTTTATTTGGGGTGGAGTTCCCCTTAAAATCCATGCCAGATCTGAAGGGACTGGTATGGATTTTTGGGGGGAACCCCACGCCATTTTTTGTTTTAATTTTGGTGCGGGGTTCCCCTTAATATCCATACCAGACCTGAAGGGCCTGATATGGAATTTGGGGAGGACCCCCATGCTTTTTTTTTTTAATTAAATGGTTCGGGGTTTCCCTTAATATTCATACCAGACCCAAAGGGCCTGGTAATGGACTAAGGGGGGAACCCATGCTGTTTTTTTTTCAGTTACTTTTATCTGTATTGCCAGGACCCGACAATTCATTAATAGCTGCAATCAGTTTTAAATGACTTTTTTTCCTTTAGAAATGGCACTTTGTGCAGGGACAGTTCTAAACACGGGAAAACAAGCGCCACTTCACATGCATATCATACACACCCCCCAGGTACGAAATTTAAAGGAATATTTCACTTTTATTGTTTCACTTTAAGCATTATTAAAATCACTGCCCCTGAAAAAAACTGCAGTTTTTAAAACTTTTTTTGCATTGATACATGTCCCCTGGGGCAGGACCCGGGTCCTCAAACACTTCCCTGGGGCAGGACCCGGGTCCCCAAACACTCCCCTGGGGCAGGACCCGGGTCCTCAAACACTTCCCTGGGGCAGGACCCGGGTCCCCAAACACTCCCCTGGGGCAGGACCCGGGTCCCCAAACACTTCCCTGGGGCAGGACCCGGGTCCCCAAACACTCCCCTGGGGCAGGACCCGGGTCCCCAAACACTCCCCTGGGGCAGGACCCGGGTCCCCAAACACTCCCCTGGGGCAGGACCCGGGTCCTCAAACACTTCCCTGGGGCAGGACCCGGGTCCCCAAACACTCCCCTGGGGCAGGACCCGGGTCCCCAAACACTTCCCTGGGGCAGGACCCGGGTCCCCAAACACTCCCCTGGGGCAGGACCCGGGTCCCCAAACACTCCCCTGGGGCAGGACCCGGGTCCCCAAACACTCCCCTGGGGCAGGACCCGGGTCCCCAAACACTTTTTAGGACAATAACTTGCATTCTTCTAACCTTTAAAATTAGCACTTTAGATTTCTCCCATAGACTTTTAAAGGGTGTTCCGCGGCTTTTCGAATTTGACGCGAACACCCCAAATTGTTCGCTGTTCGGCAAACGGGCGAACAGGCAATGTTCGACTCCAACAGGTAGCCCATCCCTAGTCCCCATAGATAGTCCATAAAGAGTGTAACACCGCTCAAACTGCGGATAAAGAATTCCTCGTTGGGTGCGGGCCCCCGGCTCACCACTATCAATAGTAATTGAAGAAAAAGGAAAATTGGTCGCACACCATGGAAGGGAGAACTTCTGTAGAATAGTTTCTTTATTGTCAAAGTGCCAAAGGACGTAAAACGGGACGTTACAGGAACATTGGAAGACCGTTTTCACGCGGATAACTCGTGCTTGTTCACAACAAAAATGTAGACCCAAACCCGAGGTATTTAAATGCTCCACCCGAAAGTAACTATTCTACAGAAGTTCCTCCTTCAATGGTGTGCGATCCCTATAGATAGGCTACCATGCACCAGTAAACCAAATGGGCCTTGAAGCCATGTGGCCTTGAAGCCATGTGGTAGGGAGCAACCAGCGAGATTTCTCCCTACCAGTACCACATGGCTTCAAGGCCCCTTTGGTTTAATGGTGCAATGGTAGCCTACCTATGGGGACCCTACCTCTGGTATGAGTCATTCTTTATGCCAGTCACTGGGGGTTATATGCGTCACTCTGCTGTATACAGAATACAAGAGGCATTTACCGTCCATACCTGCATTTTCTGTGGCAACTGTTGATGCCCCCATGTGACTCCAAGTACTCGCAGCATATTTTCCTCCTCTGCAACGCATGTTTGATCCATTTTCAGATATCCTGAGTTTTTTTGTGCTATATGGCATGACTTTATAGTTCATGGATACATCTTGGTGTCTATCACCAGCTCTACTCTGTTATGCCTGGCTGGCTCCTGTTCTGGTAATAGTGGGGACCCCTGGGGTTTGTCCTACATTTTTCACCTGCCTTTGAGATGACCCCTATGTCTGCCCCCCCCCCTGATCTACGATCGGCCCCTGCTCCGCATCGGAAGTTGATCAGCACCCACCCAATCAGTCCTGAAGAAGCAAGTTTATTCTGCAAAATGCGTTGACGCTAAAGTATGGAGCAACATTGGGCCGCGGTTTAGTGATCTTCATTGACACTACAGTGAAACCTCGGATTGCAAGTAACGCGGTTAACGAGCATTTCGCAATACGAGCAATAATTTTTTTTAAATCCCACACTCGGTTTGCGAGTGTTGTCTCGCAAACCGAGCAGGATTCAAGCCTCTGTGGTGTGCAGTACCACATTTGGCCAGAGGTGCAGGGGCACCGGAGCCGATCAGAGTCAAGCGGAGACGTTCGGAAATACTTGGAAACATTCGGAAATACTCCGTTCCCGAGCCTTTCCAAGTTTAGCTGAGCTGTCCCCAAGTATTTCCAAGGTTCTCCAGCACCCCCCCCCCACCTCTGGCCACATGCGGTATTGCATGCCATAGAAGTCAATGCGGAACTAATTATTTTCATTTCCATTGACTTTTATGGGGAAACTCGCTTTGATATGCGAGTGCTTTGGATTACGAGCATTCTCCTGGAACGTATTTTTCTCGTAATCAAAGGTTCCTCTGTATATCTATTGACTCCGTTGTTGGACTTCAACATAATTTATGATATATTGTGGCTCACAATCTCCATACAATAGGATTGGGTATCTGTTGATTCCTTGAGGGTGTTTTTTATTGCTTTTCCATGTTTGTCCTATTTTAATGTATTTCTAATAAATTTTGGTCATTTTTTTAGTACCCCGTGCTGTGCCTGCAAAGTCCGCTTTTTTTGAGAAGTTAGTTTTGTTTCTTTTTTCTCTTTTACCAATTACCATGCAAAAGTCATTTTTGCTTTAAAGTGACCCTGTTAGTTACCTTACAAAAGGTGCCAATAAATGATGTCCATGTAAAGAAGAAAGAGAATTCTTACCTGTGCTGTCCTGAAGGGGTCGCTGTCTGCAGCTCCATGAAGAGAAATCCCGACACTTCCGGAAATGTCAATCTTCTGTGTCCCCTGCTACCAATAGTGGTTCCTCCCGCTCACCCCCATGTCACTAGTGTCCTGTACTGTGTCCGGCAGTAGCATAGTTGTTGGGAGGAGGAACCACTGAGCGCAGTGGGAGGACCCAAGAGATTGACAATCCCAGAAGTGGCGCTCGGCGGTGAGGTCCTCAAGATAGGATTACAGTGGAACCTTGGTTTACGAGTAACGCGGTTAATGAGCAACTTTTAAAAAAAAAAATCCTGACTCGGTTTGCTAGTGTTTGTCTCACAAAACAAGCAGAATTCAAGCTAATGGGGTGTGCAGTACCGCATTTGGCCAGAGGTGCGGGGGGCGCCGGCGACACTCGGAACGGTTCGGAGCCATTCGGAAATACTCGGAAATACTCCGTTCCTGAGTGTTTACGAACCTTTCCGAGGGTTTCCGAGATCAGCCGAGCTGTCCCCGAGTATTTCCAAGGCTCTCCGATGACCCCCCACCTCTGGCCACATGCGGTATTGCATGCCATAGAAGTTAATACGGAACAAAATTATCTTTGTTTCCATTGACTTCTATAGGGAAACTCGCTTTGGATATGCGAGTGCTTTGGATTACAAGCATTCTCCTGGAACGGATTAAACTTGTAATCCAAGATTCCACTGTAATTTCCTTTTCACATGGAGAGCTTTTATAGGCACTTTTAGTTTGGGAGATACAAAGTAACATTGTTTATAAACATTGATCAGACAGTAGATAGAGAGATACAAAGTAACATTGTTTATAAACATTGATCAGACAGGAGATAGAGAGAGATACAAAGTAACATTGTTTATAAACATTGATCAGACAGGAGATAAAGAGAGATACAAAGTAACATTGTTTATAAACATTGATCAGACAGGAGATAGAGAGATACAAAGTAACATTGTTTATAAACATTGATCAGACAGTAGATAGAGAAATACAAAGTAACATTGTTTATAAACATTGATCAGACAGGAGATAGAGAGATACAAAGTAACATTGTTTATAAACATTGATCAGACAGTAGATAGAGAGATACAAAGAAATATTGTTTATAAACATTAAACAGACAGGAGATAGAGAGCTACAACTACAACGTGACATTGTTACAAACATTGTTCAGACGGGAGATAGAGAGATACAAAGTAACATTGTTTACAAACATTGTTCAGATGGGAGATAGATACAAAGTAACATTGTTTATAAATAATGATCAGACAGGAGATAGAGAGATACAAAGTAACATTGTTTATAAACATTTATCAGGCAGTAGATAGAGAGATACAAAGTAACATTGTTTATAAATAATGATCAGACAGGAGATAGAGAGATACAAATTAACATTGTTTATAAACATTGAACATACAGGAGATAGAGAGCTACAACTACAACATGACATTGTTACAAACATTGTTCAGACGGGAGATAGAGAGATACAAAAGTAACATTGTTTACAAACATTGTTCAGATGGGAGATAGATACAAAGTAACATTGTTTATAAACATTGATCAGACAGGGGATAGAGAGGTACAAAGTTGCATTGTTTATAAACATTGAACAGACAGGAGATAGAGAGATACAACGTGACATTGTTTATAAACATTGTTCAAACAGAGTCTCTTTAAGGAAAGAATAGTATTTTCCTTTTTACAGTTACAACAGTTGCACAAGGGTCCTCTGGAACTCAGGGGACCCATTTATACTAGATGTAGGTCAGATGGCTACCCCTACCCACAGTCATGTAGATCTGGACACAGCTCTCTTTTCTCAAGCTGTCAGTCGATACAGGAAGAATAAATGTTTCTGTGTGGGCAGTGACTGCCTGGGGCCCCATAACATGGTCCCTGCTCATATTTCCTGTGCTCCTCACCAGTTAGTTTCTCTGTCAGAGCCTCCAAAATGTAACACTTCCTGGTATGGGGGTGGGGGGAGGGGTCATGTGACCTTCTCCCCTTCCTCCAAGGATAAAGTGGTCCACCCAGACCTTCTCACCCAGATGGTGATTTCAGGGACTTCTTCAATCTCCTTGGCTATCCCAATTAGAGATGGGTCAAGTCCCCCCCCCCCTGTTCGGTTCGCAGCAGAACTCCCGAACAAGTGAAAGTTCTAACCCCATCGAAGTTTATGAGAGCCGAACAGGAAAAATCAAAAGTGCCCATTTGGGAGGCTTATATGCCAGTCATTGGCCATAACAGGGGTATGGGGATCTGGGTACTGCCCTGGGGGACATGTATCAATGCAATTTTTTTTTTTAAAACAATTGTTTTTTCGGGAGCAGTGATTTAAATGATGCTTAAAGTACAACAATAAAAATGAAAAATTCCTTTAAATATAGTGCCTGGGGGGTCCCCTTAGTCTGCCTGTAAAGTGGCGCATCTGTAGCATGTATAGAACCTGCTGCAGCAAAAATGACATTTCTTAAAAAAGCAAAAAAAAAATGACTCGCAGTTGCAATTGCCTCCACCCGGCTATTGAAAAAATAAAGACAGATATGGCATTGGGTCCCCCCCCCCCCCACTCCACGGCAAAAAAAAACAAAAAACGGCGTTCCCCCCCCCCCCCAAAATCCACACCAGATCCTTATCCGAGCATGCCAGGCCACATGCTCTCAACATGGGGGGGTTGGGTACTTTGCCCCCCCCACCCCAAAGCATCTTGTCTCTATGTTCATGGGGACAAGGGCCTCATTTCACAACCATGGCCGGTGGTTGTGGGGGTCTTCGGGCAGGGGGCTTATCGTTGCATGCTGGGTCCGTGACATCAGAAGGAGGTGGTGCTACCAGGTGATGTAGCCAGGTAGCCCCACCCCTTATCTATATAAGAAATGTCAAACGGCTTAACCTGCAAATAGGCAGCCAGCCTTCATGTCGGCAAGAGCATTTTTTTTTCTGTTTCGGGTCGGCGGGTGGCGTGATTGACGATGGATTTACATGGGGGGGGGGGGGGACACTTTTTTTAACTTTTTAATAAAGGTTTTGTCAAAAACTGTGTGTATGTTTTTATTACTTTTTGACACTTTTTTGGTGAATGAGTAGGGGTACTCTGCACCCGATACTCATTCATATAAAGGGGGGGGTCTGGGGGCCCCCTCGTTAAAGTGGGCTTCAAGATTCCAATAAGCCCTCCTCCCACAGGCCCCCACAACCACCAGTCATGGTTGTGGGGATGAGGCCTTTGTCTCCATCAATATGGGGGAAAAGGTGTTTTGGGGTTGGGCAGAGCCACCCCTGTCCCAATGCACCCACCCCCCTATGTTGAGGGGATGTGGCCTGGTATGGTTGGGGGGGGACCCCACGCCATTTTTTTACTTACAATTTTTTTTTTTACTCATTGACAGCTGATGACTCATCGGTTGTTAAGAATGCCGCGGCCGGCTTCCTGGCCCTGCTCCTTAACAACCAGCTTATACTGTGCCCTGATTGGACAAAGCTTTGCCCAATCAAGACGCAAAAATGCACGTGGCGAACACCCGCCAAACACCCAGCAGATTTGGGCGAACAGCCAATGTTCAGCCCAAACTGAGGCTTGGGCCGAACCAATCGCCCAACTCTAGTCCCAATATGGAGGGAGGGTAAGGGCAGGGAGGGGAGGAAAGGGACCCTCTAACACAATTTCCTCTAACCCATCCCCCCCCGTCCCAAGTTCTGTCACCAGTTTGGATAATCCTGAATCATGTGATGATTTGGGGGAATTCATCTATTACCTTTTCATCATCCAGGTCCTCCTTTCTTCTCCCATTTGTCGATGTGATAGGACTACGGAACCCGGTGTGCTTTCTTCCCTTCTCCTCCTTCTCGCCCTCAGGATGATGATGATGATGATGGTGATGATGTTTTCTCATCTTTCTTTCCTCCTTCTCCTGTGATGGAGATGAAACATCAAAGGGTCACTCCAGTTTTTAATCACCCCCCCCCACATGAACTGCTGGCAGGCATGTACTGGCAATCGGGACTACCGGGAGTTTCCCGGTGGGCCGATGGCTCAGTGGGCCGGTTTCAGTGACAGGATCCTGGGTCCCGGGCACCTTCATTCTGGGACAATACAGTGTCCCGGAATTGCCCCCTGTGTCGATCTGACCCCCCCCTAAAAAGGCCACTATCGTCGCTTTACTGACTCACTTTACTGACTGTCACTTGTTCTGGCCGGGCAGGCCGGCCGAGACCCGCTTTACCTTGTAGTTCCACAGCCGCTGGCTCACTGCCCGAACTGGTTGCTAGCTGCCTGCCGCCTGGCGTATAGCAACCAGTGACGTCACCAGAGCGATGCCCCAGAATACAGAGCGGAGGAGGATTTAACTTCCTACGCATGCACCTAGTACTTGGCTCCACTTGGCGCCTAGTACTTAGTGTGATTTCATGTCAATGGAGGCAAACGCATTTGTCTGATAAATAGGACTCTGATATCGTGTAGAAATCCCGCCTTAACCACTTGACGGCTCGGATGATGGGGGATGTAGTCCCAAGGGAGGGGGCGAGCACGCTGACTAACCCCCAGCCAGAATGGCTCGGATGATGGGGGAAGCTTACTGAGGAGGAACAGGAAGTGATTAATTCAGGCAAAGAAAAAAAAACATTTAGAAGGGAAATCGCAGGAAAAGATAAGTGAACCAACAATGCACGAGCTTAAATGCCGGTTTACACAGGGGCGGCACGAATTGCCGTGCGACTCCTGCAGGAGATCTGCACACGACTTCAGAGGCGACTTGCAAAATGACTTCTGTATTGAAGTCAATGGAAGTCGCCCTGAAGTCGTTCCCAAAGTAGTACAGGAACCTTTTTCTAAGTCGGAGCGACTTGAGCCGCTCCTATTAGAACGGTTCCATTGTACAGAACGGGACGCGACTTGTCAGTAGACATGTGCAATTCGTTTAGTTTCTAATTGGTTTTTCACAAATTTAGAGAAATTTGTTAATTCTGAAATTTCCGAATTTTTTAATTTCCGAATTTTCGGATTTCCGAATTTTTCAATTTTTGGATTTACGAATGTTCGGAATTCCGAATTTCAGAATTTTCACATTTTCGAATTTCGAAAATTCGGAATTTTGAAAATTGGAAATTTAGAAAATTCAAGATTCGAAAATTCGAAATTGCAAAATTCGAAAATCTAAAATTCGAAAATGGGAAATTTGGAAAGTTGAATTTCCGAATTTTTAGAATTTCCGAAATTCTTTTTTTGTTTTTTTGCTTTTTTCGGAAAATCGAAAAATTTGTTGTTTTTCGTTTTATTCGTTTTTTGGGAAATTCGGAAATTCGAAAATTCGGGATTCCGAATTTCCGAATTCCGAATTTCCAGAATTTCCGAAAAAAGCAAAAAACTAAAAAAACTAAAACGAAATAAACAAATTTTTTGAATTTCCAGAATTTCCGAAAAAAGCAGTGCACATGTCTACTGGTCAGGCGGCTGAGTCGCCCCTGTGTGAACCGGGTCTAAAGGAACCTATTTAGAAAATAAAAAACAAACCTTTACAACCCCAATGTGTGTAAAGGCAGGTGTCCCAATACTTTCGGTAATATACTTGTAGCGCCCATCCCAATTTATGGGACGCTATATGTGTAAATTTAGGGGCGGTCTGAGCCAATAGTTGGGCTCGGACTTGTTGATTAGAACAAATTGTGCTTCTGCTCTGGGTGCGGTGCTGCCAGGCAGTACAGTTCCCTGTTGCACTGGGGGGTGGCGCTGTCACTTCGGGCTCAGGTTGAACCACAGGAGGTATCGCAACACTATTGGGTGTCTTCTCTTGGCAGCCGTGGAGTGGGTGTGGTCTAGCCGCTGTGCATGCTGGGAGAGGGTACAAAAGGGGCAGGCGCCTTTTGGCATAAGCGATTCCAGGGGGACCCCCAAGGAGGGGGGGACCTCTGGTCCAGTGAGAGTGTCTCGTGGCCCTCATGGCACGGGATGCGTGGGATTGGTCTCTGGCACCTTCAGCTCGAGGCTCAGCTGCTGCATAGTAGGCCCAGCTCTCCTATTGAGGGCCTACTCTTCAGAGAAGGATCCCAGGCTGCCCGTTTGTAGGGGGCCCATCTTTAGGGAAGGAGTTCCAGGGGAAGATCAGTCCCGGCGGAGATAGCGACGGTACTGCTGTCTCGGGGAGAGGTCTGGAGGCCTACCTAAAGGGGGATCCATCATCTCTGACCTCCGTGCTCCACTCAGGCTGCTAGGACCGCTCTCATAGGGACTATCCGGGTGAGCTATACCCACTCAGGCTTATATGGCGACGAAAGTGTTCTCTGAGTGTTGCGTGCCTGAACCTTCCCCATCTCTGACGTTTCTACTCTCTCTCTCTCTCTCTTCCAAGTTTTACCTCAAGAAAATAATAAAACCTTGCTGCTTAGGTTTTACACCTGTGTGGACATTGGCTTTATTACCAAGGAACTTCCGCCTGGATAACGGAGACCAGGGATCCACTCTGGGGAGGTAACTCGCCGCAAGGCCAAAAAAATCTAACAGCACTCGCCTCTCCATACATGGAGTTGGATACCGGGCAAGTAGCAGGTGTGCCCTGACTGCAGAGTGGCAGAAAAGCAGAAACAGGGCGGTGAGTGCTACATACTGTATTTTGGTTCCTTTGCTAGCTGCTCAGTTACCAATAAGCGCAGACTATAGAAGTTTGACTTTTTTTTTGTGATGCTGCAATAAAATCTACATCTGCATTCTACCATATCACCAAGAAATTTGAAGCGGCCCCCCAAAATGCATACTTGGGCAATAAGTCTCAACTGAGCTCCACCATCATGGCTGCACCAGACGACTGCGCTACACCGCAGGAGGCCGCTAACTGTCCATGGGACAGCGATTCCTGCGTTCTTCCCGCCTATAGACACACCACACATGGGATGAGTTATTTTTAGACGCACCACACATGGGATGAGTTATTTATAGACACACCACATATGGGATGAGTTATTTATAGACACACCACATATGGGATGAGTTATTTATAGACACACCACATATGGGATGAGTTATTTATAGACACACCACATATGGGATGAGTTATTTATAGACACACCACATATGGGATGAGTTATTTATAGACACACCACACATGGGATGAGTTATTTATAGACACACCACATATGGGATGAGTTATTTATAGACACACCACACATGGGATGAGTTATTTATAGACACACCACATATGGGATGAGTTATTTATAGACACACCACATATGGGATGAGTTATTTATAGACACACCACACATGGGATGAGTTATTTATAGACACACCACATATGGGATGAGTTATTTATAGACACACCACATATGGGATGAGTTATTTATAGACACACCACATATGGGATGAGTTATTTATAGACACACCACATATGGGATGAGTTATTTATAGACACACCACATATGGGATGAGCTATTTATAGACACACCACATATGGGATGAGTTATTTATAGACACACCACATATGGGATGAGTTATTTATAGACACACCACATATGGGATGAGTTATTTATAGACACACCACACATGGGATGAGTTATTTATAGACACACCACATATGGGATGAGTTATTTATAGACACACCACATATGGGATGAGTTATTTATAGACACACCACACATGGGATGAGTTATTTATAGACACACCACATATGGGATGAGTTATTTATAGACACACCACATATGGGATGAGTTATTTATAGACACACCACATATGGGATGAGTTATTTATAGACACACCACATATGGGATGAGCTATTTATAGACACACCACATATGGGATGAGTTATTTATAGACACACCACACATGGGATGAGTTATTTATAGACACACCACATATGGGATGAGTTATTTATAGACACACCACATATGGGATGAGTTATTTATAGACACACCACATATGGGATGAGTTATTTATAGACACACCACATATGGGATGAGCTATTTATAGACACACCACATATGGGATGAGTTATTTATAGACACACCACATATGGGATGAGTTATTTATAGACACACCACACATGGGATGAGTTATTTATAGACACACCACATATGGGATGAGTTATTTATAGACGCACCACATATGGGATGAGCTATTTATAGACACACCACACATGGGATGAGTTATTTATAGACGCACCACACATGGGATGAGTTATTTATAGACACACCACACATGGGATGAGTTATTTATAGACACACCACATATGGGATGAGTTATTTATAGACACACCACATATGGGATGAGTTATTTATAGACACACCACATATGGGATGAGCTATTTATAGACACACCACATATGGGATGAGTTATTTATAGACACACCACACATGGGATGAGTTATTTATAGACACACCACATATGGGATGAGTTATTTATAGACACACCACATATGGGATGAGTTATTTATAGACACACCACATATGGGATGAGTTATTTATAGACACACCACATATGGGATGAGTTATTTATAGACACACCACATATGGGATGAGCTATTTATAGACACACCACATATGGGATGAGTTATTTATAGACACACCACACATGGGATGAGTTATTTATAGACACACCACATATGGGATGAGTTATTTATAGACACACCACATATGGGATGAGTTATTTATAGACACACCACATATGGGATGAGTTATTTATAGACACACCACATATGGGATGAGCTATTTATAGACACACCACATATGGGATGAGTTATTTATAGACACACCACACATGGGATGAGTTATTTATAGACACACCACATATGGGATGAGTTATTTATAGACACACCACACATGGGATGAGTTATTTATAGACGCACCACACATGGAATGAGTTATTTACAGACGCACCACACATGGGATGAGTTATTTATAGACGCACCACATATGGGATGAGTTATTTATAGACACACCACATATGGGATGAGTTATTTATAGACGCACCACACATGGGATGAGTTATTTATAGACACACCACATATGGGATGAGTTATTTATAGACACACCACACATGGGATGAGTTATTTATAGACACACCACATATGGGATGAGTTATTTATAGACACACCACACATGGGATGAGTTATTTATAGACACACCACATATGGGATGAGTTATTTATAGACACACCACATATGGGATGAGTTATTTATAGACACACCACACATGGGATGAGTTATTTATAGACACACCACATATGGGATGAGTTATTTATAGACACACCACATATGGGATGAGTTATTTATAGACACACCACATATGGGATGAGTTATTTATAGACACACCACATATGGGATGAGTTATTTATAGACACACCACATATGGGATGAGTTATTTATAGACACACCACATATGGGATGAGTTATTTATAGACACACCACACATGGGATGAGTTATTTATAGACGCACCACACATGGGATGAGTTATTTATAGACACACCACATATGGGATGAGTTATTTATAGACGCACCACACATGGGATGAGTTATTTATAGACACACCACATATGGGATGAGTTATTTATAGACGCACCACACATGGGATGAGTTATTTATAGATACACCACATATGGGATGAGTTATTTATAGACACACCACACATGGGATGAGTTATTTATAGACACACCACATATGCGATGAGTTATTTATAGACACACCACATATGGGATGAGTTATTTATAGACACACCACATATGGGATGAGTTATTTATAGACGCACCACACATGGGATGAGTTATTTATAGGCACACCACATATGGGATAAGTTATTTATAGACACACCACATATGGGATGAGTTATTTATAGACGCACCACATATGGGATGAGTTATTTATAGACACACCACACATGGGATGAGTTATTTATAGACACACCACATATGGGATGAGTTATTTATAGACACACCACATATGGGATGAGTTATTTATAGACGCACCACATATGGGATGAGTTATTTATAGACACACTACATATGGGATGAGTTATTTATAGACACACCACATATGGGATGAGTTATTTATAGACATATTTCCATACCTCACGGCTGTGCTTCCGACCATTCTTCTTCCTCTCCCTCCTGCCTTCATCTTTAGGAGTTTTCTCAAGTGTGCTGAAGTCCTGTATATAAATATCAGATATAGAGGGTCAGGATGGGAAATACTGAGGAGGACGCAGATACAGTATCTCACAAAAGTAAGTACACCCCTCACATTTGTGTAAGTATTTTATTCTATCTTTCCATGTGACAACACTGAAGAAATGACACTTTGCTACAATGTAAAGTAGTGAGTGTACAGCTTGTATAACGGTGTAAATTTCCTCTCCCCTCAAAATAACTCAACACACATTAATGTCTAAACCGCTGGCAACAAAAGTCAGTACACCCCTAAGTAAAAATTAGCAAATTGGGCCCAAAGTCTCAATATTTTGTGGGGCCACCATTATTTTCCAGCACTGCCTTAACCCTCTTGGGCATGAAGATCACCAGAGCTTCACAGGTTGTCACTGGAGTCCTCTTCCACGAAGCATACATTTCCCCTCCTCCCAGTACATATCCATCCCCTACTGAAATTCCCCCTCCTCAGCACAAATCGTTGCCCTCCATCCTCAAATTCCCCCCAGCTCAAATCCCCCCCCCCAAATTTTTTTTATAATTCACCCCTATCAACACAAATCCTCTACCCCTAAAACTTCCCCTCCAAGTACACATCTTCTCCTTCACTTCAAATTCCCCCTCCCAACACAAATCCCCCTAAATCACCACTCTTGGCAAACCTCCAATTTTCCTTTCTAGAACAATACCCTCTGTCGCCCCCCAAATTCCCCCTTCCAACACAAATCCCATCCTCCCACTTCACATGATACCACAGTGCCGAGGGCAGCTGCCCCTCTTGCCCCCCCCCCTTTGTCCCAGCCCTGCTTTCATTGACCTACAATGCATGCTTTTGGCTAACTTTACATGTTGTAAGGTCTGCCAAACAGAGCAGTCAAGATCAAAATGAACACAAAGTAGTGCAAAGCAAAGCAAAGCAAACTCCCTTTGTGTATTGCACCATCCGCTATTCATCTAAAGAACCTGCATTTGCTTTGCCAAGCATTTAGAAAGCTTTATTGATATGAAGCAAACGTCTCTTTGCACCTGTGTGAAGAAGGCATTAGACAGTTGTCACTAGAAAAGTTGTTCCCATTGGAAGTTGTCATCAAAAAAGGTGTCCCTATTGGAAGTTCTCACCAATAAAGGTGTCCTTACTGGAAGTTCTCACCAATAAAGGTGTCCTTACTGGAAGTTCTCACCAATAAAGGTGTCCTTACTGGAAGTTCTCACCAATAAAGGTGTCCTTACTGGAAGTTCTCACCAATAAAGGTGTCCTTACTGGAAGTTCTCACCAATAAAGGTGTCCTTACTGGAAGTTCTCACCAATAAAGGTGTCCTTACTGGAAGTTCTCACCAATAAAGGTGTCCTTACTGGAAGTTCTCACCAATAAAGGTGTCCTTACTGGAAGTTCTCACCAGAACAGATGTTCCTATTGGAAGTTCTCACCAGAACAGATGTCCTCATTGGACGTTGTCACCAGAACAGATGTCCTCATTGGACGTTGTCACCAGAACAAGTGTCCCTATTGGAAACTGTCTCAGAAACAGATGTCCCAATTGGAAGTTCTCACCAGAACAGGTGACCCCATTGTGAGCTGTCACCGGAAGAGGTTTCCCCATTGGAAGTTGTCACCAGAACAGGAGTCCCTATTGAATGTTGTCAGCAGAACAAGTGTCTCTAATGGAAGCTGTCCCCAGAACACCTGTCCCTATTGGAAGTTTTCCACAGAACAGGTGTTCCCATTGGAAGATATTCCCAGAACTGCCGTCCCTATTGAAAAATCCATATTAGAAGATTTCCCCTTTATTACAGTTCCGGTGACAACCATTACATTTTGGTTTTCCCATCACTTTCTGTCCAGGTAATCCCATAATACAAAGATCTCATCCAGATACAGAACTCTGACCTGCTTGCTGGGTCTGGTGGACTCCTTGGCCCGCCGCCGAGCAACCAGAACTCTAATAGGACTCCTATTATTTAAAGGCTTTACTCATAAAAGGAAAACAACCAGAGGAGCCCACCTTGAATTCATGGAAATCGTTGATCAACTCAGCAGTACCGTTATACAAAGCGGCTTATCTCGCCAGATGCTGCCCAGCTAAGTTTGACAAAATCTGGCATGTGTGGTTAGAATCAGACATCACGAACACAATGCAATAGGATCTAGATCCCTTTGCTTGTTTACTTTAACCATAGGTGTGCGGACAGGGTGTGCCAGGTGTGCCCAGGCACACCCTAATCACCCTGTGCAGCACAGATTCCCCCTACTGCCTAGGTTCCCCCCTCCTTCCCCTTGCAGCGCTTCTGGCTTCCCTACTCTCCTCTCCCTCTGGCTGTTGTTGCAGGGATGTTTTAGGATGAGTGGGGGAAGGGGCCGGTAAATATGTAACTTACCGGCCCCTTCCCTTTCATTGTGAGTGATTGGTAGTATGTGTTTGAGCTTTGGGGTGCACACCCTAATTCAATAGGCTGCACACGCCTATGACTTTAACTAAATGTCTACTAGCGGTAAAGACCTAACTCTGCTGTTATTTGAAGGTACACCTAGATGTATTATTCTCAACCTCAGCATATCTCCCTGAAGTGGTCACCTGAAGTATAAGATCCATTATCCTTTCCAGTGTCCCTCCAATCTGATGGCATGAGTAGTTAAAATTTGTAGTTGTTGCAATAGATGTATTATAACCACTTTTTTTAACCACTTCCATACCGGGGCTTTTTATACCACTTCAATACCGGGCCTATCCTGGCACTTCTCTCCTACATGTACAAATCATCATTCTTTTGCTAGAAAATTACTCAGAACCCCCAAACATTATATATGATTTTTTAGCAGACATCCTAGGAAATAAAATGACGGTCGTTGAAACTTTTTATCTTGCACGATATTTGCGCAATAATTTTTCAAACGCCTTTTTTTGGGGAAGAAAATGGTTTCATGAAATAAAAAATAACAAAACAGTAAAGTTATCCCAATTTTTTTGTAAAATATAAAAGCTTATGTTACGCCGAGTAAAAAGATACCTAACATGTCACGCTTTAAAATTGCGCACACTCATGGAATGGCGCCAAACTTCGGTACTTAAAAATCTCCATAGGCGACGCTTTGAAAATTTTTACAGGTTACCAGGTTAGAGTTACAGAGGAGGTCTAGGGCTAGAATTGTTGCACGCGCTCTAACGCACGCGGCGATACCTCACATGTGTGGTTTGAATGGCGTTTACATATGCGGGCGGGACTTACGTGTGCGTTCGCTTCTAAGCGCGAGCTATTGGGGACGGGCGTTTTAAAAAATAAATAAATTATTTTACTTATTTTTTTTTATTTTTACTTTTTTTTTAAAACTTTTTTTTTTTTTTGGATCACTTTTATTCCTATTACAAGGAATGTAAACATCCCTTGTAATAGGAATGTGTGTGACAGGTCCTCTTTATGGAGAGATGCGGGGTCAATAAGACCTCCCCTCCCCCCACATCTCTCCTCCAGGCTGGAAAGCATGAGATCAGTGAATTGTTTTTTCAAGATCACATACTTACAGCCGCAATGGCGGCTTTGTTTACATTTGAGGACCCGGGCGTGACGTCATCACATCGCGCCCGGGCCTCCGACGATCATAGAGATGACAGGTGACCATCTGGTCACCAGTCATCTCTATGCTCGTCACGTCACCCACCACCGGCGCCGACGATTCTCTCCGGGTCCCCGATCGCACGGGAGAGCCCGGAGAAGCACCGGATGGCGGCGGAATGTCCCCTCCCGCCGCCTATAAGAACGATCAAGCGGCGGAACCGCCACTATGATCATTCTTATTGTCCGCAGGATCGCCGGCTGAAAAAAAGGATATCTGAATGATGCCTCTAGCTACAGGCATCATTCAGATATCCCCCCACAAACCCAGGACGTCATATGACGTCCACCCGGAGGGAGAGAGGGTTCCAAGTATACCACACCCACAGCCACCCCTCTGTCCAAGTTACCACGTCCACCGCCACCCCTCTGTCCAAGTTACCACGTCCACCGCCACCCCTCTGTCCAAGTTACCACGTCCACCGCCACCCCTCTGTCCAAGTTACCACGTCCACCGCCACCCCTCTGTCCAAGTTACCACTCCCACAGCCACCCCTCTGTTCAAGTTACCACGTCCACTGCCACCCCTCTGTCCAAGTTACCATGTCCACCGCCACCCCTCTGTCCAAGTATACCACGTCCACAGCCACCCCTCTGTCCAAGTATACCACATCCTCAGCCACCCCTCTGTCCAAGTACACCATGTCCTCAGCCACCCCTCTGTCCAAGTATACCACATCCTCAGCCACCCCTCTGTCCAAGAATACCGCGTCCACCGCCACCCCTCTGTCCAAGTACACCACGTCCACCGCCACCCCTCTGTCCAAGTATACCACATCCACAGCCACCCCTCTGTCCAAGTATACCATGTCCACAGCCACCCCTCTGTCCAAGTATACCACGTCCACAGCCACCCCTCTATCCAAGTATACCACGTCCACACCCCACCCCAGATATACTTGGACAGAGAGGTGGCGGTGGGCGTGATATACTTGGACAGAGGGGTGGCGGTGGACGTGGTATACTTGGACAGAGGGGTGGCTGTGGACGTGGTATACTTGGACAGAGGGGTGGCTGTGGACGTGGTATACTTGGACAGAGCGGTGGCGGTGGATGTGGTATACTTTGACAAAGGGGTGGCGGTGGACGTGGTATACTTGGACAGAGGGGTGGCTGTGGACGTGATATACTTGGACAGAGGGGTGGCTGTGGACGTGGTATACTTGGACAGAGGGGTGGCGGTGGACGTGGTATACTTGGACAGAGGGGTGGCGGTGGACGTGGTATACTTGGACAGAGAGGTGGCGGTGGATGTGGTATACTTGGACAGAGGGGTGGCGGTGGATGTGGTATACTTGGACAGAGGGGTGGTGGTGGACGTGGTATACTTGGACAGAGGGGTGGCTGTGGACACGGTATACTTGGACAGAGGGGTGGCGGTGGACGTGGTATACTTGGACAGAGGGGTGGCGGTGGACATGGTATACTTGGACAGAGGGGTGGCTGTGGACGTGGTATACTTGGATACAGTTCCCCACACACGGCTCATGTGTAAGGTAAAGTCTACAGGATTGGAAATATCAGTTTGTAAATGGATAGAAAACTGGCTAAAAGACAGAATTCAGAGAGTCGTGGTTATTGGTTAATGATTCTTACTCTGAATGGTCCAAGGTTATCAGTGGTGTACCCCAAGGTTCAGTGCTGGGACTCTTACTTTTTAATATCTTTATAAATGATATTGGGTCTGAGATGAAAAGTAACATTTCTGTCTTTGCAGATGACACCAAGCTATGCAGTGGAATAACGTCCTTACAGGATGTCGCCAATTTACAAGCCGACCTCAATGCTCTGTCTAATTGGGCGACTATGTGGCAGATGAGGTTTAATGTTGATAAATGTAAAGTTATGCACTTGGGGGCTAAGAATATGAATGCATCATACATACTAGGGGAGTACAACTGGGGGGATCCGTAGTGGAGAAAGATCTGGGGGGGATCTGTAGTGGTGAAGGATCTGGGGGGGATCCGTAGTGGAGAAGGATCTGGGGGGATCCGTAGTGAAGAAGGATCTGGGGGGATCCGTAGTGAAGAAGGATCTGGGGGGATCCGTAGTGGAGAAGGATCTGGGGGGATCCGTAGTGGAGAAGGATCTGGGGGGATCTGTAGTGGAGAAGGATCTGGGGGATCCGTAGTGGAGAAGGATCTGGGGGGATCCGTAGTGGAGAAGGATCTGGGGGGATCCGTAGTGGAGAAGGATCTGGGGGGGATCCGTAGTGGAGAAGGATCTGGGGGGGATCCGTAGTGGAGAAGTATCTGGGGGATCCGTAGTGGAGAAGGATCTGGGGGGATCTGTAGTGGAGAAGGATCTGGGGGGATCCATAGTGGAGAAGGATCTGGGGGGGATCCGTAGTGGAGAAGGATCTGGGGGGGATCCGTAGTGGAGAAGGATCTGGGGGATCCGTAGTGGAGAAGGATCTGGGGGGATCCGTAGTGGAGAAGGATCTGGGGGGATCCGTAGTGGAGAAGGATCTGGGGGGATCCGTAGTGGAGAAGGATCTGGGGGGATCCGTAGTGGAGAAGGATCTGGGGGGATCCGTAGTGGAGAAGGATCTGGGGGGATCCGTAGTGGAGAAGTATCTGGGGGGATCCGTAGTGGAGAAGGATCTGGGGGGATCCGTAGTGGAGAAGGATCTGGGGGGATCCGTAGTGGAGAAGGATCTGGGGGGATCTGTAGTGGAGAAGGATCTGGGGGGATCCGTAGTGGAGAAGGATCTGGGGGGATCCGTAGTGGAGAAGGATCTGGGGGGGATCCGTAGTGGAGAAGTATCTGGGGGATCCGTAGTGGAGAAGGATCTGGGGGGATCTGTAGTGGAGAAGGATCTGGGGGGGATCCGTAGTGGAGAAGTATCTGGGGGATCCGTAGTGGAGAAGGATCTGGGGGGATCTGTAGTGGAGAAGGATCTGGGGGGATCCGTAGTGGAGAAGGATCTGGGGGGATCCGTAGTGGAGAAGGATCTGGGGGGGATCTGTAGTGGAGAAGGATCTGGGGGGGATCCGTAGTGGAGAAGGATCTGGGGGATCCGTAGTGGAGAAGGATCTGGGGGGGATCTGTAGTGGAGAAGGATCTGGGGGGGATCCGTAGTGGAGAAGGATCTGGGGGGATCCGTAGTGGAGAAGGGTCTGGGCGGATCCGTAGTGGAGAAGGATCTGGGGGATCCGTAGTGGAGAAGGGTCTGGGGGGATCCGTAGCAGAGAAGGATCTGGGGGGATCCGTAGTGGAGAAGGATCTGGGGGGATCCGTAGTGGAGAAGGATCTGGGGAGGATCCGTAGTGGAGAAGGATCTGGGGGGATCCGTAGTGGAGAAGGGTCTGGGGGGGATCCGTAGTGGAGAAGGATCTGGGGGGATCCGTAGTGGAGAAGGGTCTGGGGGGGATCCGTAGTGGAGAAGGGTCTGGGGGGGATCCGTAGTGGAGAAGGGTCTGGGGGGGATCCGTAGTGGAGAAGGATCTGGGGGATCCGTAGTGGAGAAGGATCTGGGGGGATCCGTAGTGGAGAAGGATCTGGGGGTTTTGGTAGATCATAAGCTCAATAATAACATGCAATGCCAAGCTGCGGTTTCCAAAGCGAGGAAAGTCCTTTCTTGTGTAAGAGAGGTGTGGACTCCAGAGAGAGAGACATCATCTGTACAAATCATTAGTAAGACCTCATCTGGAATATGCAGTTCAGTTTTGGGCACCAGTTCTCAGAAAGGATATCGGGGAACTGGAGAAAGTGCAGAGAAGGGCAACCAAACTGATAAGAGGCATGGAGGAGCTCAGCTATGAGGAAAGATTAGAGGAACTGAATTTATTCTCTCTTGAGAAGAGGAGAATAAGGGGGGATATGATCAACATGTACAAATATATAAGGGGTCCATATTGTGAACTTGGTGTTGAGTTATTCACTTTACGGTCAACACAAAGGACAAGGGGGCACTCTTTACATCTAGAGGAAAAGAGATTTCATCTCCAAATACGGAAAGGTTTCTTCACAGTAAGAGGTGTGAAAATGTGGAACAGACTCCCTGCAGAGGTGGTTCTGGCCAGATCAGTAGATTGTTATAAGAAAGGTCTGGATTCTTTCCTAAATGTACAGAATATAACTGGGTACTGACATTTATAGGTAAAGTTGATCCGGGGAAAATCCGATTGCCTCTCGGGGGATCAGGAAGGAATTTTTTCCCCTGCTGTAGCAAATTGGATCATGCTCTGCTGGGGTTTTTCGCCTTTCTCTGGATCAACTGTGGGTATAGAATTGGGTATATGGGATTGTATGATATTATTATTATTTTTTTTTATGGTTGAACTGGATGGTCATTTTTCAACCTGACTAACTATGTAACTGCTCCCGAAAAAACAGCCGTTTTTGAAACTTCTTTTTGCATTGATACATGTCCCCTGGGGCAGGACCCGGGTCCCCAAACACTTTTTAGGACAATAACTTGCATATTAACCTTTAAAATTAGCACTTTTGATTTTTCATGTTCGTGTCGTGAGACCTTAACGGTGTTCGCGTGTTCGAACAAATTTATTCCCTGTTCGCATGTTCTGCTGCGAACCGAACCGGGGGGTGTTCGGCTCATCCCTAATTATAACTTATAGGACTGTTACAATGCATGTTGTTTAACTACTTCAGCCCCGGACCATTTGGCTGGCCAAAGACCAGGCCACTTTTTGCGATTCGGCACTGCGACGCTTTAACTGACAATTGCGCGGTCAAGCGACGTGGCTCCCAAACAAAATTGACGTATTTTTTTCCCCACAAATAGAGCTTTCTTTTGGTGGCATTTGATCACCTCTGCGTTTTTTTTTTTTTGCGCTATAAACAAAAATAGAGTGACAATTTTGAAAAAAATGCAATATTTTTTACTTTTTGCTATAATAAAATATCCCCAAAAATATATAAAAAAATTTTTTTTCCTCAGCTTAGACCGATACGTATTCTTCTACATATTTTTGGTAAAAAAAAACCGCAATGAGCGTTTATTGATTGGTTTGCGCAAAAGTTATAGCGTCTACAAAATAGGGGAAAGTTTTATGGCATTTTTATTATTATTTTTTTTTACTAGTAATGGCGGCGATCAGCGATTTTTATCGTGACTGCGACATTATGGCGGACACATCGGACACTTTTGACACCATTTTGGGACCATTGTCATTTTTACAGCGATCAGTGCTATAAAAATGCATTAATTACTGTAAAAATGACACTGACAGTGAAGGGGTTAACCTGTAGGGGGCGCTGAAGGGGTTAAGTGTGACCTAGGGAGTGCTTCTAACTGTTAGGGGGCGTGGCTTGCCGTGACACGTCACTGATCGCTGTTCCCGATGACAGGGAACAGACGATCAGTGACAGTGTCACTAGGCAGAACGCGGAGATGTTGTGTTTACGCTGACATCTCCCCGTTCTTCAGCTCTGTGACCCGATCGCGGGACACCGGCGGCGATCGGGTCCGCGGGTCCCTCGGGCACGGTCATGGAACTTGCGACAGACACCACATGGCTCGCAAATTAAAGGGGACGTATATATACGCCCATTTGCGCAGCCGTGCCATTCTGTCGCCGCATTTCCTCGTGCGGCGGTTGGGAAGCGGTTAAGCCGGGGCATGCCCAGAGGCTTTATTTTGTAACTTTTTTTTTCACATGAAAACTCAATAAAAAGTATTTTCAGATGCAGAACTCGGATTTTCTCAAAGAGTAATACAAGGCCTTCTTCCTTTTGAAAATCCCAGTTGCCTGGCTTCACTATCTAAGTCTCTACCCCAGAAAAAAGCATTTAGATATGTTTAGTGTTTTCTTCTGAAATGATTTCCTAATGTTTCCTTTCTCAGGGATTCCAGCCTCGCATCCCCCTCCCCCTCCTCTCCACAGGATTCTGTTTAGACTGAGAACACCCAACCCTCTTTCCTATGCTAATAATGTGTCTAATTTCCTGCCGATTAATCAGCTTCTTGCACAACTATCAGTCGTTGATGAATCTTGTTTAGCGTCAAACAGGCTTCACCCGCCGCCCGTTGTTTACTCCACTCCAGATGTGGTGCTTCATGGAGCAGCTGGACGCAATCATCGAAAACGCCTCTCAGGAAACAGAAAATATACAAAAACAAATCTTCACGGCAATCTGTAAAGTCCTGCTGGAGACCGATCATATATATATATATATTGTGACAGCAGGCAGGTAAAATCACCAGGTTGCATCCAGGATGGAAGGTATATATGTCCTAGATTCAGGCTTTATGCCGATTTATACCACTAGGGGGAGTGCTGGGAGTCTTGCAGGGGAAGAGTTAATGAGCCCAGCTGAAGTAAGTGGGCTCATTAGGGCCTCTACAAGAACTCCCAGCATACTAAGAGAGATGCTCCGACCTGGAACCAGATCTGTGTGAATAGTCTGGGGAGTGTGATCTCTGTGCAGTGAGCCAAAGCCTGTGTGGTTACTGTAATAACTTCAAAAAGCAGGGAGCTAGGGACTGGGACAGCACAAGGCTGTACCCAGTTGTTAGTTGGGGACACCAACGTGTGTAGTGAGCGGTCAAGTTGACCAGGATTTATTTTCATGTTTCTTTTTGTTTTTGCTGTATTTTTTTGTCTGTATATAGTTCAAATAAAACCACACCCTTTTGTTTTCTCCTACCACTGTCTGCTGTGCCTGTTTTTGTGTGGTGAACCCATCCAGGGGGTCACACACACCCGCTGCTGAGCTAACCCCCTCACAGTATATATATATATATATATAAAGCTATTCAGATAGAAGAAGACGAGATTGATGGTGGAAGTATCAGGAGAGACTTCATTTGTACAGTCTGGAGGATGGATGGACACGACTGAAACCTTAAATTACACGAGGGATGTGAATTAGGTTCAGGAGGGCAGGATTTTCAATAGGAAGCAAAGATCAAGAACACAGATCAAGATCTACACAAAAATTGGATAGACTCGATGGACAACTTGGTCCATCTTCTGCATTCACTCTTCCTTGTTTCTGTATTACTGCCCCCTACCTTACCCTTCACACCCCTCTACTGTTTATACTGCCCCCTCTCATACCCTTTACACTCCTCTCCTGTAGATACTGCCCACTGTCATACCCCCCACACTCCTCTCCTGTACATAGTGCCCACCGTCATAACCTAAAATTCTTCCTCTACATTGTTTGTAAATGTTCCAATATTGCCTGCTCTGAAATAGGGAAACATTTCACAGCATTCATTTAAATGTATTATGACACATGTAGTAGGTATACTTTAAAGAAAACCTACCGGCTGAGGAGCAGACATGAGCCCAAACATGGTAGGGCGGGACTGTTCTGCTTCTGATTTTTTGGACTTTCGTCTAGATGGTCTGTCCTGAAATAGACAATGTATAATGGCAATATTTCACCTCAGAGTCATTAGAAAATGAAAACAACTGGGGCACTCTATCAACAGTACCAGGAGTGAAGAACTGTGTGCACAGAGCATCAAATTAGAATCAGCATTAAAACCCTCCACTCTTCTCTCCTGTACATACTGCCCACTGTCATACCCTCCATACACCTCTCCTGTACATAGTGCTCACTGTCATATCCTCCACACTCCTCTCCTGTACATACCGCCCACTGTCATACCCTCCATACACCTTTCCTGTACATAGTGCTCACTGTCATATCCTCCACACTCCCCTCCTGTACATACCGCCCACTGTCATACCCTCCATACACCTCTCCTGTACATAGTGCTCACTGTCATATCCTCCACACTCCCCTCCTGTACATACCGCCCACTGTCTTACCCTCCACACTCCTATCCTGTACATACCGCCCACTGTCTTTCCCTCCACACTCCTCTCCCATTCATACTGCCCACTGTCATATCCTCCACACTCCTCTCCTGTACATACCGCCCACTGTCATACCCTCCATACACCTCTCCTGTACATAGTGCTCACTGTCATATCCTCCACACTCCTCTCCTGTACATACCGCCCACTGTCATACCCTCCATACACCTTTCCTGTACATAGTGCTCACTGTCATATCCTCCACACTCCCCTCCTGTACATACCGCCCACTGTCATACCCTCCATACACCTCTCCTGTACATAGTGCTCACTGTCATATCCTCCACACTCCCCTCCTGTACATACCGCCCACTGTCTTACCCTCCACACTCCTATCCTGTACATACCGCCCACTGTCTTTCCCTCCACACTCCTCTCCCATTCATACTGCCCACTGTCATATCCTCCACACTCCTCTCCTGTACATACTGCTCACTGTCATACCCTCCACACTCCTCTCCTGTACATACCGCTCACTGTCATATCCTCCACACTCCTCTCCTGTACATACCGCCCACTGTCATCTAGAGTGCCCACGTATCCCGGATTGCCCGGGACATTCCCGCAATTAGCAGATCTGTCCCGGGTCCCGGACACCCTCATTGCGGGACAATATAGTATCCCGGAATGACTGATGCATCCCGTTCGCGATTTTCCGCCGACTGCCGATGATGTCATCCAGCCAAACCAGCCCAGTAGTGTAGCGTGGGGGTGGGCAGCTAAGCCAGTGCTCTCTCCCCTGCGTTTAGGCGACCTTATTCCAATCCTGTGCTGCCATTGCTGTCCCAAGAGTGACTTCCTCCAGGCTTCAGCAGCCCCTGTTATCTTCAATGAGGCAGACTCCTCAGCAGTCAGCACCCGGGCCGCGCTTCCCCCCGCCCACCGGGACTCCATTGGTCCAGCCTGTCCTCCTGTGCCCCATGATGCCTTGCCACGGGCGGTCCGTGTGTGTGAGTGGGAGGGGCGGTGCTCGGTGCAGACGAGCGTGCGGCGGCTGCTGGCGGAGTTCTCGGCCTGCGGGGGATACCAAGGAGCGACTGGGGGATAGCAGTTATCTATGGATGATCTTCATTGATGGAGTCCTGGCCTGGAGTGGTGAATGAAATCCACCGATCTACCTTGTGTTTGTGTGGGGGAGTAGTCAGTAGTGTCAGTACTGCAAGAAGAAGTGTAGTGGTCAGGGGGTTCAGGTAGGTCAGTGTAGAGGGCAGGTAGGTAATAGTGGTCAGGTTGGTCAGTGAAGGGTTCAGTGTAGTAAACAGGTAATTTTAGGGGTCAGGTAGGTCAGTGCAGGGGTCATTGTAGTGGTCAGGTAGGTAATTTTAGGGGTCAGGTAGGTCAGTGTAGTGGGCAGGTAGGTTATAGTGGTCAGGTAGGTCAGTGAATGGTTCAGTGTAGTAAACAGGTCATTTTAGGGGTCAGGTAGGTCAGTGCAGGGGTCATTGTAGTGGTCAGGTAGGTAATTTTAGGGGTCAGGTAGGTCAGTGTAGTGGGCGGGTAGGTTATAGTGGTCAGGTAGGTCAGTGCAGGGGTCAGTGTAGTGGACAGGTCCTTTTAGGGGTCAGGTAAGTCAGTGTAGTTGGCAGATAGGTGGTATTTCACTCCTCTTCCTCTAACTACCCCCCACCATACACTCCGCACTCCTCTCATATACATACTACCCACCGCCATACACTGCACTCCTCTCCTGTACATATTACCCCCTCCGCCATACATTCCGCACTCCTCTCCTGTACATATTACCCCCCCCCCCCCCGCCATACATTCCGCACTCCTCTCCTGTACATATTACCCCCCCGCCATACATTCCGCACTCCTCTCCTGTACATAATACCCCCCGCCATACATTCCGCACTCCTCTCCTGTACATATTACCCCCCGCCATACATTCCGCACTCCTCTCCTGTACATATTACCCCCCGCCATACATTCCGCACTCCTCTCCTGTACATATTACCCCCCGCCATACATTCCGCACTCCTCTCCTGTACATATTACCCCCCGCCATACATTCCGCACTCCTCTCCTGTACATATTACCCCCCGCCATACATTCCGCACTCCTCTCCTGTACATATTACCCCCCGCCATACATTCCGCACTCCTCTCCTGTACATATTACCCCCCCCCCCGCCATACATTCCGCACTCCTCTCCTGTACATATTACCCCCCGCCATACATTCCGCACTCCTCTCCTGTACATATTACCCCCCGCCATACATTCCGCACTCCTCTCCTGTACATATTACCCCCCCCGCCATACATTCCGCACTCCTCTCCTGTACATAATACCCCCCGCCATACATTCCGCACTCCTCTCCTGTACATATTACTCACCGCCATACACTCCACACTCCTCTCCTGTACATATTACCCCCTGCCATACATTCCGCACTCCTCTCCTGTACATATTACCCCCCCCCGCCATACATTCCACACACCTCTCCTGTACATATTACCCCCCGCCATACATTCCGCACTCCTCTCCTGTACATACTACCCCCCTGCCATACATTCCGCACTCCTCTCCTGTACATATTACCCCCCGCCATACATTCTGCACTCCTCTCCTGTACATATTACCCCCCGCCATACATTCCGCACTCCTCTCCTGTACATATTACCCCCCGCCATACATTCCGCACTCCTCTCCTGTACATATTACCCCCCCGCCATACATTCCGCACTCCTCTCCTGTACATATTACCCCCCGCCATACATTCCGCACTCCTCTCCTGTACATATTACCCCCCGCCATACATTCCGCACTCCTCTCCTGTACATATTACCCCCTGCCATACATTCCGCACTCCTCTCCTGTACATATTACCCCCCCCCGCCATACATTCCACACACCTCTCCTGTACATATTACCCCCCGCCATACATTCCGCACTCCTCTCCTGTACATACTACCCCCCGCCATACATTCCGCACTCCTCTCCTGTACATATTACCCCCCGCCATACATTCCGCACTCCTCTCCTGTACATACTACCCCCCGCCATACATTCCGCACTCCTCTCCTGTACATATTACCCCCCGCCATACATTCCGCACTCCTCTCCTGTACATATTACCCCCCGCCATACATTCCGCACTCCTCTCCTGTACATATTACCCCCCGCCATACATTCCGCACTCCTCTCCTGTACATATTACCCCCCGCCATACATTCTGCACTCCTCTCCTGTACATATTACCCCCCGCCATACATTCCGCACTCCTCTCCTGTACATATTACCCCCCGCCATACATTCCGCACTCCTCTCCTGTACATATTACCCCCCGCCATACATTCCGCACTCCTCTCCTGTACATATTACCCCCCGCCATACATTCCGCACTCCTCTCCTGTACATATTACCCCCCGCCATACATTCTGCACTCCTCTCCTGTACATATTACCCCCCGCCATACATTCCGCACTCCTCTCCTGTACATATTACCCCCCCGCCATACATTCCGCACTCCTCTCCTGTACATATTACCCACCGCCATACATTCCGCACTCCTCTCCTGTACATATTATCCCCCCGCCATACATTCCGCACTCCTCTCCTGTACATATTACCCCCCCGCCATACATTCCGCACTCCTCTCCTGTACATATTACCCCCCGCCATACATTCCGCACTCCTCTCCTGTACATATTACCCCCCGCCATACATTCCGCACTCCTCTCCTGTACATATTACCCCCCGCCATACATTCTGCACTCCTCTCCTGTACATATTACCCCCCGCCATACATTCCGCACTCCTCTCCTGTACATATTACCCCCCCCCCGCCATACATTCCGCACTCCTCTCCTGTACATATTATCCACTGCCATACATTCCGCACTCCTCTCATGTACATATTACCCCCGCCATACATTCCGCACTCCTCTCCTGTACATATTACCCCCCCGCCATACACTCTGCACTCCTCTCCTGTACATATTACCCCCCCGCCATACATTCCGCACTCCTCTCCTGTACATATTACCCCCCGCCATACATTCCGCACTCCTCTCCTGTACATATTACTCACCACCATACACTCCGCACTCCTCTCCTGTACATATTACCCCCCGCCATACATTCCGCACTCCTCTCCTGTACATATTACCCCCCGCCATACATTCCGCACTCCTCTCCTGTACATATTACCCCCCGCCATACATTCCGCACTCCTCTCCTGTACATACTACTCACCGCCATACACTCTGCATTCCCTATTTAACATTATCACATTCTGCACTATATAAGTCATCTCAGACTCTTTTTAACAACACCCCCTTTAAGGCACGCCCAATATTTAGCGCAATTTAAGACATGTCCACTGTTCACCACGACGCGCTTTGCGCGCCATATTGTTGTTCTTCTTGATGCCTGGGACCCACTTTTGATCTCGCACACGGGCCCGCTGATTTCATGATACACCCCTGCCCCAAAAATCTGCATTTTTTTTTGTCAAAAATCATCACTTTTTTTGGGGGGGGGGGGTGTCCCTGAATGGCAGTTTGGAAATGTGGTCACCCTACACCCTCCATACACCTCTCCTGTACATAGTGCTCACTGTCATATCCTCCACACTCCCCTCCTGTACATACCGCCCACTGTCTTATCCTCCACACTCCTCTCCCGTTCATACTGCCCACTGTCATATCCTCCACACTCCTCTCCTGTACATACTGCCCACCATAGGCGTGCCCACGGGGTGTGCCGGGTGTGCCCAGGCACACCCTAATCATGCCTGCTGTGATCTTGTTCTGCACTGACTGCCTTCACTCTGCAACATGTCCCTGTGTGTAACTCATTTACCCAACACTGCCTGGGGTAATGTCCGCCAGAAAATACAGCTGTGTGCTTTGAGTGGAAGGAATAAGCAGGGAGGGAACTAGCCGTGGAGTAACCCAGCCGGGAGCCGCATAAGCCGATGCAGCTTCTATAGTTCTGGCTACAGGTCCCGCAGGCGCCGGCGGAGTGATCTACATCTGCACTCCGCCTCCCCCCTCCGTCCTCTCTCTCCCTTTGAAGCAGCGGAGCGGAGCCTGGATAGTGGCTGCAGCCTGCTGGATCAAGGTGAGCACTGCAGTGAGAGACGCTCTGCTCTGCCTCGCAGTAATAACGAAGGGCAGATAATGGGACTCTGCCTGACTTGGAGAGCCATCTTGCTCGGGAGTGGTATTGCAAGTGCTCAGTGTCCGGTTGGTTCTGTCCGTTCTCCCAACCCCTCCCTCACTCCACTAACTGTCCAATGCAACACTCCGCCTCCCATTTGTGTCCGCCCAACCCCGCCCACAGTCCAACCCCCTGCATGCAATGCCTGCAATAAGCTGTGATTGGGGTTTTGTGAGAAGCTGGGCGGGAGATATGAAACAATGGCTGCTATTGCTGCACAAGCCACCTAAAGGGGAACCATCCTGAGAGGAGGGAGGCATAATTGGTAAGTGAAACTTTTGCACACAGAACAAAACCCCGGCCTCCCCCTGCAACCTTTTACACTGCCCCCCCCCACTCCTGCCTCTATCTCTCCATTCTCCCTCCCCTTCTCACTTCCTCCTCTACCCCCCCCCCTCCTGCCTCCATCTCTCTCCTCTCTCTCCACTTCTCACTTCCTCCTCTACCCCCCCCCTCCTGCCTCCATCTCTCTCCTCTCCCTCCCCTTCTCACTTCCTCCTCTACCCCCCCCCTCCTGCCTCCATCTCTCTCCTCTCTCTCCACTTCTCACTTCCTCCTCTACCCCCCCCTCCTGCCTCCATCTCTCTCCTCTCTCTCCACTTCTCACTTCCTCCTCTACCCCCCCCTCCTGCCTCCATCTCTCTCCTCTCCCTCCCCTTCTCACTTCCTCCTCTACCCCCCCCCTCCTGCCTCCATCTCTCTCCTCTCTCTCCACTTCTCACTTCCTCCTCTACCCCCCCCCCACTCTCTCTCATCTCTCTCTCTCTCTCTTCCCCCCTCTCTCTCTCTTCCTCCCCCCCCCTCTTTCTCTCTTTCTCCCCCCTCTCTCTCTCTTTCTCCCCCTCGCTCTCCCTTTCTCCCCTCTCTCTCTCTCACCCCCTCTCTCTTTCCCACCCCCTCTCTCTCTCTTCCCCCCCTCCTCTCTCTCTCTCCCCCCCTCCTCTCTCTCTCTTCCCCCCCCCTCCTCTCTCTCTCTCTTCCCCCCTCCTCTCTCTCTCTCTTCCCCCCCTCCTCTCCCTCTCTCCCCCCCTCCTCTCTCTCTCTTCCCCCCCTCCTCTCTCTCTCTCTTTCCCCCTCCTCTCTCTCTCTCCCCCCTCTCTCTCTCTCTCTTCCCCCCCTCCTCTCTCTCTTCCCCCCTCCTCTCTCTTATCCCCCCCTCCTCTCTCTCTTCCCCCCCTCCTCTCTCTCTTCCCCCCTCCTCTCTCTCTTCCCCCCTCCTCTCTCTCTTCCCCCCTCCTTTCTCTCTTCCCCCCCTCCTCTCTCTCTTCCCCCCCTCCTCTCTCTCTTCCCCCCTCTCTCTCTCCTTCTCCCCTCCCCCTCTCTTTCCCCCCTATCTCCCTCTCTCTCTTTCCCACCTATCTCCCTCTCTCTCTTTCCCCCCTATCTCCCTCACTCTCTTTCCCCCCTATCTCCCTCACTCTCTTTCTCTCTCTTTCTCCCCCTCCCCCTCTCTCTTTCCCCCCTCTCTCCCTCACTCTCTTTCTCCCCCCTCTTTCTCTCTCTCTCTCTCTCTCTTTCTCCCCCCTCTTTCTCTCTCTCTCTCTTTCTCCCCCCTCTCTCTCTCTTCCCCTCTCTCTCTCTCTTCCCCTCTCTCTCTCTTCCCCTCTCTCTTCCCCTCTCTCTCTCTTCCCCCCTCTCTCTCTCTCTCTCTCTTCCCCCTCTCTCTCTTTCTTCCCCCTCTCTCTCTCTTTCTTCCCCCTCTCTCTCTCTTTCCCCCCTCCTCTCTCTCTTTCCCCCCTCCTCTCTCTCTTTCCCCCCTCCTCTCTCTCTTTCCCCCCTCCTCTCTCTCTCTTTCCCCCCTCCTCTCTCTCTCTTTCCCCCCTCCTCTCTCTCTCTTTCCCCCCTCCTCTCTCTCTTCCCCCCCCCTCCTCTCTCTCTTTCCCCCCCTCCTCTCTCTCTTTCCCCCGCTCCTCTCTCTCTTTCCCCCCTCCTCTCTTTCTCTCCCCATTTTTTTCTCACCCCACTTTCTCTATCTTTGCCTCCCTCTCCCTCCACCAACTCTTTTTTCCCCCGTTCTCTCTCTCTCTCCCGTATCTCTCTTCTTGTTATATACAGACCAGTGTATATAATGTACAGACTGTACCCTGGCACCATATGGTACATTATATACAGACCAGTGTATATATAACATACAGCGTGGTGTCGGGGGGTGACACCATGTTTTGCTGCACCAGGTGACACCAACCCTAGTGACGCCACTGAGTGAGACAGCACTGAGCAGGGCAGGCAGTCGGCAAAAAGGAAACCAATCAATATGATATGCACCCTACCCTGGCTTGTCGCTGTCACTGTCAGCAAAAAAGTGTGTGTGTGCATATATATATATATAATATATATATATATATATATATATATATATATATATATATATTTAAAAATACGCACTTTTTTGCTGACAAGCCAGGGTTCATATAGTTTGGAATTATATATGTAATACATATATATTTATTTTTACACAATATATATATATATATATATATAATATATGTATACACAATTCAAATCGATATGAACCCTGGCTTGTCAGCAAAAAAAGTGCATATATATATATATATATATATATATATATATATATTGTGACAGCAGGAAGGTAAAGTCACCTGGTTGCATCCAGGGGGGTAGATATATTTCGCCCAGATTCAGGCTTTACGCCGACTTATACAACTAGGGAGAGAGTTGATGAAGCCCAGCTGAGGCTAGTGGGCTCATGGATGATTCATACCTCTAGGGAGAGTGCTGGGCGTCGTGCAGGCAGGGAGTTTATGAGACCAGCTGAAGCTTGTCAGCTCATTTAGGCCTCTATAAGAACTCCCAGCTTCATTAGATGTTTGCTCATGCCTGGAACCAGACCTGTGTGGACTGTCTAGGGAGAGTGAACCCCTGTGCGGTGAGACAAAGCCTGTGTGGCTATTTGCTTGGACATTTAAAACCAGGGACTTAGGGACTAGGACAGCACTAGGCTGATCCCAGTTGTTAGTTAGGAAACCTGTATGTTTACTCAGAGGTCAAGTTGACCAGGATTTATTTTATTTATGTTTCTTTTGCTTTGCTGTGTTTTGTCACTGTAAATAGAAAATAAACCGCACCTTTTTTGATTTTGAAAACCACAACCTCCGTTTGCTGGGCCTGTTTTTGTGTGGGGAGCCCATCCCGGGGGTCACACACACCCGCTGCCGAGCTAACCCCCTCACAGTTGGTGGAGAATGCGGGCAGTTTTTTTTAAGCCAGCATGGAGGAGATACTGAAACAGCTGGCTCTAGCAAATGCCAATCAACAGCAGACAAATGCAGGTTTGCAAAGGAGCCTTGCAGCCCAGCAGCAAGCTCATCAACAGAGCCTTGCAGCCCAGCAGCAAGCTCACCAACAGAGTCTGGAAGCTCAGCAACAAGCCCAGCAGCAATCTGAGGCCCGCTTCATAGACCTGTTACAGAAGCAAGAGCAGAGACTACAACAAATGGAAGCAGTAATGCAGCAACGTCCGCAGACCAGTGAGGAAAGCCGTCCCACTAATACCGCGTCCTTTGGGGTGAGTCGTTTATTGACAAAAATGACTGGAGAGGATGATCCAGAGGTATTTTTGACCACATTTGAAAGGACCGCTGAAAGAGAAAAGTGGCCTGAGGAGCAGTGGGCTGGACTGGTGGCTCCTCTGTTAACTGGTGAATCACAGAAAGCTTACTATGACCTAGAGCCTAACCAAGCAAAAGACTATGTGATGCTAAAAGCTGAAATTTTGGCAAGGCTGGGTGTCACCCAGGCTGTCCGGGCTCAGCGTGTGCATAACTGGACTTTCCAGCTTGGAAAACCCCCCAGGTCTCAAATGTATGATCTCATTCACCTGAGCAGAAAGTGGCTACAGCCAGAGACTTTGTCCGCACCAAAGATTGTGGAATGTGTTGTAATGGATCGGTTTTTGAGAGCTCTTCCTACTGCCATCCAAAAGTGGGTAAGCCATGGAGACCCAGAGACGGCCGATGGTCTTGTGGATCGTGTGGAGAAATACTTGGCTACAGAGAACCTGACGGCCTCTTCCAGAGACACTCGGACTTTCCACCCTAAGACCAGACCATCCCCAGGGGCGGATAAGGGGATTCCAAGGGGTGAGGGTGGAGAGAGTGAGAGGGTGGGAGCTCTACCCCAAGTTTGGCGAGAACAGCCTGGGAAATCAGCGGCTCAAGAGGCGGCAAGAAGGATCGTTTGCTACCGCTGCCGGCAAGCGGGACATATTGCAGCCAATTGCCCGGTTGTGGAGGAACCCATGCAGTGTGACTTTCTGACGGGCAGACGTCAGTGGCTGTGTGCGACAGTCGCATGCACTGCCATTCGAGGAACTGAGAAACATTTATGCAAAATGTGTGTTAATGGTAGAAATGTTGTGGTATTGCTGGATTCAGGTAGCCTTGTGACCCTGATAAAGGCTGAGTTAGTTAAAACAGAGGTCTTTGGGAATAGCAAGGTAGCTGTTATTTGTGTGCATGGGGACACCCGAGAGTATCCAGTGACTACAGTGTGTTTCGAGACCCCCAAAGGTACCCTCTCTCATCCAGTGGGCTTAGTATCTCAGTTACCGCATGACGCCATTGTGGGAAGGGATTTTCCGAAGTTCTGGGAACTGTGGGATGATCCTGAGCCCCCCACTGGTGCCCCTATGTACCAGGAATGTGATAGCCAGAACTCCCCTGAGAGTGGTGAGGACTCTCCGGAATTTCCCTTAACAGTATTGGCCGGGGAGACTCAAGAAACTGGAGAGGAGCCCACCTCCTCAGACGAAAACCTACCGTCTGTGGAGTTTTCTGATCTCTTGAGGTTCACAGGGAAAACTTTGCCACAGAACAGTTGAAAGACCCCGCCCTAATAAAGGCACGGGAAAACGTAGTGAAAATAGATGGCGAGTTAGTGAACCCAGATAATACCTGCACTTACCCATACTTCAGCGTAGAGAAGGACCTACTGTATCGGGTGGCAAAAAGGGCAGAAGAAACCGTTGAGCAGCTTGTGGTGCCCAAACCTTACAGGAAGTTGGTGTTGGAGTTGGCCCATGGGCACATTCTTGGAGGTCATCTGGGGACAGAGAAAACCCGAGAGAGGGTATTACAGAGATTCTATTGGCCGGGGGTGATGAAGGACATAGAAAATTATTGTTCCTCCTGCCCTGTGTGTCAGAGGTCGGCCCCGATGCCACATTTCCGTAGCCCGCTGGTCCCTCTACCCATCATTGAGGTCCCGTTTGAGAGGATCGCCATGGATTTGGTAGGGCCTATAATCAAGTCCGCTAGGGGGCACCAGTACATATTAGTTATAATGGACTATGCCACCCGTTATCCAGAAGCGATCCCTCTCCGAAATACCTCGGCCAAAACCATAGCCAAAGAGCTATCTCTTGTGTTTAGCCGGGTGGGTATTTGTAAAGAACTGCTTACGGACCAAGGTACACCCTTTATGTCCCGGGTTATGAAGGAGCTGTGTAAATTGTTCAAAGTGACGCAATTACGTACATCTGTGTATCACCCCCAAACCGATGGGCTGGTTGAAAGATTCAACAAAACCCTAAAACAAATGTTGAAGAAAGTGGTGGATAGAGATGGAAAGGATTGGGACTGTCTACTTCCTTATCTGATGTTTGCTATTAGGGAGGTGCCCCAATCCTCTACGTGATTCTCCCCCTTTGAGTTACTGTATGGGAGACACCCAAGAGGGCTGTTGGATATTGCCAAGGAAACTTGGGAAAGTGAGAGTTCTCCCCACAGGAGTGTGATTGAGCATGTCGCCCTGATGCAAGACCGAATTGCACAGGTAATGCCCATCGTGAAGGAACATTTGGCCCAAGCGCAGTTAGCACAGCAGAGAGTGTACAACCGTGGAGCCAAGACCCGTACCTTTTCCCCGGGGGATAGGATACTGGTACTTGTCCCTACGGTTGAAAGTAAATTCCTTGCCAAATGGCAAGGCCCCTATGAGATAATGGAAAAAGTGAGCGAAGTGAATTACAAGGTCAGACAACCAGGAAGGCGAAAGCCCGAACAGATCTATCACGTTAATCTGTTGAAAGCCTGGAGGGATAGAGAGTCCCTAGTCGCAGACACTTGGTCACCAGCTCAAACTGGTTGCGTGATTCCTGAGGTTGGAATAGCAGCCACCTTGTCACAACCCCAACAACAGGAGGTTAAGGAGTTTGTGCTTCGCAACAAGGAGGTATTCTCTGAGCTGCCGGGACAAACATCTGGGGTAGAGCATGACATCATTACCCCGCCCGGTGAAAGGGTGAAGTTAAAACCCTATCGGATCCCAGAGGCCCGACGGGAGGCAATACGGGAGGAAGTACAGAAAATGCTGAACTTAGGGGTGATAGAGGAGTCCCAAAGTGATTGGTCTAGTCCCATTGTGTTGGTGCCTAAACCGGATGGGAGCTGGCGATTTTGTAACGATTTTCGTCAGTTGAACAAAGTTACAAAATTTGACACCTACCCCATGCCACGTATAGATGAGTTGATCGACCGGCTGGGAACAGCCCGATACATGACGACTCTTGACCTCACAAAAGGGTATTGGCAAATCCCCCTGGCCAAGTCGGCCAAAGAGAAAACCGCATTTGTAACCCCAGACGGGGCGTTCCAATATAAAAGAATGCCGTTCGGGTTACAGAATGCGCCGGCCACATTCCAGCGGAAAATGGACCAGATGCTGAGGCCCCATTGGAAGTATGCTGCGGCTTACCTGGATGACGTAATTGTCCATAGCACAGATTGGGCCTCACATCTGCCAAAAGTGCAAGCAGTCCTGGACTCTGTTCGGGAAGCGGGGTTTACGGCTAACCCCAAGAAGTGTACCATTGGGCAGGAGGAGGCCAAATATCTTGGGTACACCATTGGGAGGGGAGTAATAAAACCCCAACTCAACAAAGTCGAGACCATCCAGAGTTGGCCACGTCCCAACAGCAAGAAGCAGGTACGAGCCTTTCTGGGAATCGCTGGGTATTATCGGCGATTCATTCCCCACTTTGCTTCTAAGGCTGTGCCCCTAACCAACCTGACGAAGGGGAAAGGGTCGGTCATGATTAAATGGACCCCCAAGGCTGAGGCAGCATTCCAATTCTTGAAACAAGCCTTATGTAGCCAGCCAGTGTTGTACTCACCCGACTTCTCTAAAGACTTTGTCGTACAAAGTGATGCGTCAGATGTGGGGTTAGGAGCAGTATTGTCCCAGGTCTGGAACGGGGAAGAGCACCCAGTAATTTACCTCAGCAGGAAGTTGAAGTCCCATGAGGTAAATTACGCCACCGTTGAAAAGGAGTGTTTAGCGGTGAAGTGGGCTCTAGATTCCCTTCGGTACTACCTGCTAGGTAGGCACTTTGACATGGTTACGGATCACGCTCCGTTAAAGTGGATGGCTCAAAACAAGGAAACAAATAGAAGAGTGAATAGGTGGTTCCTGGCCCTCCAGGAATTCAACTTCACAGTAAAGCATCGCCCTGGCGTTCAAATGGGGAATGTGGATGCTTTGTCTCGAGTACATGAATGCCTGATTGCTGGTGTTCCAACCCCGAGGTTAAAACAAGAGGGGAGGGTATGTGACAGCAGGAAGGTAAAGTCACCTGGTTGCATCCAGGGGGGTAGATATATTTCGCCCAGATTCAGGCTTTACGCCGACTTATACAACTAGGGAGAGAGTTGATGAAGCCCAGCTGAGGCTAGTGGGCTCATGGATGATTCATACCTCTAGGGAGAGTGCTGGGCGTCGTGCAGGCAGGGAGTTTATGAGACCAGCTGAAGCTTGTCAGCTCATTTAGGCCTCTATAAGAACTCCCAGCTTCATTAGATGTTTGCTCATGCCTGGAACCAGACCTGTGTGGACTGTCTAGGGAGAGTGAACCCCTGTGCGGTGAGACAAAGCCTGTGTGGCTATTTGCTTGGACATTTAAAACCAGGGACTTAGGGACTAGGACAGCACTAGGCTGATCCCAGTTGTTAGTTAGGAAACCTGTATGTTTACTCAGAGGTCAAGTTGACCAGGATTTATTTTATTTATGTTTCTTTTGCTTTGCTGTGTTTTGTCACTGTAAATAGAAAATAAACCGCACCTTTTTTGATTTTGAAAACCACAACCTCCGTTTGCTGGGCCTGTTTTTGTGTGGGGAGCCCATCCCGGGGGTCACACACACCCGCTGCCGAGCTAACCCCCTCACAATATATATATATATATATTGTGACAGCAGGAAGGTAAAGTCACCTGGTTGCATCCAGGGGGGTAGATATATTTCGCCCAGATTCAGGCTTTACGCCGACTTATACAACTAGGTGGAGAGTTGTATAAGCCCAGCTGAGGCTAGTGGGCTCATGGATGACTCATACCTCTAGGGAGAGTGTGGGGCGTCGTGCAGACAGGGAGTTGATGAGACCAGCTGAAGCTTGTCAGCTCATTTAGGCCTCTATAAGAACTCCCAGATTCATTAGGTGTTTGCTCATGCCTGGACCCAGACCTGTGTGGACTGTCTAGGGAGAGTGAACCCCTGTGCGGTGAGACAAAGCCTGTGTGGCTATTTGCTTGGACATTTAAAACCAGGGACTTAGGGACTAGGACAGCACTAGGCTGATCCCAGTTGTTAGTTAGGAAACCTGTATGTTTAGTCAGAGGTCAAGTTGACCAGGATTTATTTTGTTTATGTTTCTTTTGCTTTGCTGTGTTTTGTCACTGTAAATAGAAAATAAACCGCACCTTTTTGATTTTGAAAACCACAACCTCCGTTTGCTGGGCCTGTTTTTGTGTGGGGAGCCCATCCCGGGGGTCACACACACCCGCTGCCGAGCTAACCCCCTCACAGTTGGTGGAGAACCAGTGGCAGTTTTTTTTTAAGCCAGCATGGAGGAGATACTGAAGCAGCTGGCTCTAGCAAATGCCAAACAACAACAGATGGAAGCAGTAATGCAGCAACGTCCGCAGACCAGTGAGGAAAGCCGTCCCACTAATACCGCGTCCTTTGGGGTGAGTCGTTTATTGACAAAAATGACTGGAGAGGATGATCCAGAGGTATTTTTGACCACATTTGAAAGGACCGCTGAAAGAGAAAAGTGGCCTGAGGAGCAGTGGGCTGGACTGGTGGCTCCTCTGTTAACTGGTGAATCGCAGAAGGCTTACTATGACCTAGAGCCTAACCAAGCAAAAGACTATGTGATGCTAAAAGCTGAAATATTGGCAAGGCTGGGTGTCACCCAGGCTGTCCGGGCTCAGCGTGTGCATAACTGGACTTTCCAGCTTGGAAAACCCCCCAGGTCTCAAATGTATGATCTCATTCACCTGAGCAGAAAGTGGCTACAGCCAGAGACTTTGTCCGCACCAAAGATTGTGGAACGTGTTGTAATGGATCGATTTTTGAGAGCTCTTCCTACTGCCATCCAAAAGTGGGTAAGCCATGGAGACCCAGAGACGGCCGATGGTCTTGTGGATCGTGTGGAGAAATACTTGGCTACAGAGAACCTGACGGCCTCTTCCAGAGACTCTCGGACTTTCCACCCTAAGACCAGACCATCCCCAGGGGCGGATAAGAGGATTCCAAGGGGTGAGGGTGGAGAGAGTGAGAGGGTGGGAGCTCTACCCCAAGTTTGGCGAGAACAGCCTGGGAAATCAGCGGCTCAAGAGGCGGCAAGAAGGATCGTTTGCTACCGCTGCCGGCAAGCGGGACATATTGCAGCCAATTGCCCGGTTGTGGAGGAACCCATGCAGTGTGACTTTCTGACGGGCAGACGTCAGTCGCTGTGTGCGACAGTCGCATGCACTGCCATTCGAGGAACTGAGAAACATTTATGCAAAATGTGTGTTAATGGTAGAAATGTTGTGGTATTGCTGGATTCAGGTAGCCTTGTGACCCTGATAAAGGCTGAGTTAGTTAAAACAGAGGTCTCTGGGAATAGCAAGGTTGCTGTTATTTGTGTGCATGGGGACACCCAAGAGTATCCAGTGACTACAGTGTGTTTCGAGACCCCCAAAGGTACCCTCTCTCATCCAGTGGGCTTAGTATCTCAGTTACCGCATGACGCCATTGTGGGAAGGGATTTTCCGAAGTTCTGGGAACTGTGGGATGATCCTGAGCCCCCCACTGGTGCCCCTATGTACCAGGAATGTGATAGCCAGAACTCCCCTGAGAGTGGTGAGGACTCTCCGGAATTTCCCTTATCAGTATTGGCAGGGGAGACTCAAGAAACTGGAGAGGAGCCCACCTCCTCAGACGAAAACCTACCGTCTGTGGAGTTTTCTGATCTTGAGGTTCACAGGGAAAACTTTGCCACAGAACAGTTGAGAGACCCCGCCCTAATAAAGGCACGGGAAAACGTAGTGAAAATAGATGGCGAGTTGGTGAACCCAGATAATACCTGCACTTACCCATACTTCAGCGTAGAGAAGGACCTACTGTATCGGGTGGCAAAAAGGGCAGAAGAAACCGTTGAGCAGCTTGTGGTGCCCAAACCTTACAGGAAGTTGGTGTTGGAGTTGGCCCATGGGCACATTCTTGGAGGTCATCTGGGGACAGAGAAAACCCGAGAGAGGGTATTACAGAGATTCTATTGGCCGGGGGTGATGAAGGACATAGAAAATTATTGTTCCTCCTGCCCTGTGTGTCAGAGGTTGGCCCCGATGCCACATTTCCGTAGCCCGCTGGTCCCTCTACCCATCATTGAGGTCCCGTTTGAGAGGATCGCCATGGATTTGGTAGGTCCTATTAATCAAGTCCGCTAGGGGGCACCAGTACATATTAGTTATAATGGACTATGCCACCCGTTATCCAGAAGCGATCCCTCTCCGAAATACCTCGGCCAAAACCATAGCCAAAGAGCTATCTCTTGTGTTTAGCCGGGTGGGTATTTGTAAAGAACTGCTTACGGACCAAGGTACACCCTTTATGTCCCGGGTTATGAAGGAGCTGTGTAAATTGTTCAAAGTGACGCAATTACGTACATCTGTGTATCACCCCCAAACCGATGGGCTGGTTGAAAGATTCAACAAAACCCTAAAACAAATGTTGAAGAAAGTGGTGGATAGAGATGGAAAGGATTGGGACTGTCTACTTCCTTATCTGATGTTTGCTATTAGGGAGGTGCCCCAATCCTCTACGGGATTCTCCCCCTTTGAGTTACTGTATGGGAGACACCCAAGAGGGCTGTTGGATATTGCCAAGGAAACTTGGGAAAGTGAGAGTTCTCCCCACAGGAGTGTGATTGAGCATGTCGCCCTGATGCAAGACCGAATTGCACAGGTAATGCCCATCGTGAAGGAACATTTGGCCCAAGCGCAGTTAGCACAGCAGAGAGTGTACAACCGTGGAGCCAAGACCCGTACCTTTTCCCCGGGGGATAGGATACTGGTACTTGTCCCTACGGTTGAAAGTAAATTCCTTGCCAAATGGCAAGGCCCCTATGAGATAATGGAAAAAGTGAGCGAAGTGAATTACAAGGTCAGACAACCAGGAAGGCGAAAGCCCGAACAGATCTATCACGTTAATCTGTTGAAAGCCTGGAGGGATAGAGAGTCCCTAGTCGCAGACACTTGGTCACCAGCTCAAACTGGTTGCGTGATTCCTGAGGTTGGAATAGCAGCCACCTTGTCACAACCCCAACAACAGGAGGTTAAGGAGTTTGTGCTTCGCAACAAGGAGGTATTCTCTGAGCTGCCGGGACAAACATCTGGGGTAGAGCATGACATCATTACCCCGCCCGGTGAAAGGGTGCAGTTAAAACCCTATCGGATCCCAGAGGCCCGACGGGAGGCAATACGGGAGGAAGTACAGAAAATGCTGAACTTAGGGGTGATAGAGGAGTCCCAAAGTGATTGGTCTAGTCCCATTGTGTTGGTGCCTAAACCGGATGGGAGCTGGCGATTTTGTAACGATTTTCGTCAGTTGAACAAAGTTACAAAATTTGACACCTACCCCATGCCACGTATTGATGAGTTGATCGACCGGCTGGGAACAGCCCGATACATGACGACTCTTGACCTCACAAAAGGGTATTGGCAAATCCCCCTGGCCAAGTCGGCCAAAGAGAAAACCGCATTTGTAACCCCAGACGGGGCGTTCCAATATAAAAGAATGCTGTTCGGGTTACAGAATGCGCCGGCCACATTCCAGCGGAAAATGGACCAGATGCTGAGGCCCCATCGGAAGTATGCTGCGGCTTACCTGGATGACGTAATTGTCCATAGCACAGATTGGGCCTCACATCTGCCAAAAGTGCAAGCAGTCCTGGACTCTGTTCGGGAAGCGGGGTTTACGGCTAACCCCAAGAAGTGTACCATTGGGCAGGAGGAGGCCAAATATCTTGGGTACACCATTGGGAGGGGAGTAATAAAACCCCAACTCAACAAAATCGAGGCCATCCAGAGTTGGCCACGTCCCAACAGCAAGAAGCAGGTACGAGCCTTTCTGGGAATCGCTGGGTATTATCGGCGATTCATTCCCCACTTTGCTTCTAAGGCTGTGCCCCTAACCAACCTGACGAAGGGGAAAGGGTCGGTCATGATTAAATGGACCCCCGAGGCTGAGGCAGCATTCCAATTCTTGAAACAAGCCTTATGTAGCCAGCCAGTGTTGTACTCACCCGACTTCTCTAAAGACTTTGTCGTACAAAGTGATGCGTCAGATGTGGGGTTAGGAGCAGTATTGTCCCAGGTCTGGAACGGGGAAGAGCACCCAGTCATTTACCTCAGCAGGAAGTTGAAGTCCCATGAGGTAAATTACGCCACCGTTGAAAAGGAGTGTTTAGCGGTGAAGTGGGCTCTAGATTCCCTTCGGTACTACCTGCTAGGTAGGCACTTTGACATGGTTACGGATCACGCTCCGTTAAAGTGGATGGCTCAAAACAAGGAAACAAATAGAAGAGTGAATAGGTGGTTCCTGGCCCTCCAGGAATTCAACTTCACAGTAAAGCATCGCCCTGGCGTTCAAATGGGGAATGTGGATGCTTTGTCTCGAGTACATGAATGCCTGATTGCTGGTGTTCCAACCCCGAGGTTAAAACAAGAGGGGGGGTATGTGACAGCAGGAAGGTAAAGTCACCTGGTTGCATCCAGGGGGGTAGATATATTTCGCCCAGATTCAGGCTTTACGCCGACTTATACAACTAGGTGGAGAGTTGTATAAGCCCAGCTGAGGCTAGTGGGCTCATGGATGACTCATACCTCTAGGGAGAGTGTGGGGCGTCGTGCAGACAGGGAGTTGATGAGACCAGCTGAAGCTTGTCAGCTCATTTAGGCCTCTATAAGAACTCCCAGATTCATTAGGTGTTTGCTCATGCCTGGACCCAGACCTGTGTGGACTGTCTAGGGAGAGTGAACCCCTGTGCGGTGAGACAAAGCCTGTGTGGCTATTTGCTTGGACATTTAAAACCAGGGACTTAGGGACTAGGACAGCACTAGGCTGATCCCAGTTGTTAGTTAGGAAACCTGTATGTTTAGTCAGAGGTCAAGTTGACCAGGATTTATTTTGTTTATGTTTCTTTTGCTTTGCTGTGTTTTGTCACTGTAAATAGAAAATAAACCGCACCTTTTTGATTTTGAAAACCACAACCTCCGTTTGCTGGGCCTGTTTTTGTGTGGGGAGCCCATCCCGGGGGTCACATACACCCGCTGCCGAGCTAACCCCCTCACAATATATATATATATATATTATACACACAGACGCATGTGTGTTTGAGCTTTGGTTTGAGGTGCACACCCTAATGCAATAGGCTGCGCACGCCTATGCTGCCCACTGTCATATCCTCCACACTCCTCTCCTGTACATACCGCCCACTGTCTTTCCCTCCACACTCCTCTCCTGTACATACCGCCCACTGTCTTTCCCTCCACACTCCTCTCCTGTACATACCGCCCACTGTCATACCCTCCACACTCCTCTCCTGTACATACCGCCCACTGTCATACCCTCCACACTCCTCTCCTGTACATACTGCCCATAGGATCTCCTGCTAGAAAGTTGGGGCCCTTTATAATTGAAGAGTGAAAGTGAATGAAACGATCACGTCTGCAGACAGAACAAAGAAGGTTGCAAAGCGAAGTTCCCTCAACACCCTGGAAGATCTGGGAAAGCTCCTGATTGGTACTTGGGAGTTTTGCAATCATGTGACCGCCGTGACAACCAATCACGGCGGTCCCATGATCACAAGCCCCACTCCCTGGCATTACAATCCCCTTAAAGGGATGGCGGGAGCCAGTTCCAAGGGGTTAAATGGCTTGGATATATAGTTGTCTGTTAGCAGTGCCCTTATTTAACTGTGTAAAGCAAAGGGTGGACAACTGCCCTTTCACCAATCCTAGCTCAGATACAGTCTCCGGTAGTGAAGAATGAGCTGAGCGATTCTTTACACCTCTGCTGGAGATATGATGGTCGTACAGCAGGCTGTTAGTGCGCTGACTGCCATACCGGATGATGACAAAGAGAACTGTGAGAATCTCTGGACAGTAAAGTGCAGCTGTGAACACTCAGAGTACTGATCTGTGGTGCAGCAGTGTAGATGAGTGTGTAGTATGTGCCGCTGAGTCTCTGTGCAGCTAGATGCAGAACAGCAACATCCAACCATCCTCTGTGATGTCCCTGGGCCCGAGCCCGCCAGTTGCAGTCAAATTTAAGGGGGTTCCCCATAATCCCTTGTTGATTAAACTCTTTGGGATTGGTAGTTCAAAAAGGGCCTCTAAAATACAGGGAGGGTGGGCTGTAAGACTACAGGTCCCAAGATCCACTGCTCTCTAACAGGAAGAATGGCTTCCCCCTCTAGAGACAGGAAGGGATGTAATGGTCGAGATCCTGGTCATTAAGCGGGAACTAAATAGTCTGTGGTTCATTTTGGCAATGTCCCCGGGATTCCATTTTGCAGTAGCCAGGATCTGGCTACATTAGTAACAATATAAATATAATATGACATACTGTGTATATATATATATATATATATATATATATATATATATATATATATAAAATGCATATACATTCATGTTTACCTACCGACTTAGGTTTCCCTTCTAATCCATCCGTGCCCAAAACTCGCAATTTCTTGGAGCGCTTTGGTTTTGTGTCTCTTGACGTCTGAAATACATAGAACACGATTACATTGCTGCAGCTCAAAGGCAAAAGAGAGTAAAAACAACACGGTCATGAACAGTGCCAGGGGAAAGGAACTTTACCCAGAGCCAGGGCAGCCATCAGGAATTTTGGGGCCCCTTACACAGCTTCAGGCATGGGCCCTATGGAGCCGAGGAGAACGGGGGGGGGGGTTGCTGCCGCCGCAGTTTCAGAACCGGGGGGGGGGGGGGGGTGCCACAAATTGAGAAGCAGGGGGTTTGGGTGCTGACGAACACAAAAAAAAACAGAAGAACAAAAAAACAAAAAAAAGGGGGGTTTCCATCCAGGGCCCTGGGGACCTCTGGGCCCCCTACAAAAAAAAAATTATAAAAAAAAAGAGAGGTTTCCATCCGGGGCCCTGGGGACCTCTGGGCCCCTTACAAAAAAATAAAAAACTAGATAAATAAATAAATAAATAAAAAGAAATTTAATAAAACAATGAATAGTAATTTTTTTTAATAAAAAAATAATTAAAAAAAGGGAGGTTTCCATCCGGGGCCCTGGGGACCTCCAGGGACCTCTGGGCCCCTTACAAAAAATAAATAAATTAATTAATTTAATTAAATAAATAAATAAATAAAAACAAATTAAATAAAAAAATGAATAATAAAAAAAAATATAAAAAAAAAACATTAAAAAAGGGGGGTTGACATTCGGGGCCCTGGGGACCTCTGGGCCCCTTACAAAAAAAAGGGAGGTTTCCATCCGGGGCCCTGGGGACCCCTGGGCCTCTGGGGACCTCTGGGCCCCTTACAAAAAATAAAAAATAAATAAATAATAAAAAAAAATGAAATAAAAAAAAATAATAATAAAAAAATTTATAAAAAAATGTATTAAAAAAGGGAGGTTTCCATCCGGGTCTGTGGGGACCTCTGGGCCTCTGGGGACCTCTGAGCCCCTTACAAAAAAGAAATTAAAAAATAATTAAATAAAAATAAAAAAAAATTAAATAAAAAAATGTATAATAAAAAAAATATATAAAAATTAAAAAAGGGGGGTTGACATTCGGGGCCCTGGGGAACTCCGAGCCCCTGGGGACCTCTGGGCCCCTTCCAAAAAATAAATAAATAATAAATAAAAAAAAGGGGGGCCATCCGGGCCCCTGGGGACCTCCGGCCCCTTACAGGTGGACTGCCTGTACCCCCCTGATGGCGGCCCTGCCCAGAGCATCCCATCAAGACAGTGGCGTAGCGTGGGTTGTCAGCTCCCGGGGCGGGGCAAGAGATTCGCGCCCCCTAACCCGCCGATTTTTAGCACTCCCTGAGTCCCTTCTGCTAGTACAGTAGTACTGACCAACCTGATTCCTACACCGACCTATCTGACCACTATACTAACCTACCCGATTCCTATACTGACCTGCCAGATTCCTACACTGACCTACCTGATTCATATACTGACCACTACACTGACCCACCTGATTTCTACACACATTATTATTGCTCACTGATTGGTTGCTAGATGATACTGCACATAATTACCGCTTACCCATTGTTTGCTAGAGGTTACTGCACATCAATATACTACAAACTGATTGGTTGCTAGAGGTTACTGCAAGTTATTATTGCTCACTGATTGCTTGCTAGAGATTACAGCAGATCATTACTGTTCACTGATTGGTTGCTGAAGGTTACTGCACATCATTACCACTCCCTGGTTGCTAGAGGTTACTGCATATTAATAATGCTCCCTAATTGGTTGCTAGACATTGCAGCACATCATTACGGCTCACTGAATGGTTGCTAGAGGTTACAGCACATCATTACAACCCACTGATTTGTTGCTTAAGGTTACAGCACATCAGCTCACTGCCTGCACACCACAGACTGCAGAAGTGACGGGACCCACCAATAGACAGAAAAGAAGAACTAGAAGTAATTACTAGCAATGAGGGTTGAGGGGTGCGCTGTGTATGGAGTGCAAGGCCGAGGGATGCGCTTTGTATGGAATGCAGGGTTCAGAGGTGCGCTGTGTACGGAGTGCAGGGTTGAGGGGGTGTGCTGTGTGCAGGGTTGGGGGGGTGCGCTGTGTGCAGCATTGAGGGGGGTGCGCTGTGTGTGGCATGCAGAGTTGAGGGGGGTGCGCTGTGTGTGGCTTTCAGGATTGGGGGGTGAACTGTGTGTGGCTTGCAGGGTTGAGGGGGGTGCGCTGTGTGTGGCTTGCAGGGTTGAGGGGGGTGCGCTGTGTGTGGTTGAGGCGGGTGCACTGTGTGTGGCTTGCAGGGTTGAGGGGGCGCGCTGTGTGTGGCTTGCAGGGTTGAGGGGGCGCGCTGTGTGTGGCTTGCAGGGTTGAGGGGGGTGCGCTGTGTGTGGCTTGCAGGGTTGAGGGGGGTGCGCTGTGTGTGGTTGAGGCGGGTGCACTGTGTGTGGCTTGCAGGGTTGAGGGGGCGCGCTGTGTGTGGCTTGCAGGGTTGAGGGGATGCGCTGTGTGTGGCTTGCAGGGTTAAGGGGGGTGTGCTGTGTGTGGCTTGCAGGGTTGAGGGGGCGCGCTGTGTGTGGCTTGCAGGGTTGAGGGGGTGCGCTGTGTGTGGCATGCAGGGTTGAGGGGGGTGCGCTGTGTGTGGCTTGCAGGATTGGGGTGAACTGTGTGTGGCTTGCAGGGTTGAGGGGGTGCGCTGTGTGTGGCTTGCAGGGTTGAGGGGGGTGCGCTGTGTGTGGTTGAGGCGGGTTGCCTGTGTGTGGCTTGCAGGGTTGAGGGGGCGCGCTGTGTGTGGCTTGCAGGGTTGAGGGGATGCGCTGTGTGTGGCTTGCAGGGTTAAGGGGGGTGTGCTGTGTGTGGCTTGCAGGGTTGAGGGGGCGCGCTGTGTGTGGCTTGCAGGGTTGAGGGGGCGCGCTGTGTGTGGCATGCAGGGTTGAGGGGGGTGCGCTGTGTGTGGCTTGCAGGATTGGGGGGTGAACTGTGTGTGGCTTGCAGGGTTGAGGGGGTGCGCTGTGTGTGGCTTGCAGGGTTGAGGGGGGTGCGCTGTGTGTGGTTGAGGCGGGTGCACTGTGTGTGGCTTGCATGGTTGAGGGGGTGCGCTGTGTGTGGCTTGCAGGGTTGAGGGGGCGCGCTGTGTGTGGCTTGCAGGGTTGAGGGGATGCGCTGTGTGTGGCTTGCAGGGTTAAGGGGGGTGTGCTGTGTGTGGCTTGCAGGGTTGAGGGGGTGCACTGTGTACATCAACCCCCCCCCCCAACAAAGCTCTCTTTCACACAGATTCCAGTTCAGAGCTCAGCCTCCAGCTGCCATCATCCCGTACAGAGCTTTCCTCTATAGAGGAGTACTCACAATGTCCGTGCAGCTGTCGGTAAGGAGGGGCTTCTGTCTGTGTGGATGCCTCATCCTCTTCCTCCTGGCCCTGGTTTCCTCCAGTCCTGGGGTGGTCAGTGCAGGGTCAAAGTGCCGGGGCCACGTAGCAGCACACTGACAGGCACAGGCAGGACTCAGGAGAAGCGGTGGTGGTCAGAAGTCCGGGCTGTGGGGCGGGCTAAGTGGACGGACAGCATGTCGCACTTGGACCTCGTGTGTGGGGAGTGGCGTGTAATGGAGAGTCGCCTGCCCTCCTCCTTCCCCCCAGTCTCCGCACAGTCACAATCTCTGGGATCATCATGGATGGTCTTTAGTGTTCATTTACTCACTGCTGTGTCAGTGTCACCGCTGGAGCCTAAACCGGGACTGCACTGCAACTTCTTCCTCATATCGAAGCGGAAGAGCTCACAGTCTCCTAGACTGCACAACGCAGGAGAAGAGCTGCAGGTAACCTGCCGCCTACCGCTGGGCCCCTCTAAATTTTGCGCCCGGGGCAACCTCCCCCCTGCCCCCCCACGCTACGCCACTGCATCAAGATCAGCTTTAGTGCCCACTGTCATACCCTCCACACTTCTCTCCTGTACATACTGCCCACTGTCATATCCTCCACACTCCTCTCCTGTACATACTGCCCACTGTCATACCCTCCACACTCCTCTTCTGTACATACTGCCCACTGTCATATCCTCCACACTCCTCTCCTGTACATACTGCCCCCATTTTATCCTCCACTATCCTCTCCTGTACATACTGCCCACTGTCATACCCTCCACACTCCTCTCCTGTACATACTGCCTACTGTCATATCCTCCACACTCCTCTCCTGTACATACTGCCCCCATTATACCCTCCACACTCCTCTCCTGTACATACTGCCCACTGTCATACCCTCCACACTCCTCTCCTGTACATACTACCCACTGTCATATCCTCCACACTCCTCTCCTCTACATACTGCCCACTGTCATACCCTCCACACTCCTCTTCTGTACATACTGCCCACTGTCATATCCTCCACACTCCTCTCCTGTACATACTGCCCCCATTTTATCCTCCACTATCCTCTCCTGTACATACTGCCCACTGTCATACCCTCCACACTCCTCTCCTGTACATACTGCCTACTGTCATATCCTCCACACTCCTCTCCTGTACATACTGCCCCCATTATACCCTCCACACTCCTCTCCTGTACATACTGCCCCCATTTTATCCTCCACACTCTCCTGTACATACTTCCCCCATTTTACCCTCCACGTTCCTCTCCTGTACATACTACCCACTGTCATATCCTTCACACTCCTCTCCTGTACATACTGCCCACTGTCATACCCTCCACACTCCTCTTCTGTACATACTGCCCACTGTCATATCCTCCACACTCCTCTCCTGTACATACTGCCCCCATTATACCCTCCACACTCCTCTCCTTTACATACTACCCACTGTCATATCCTCCACACTCCTCTCCTCTACATACTGCCCACTGTCATACCCTCCACACTCCTCTTCTGTACATACTGCCCACTGTCATATCCTCCACACTCCTCTCCTGTACATACTGCCCCCATTATACCCTCCACACTCCTCTCCTTTACATACTACCCACTGTCATATCCTCCACACTCCTCTCCTCTACATACTGCCCACTGTCATACCCTCCACACTCCTCTTCTGTACATACTGCCCACTGTCATATCCTCCACACTCCTCTCCTGTACATACTGCCCCCATTTTATCCTCCACTATCCTCTCCTGTACATACTGCCCACTGTCATACCCTCCACACTCCTCTCCTGTACATACTGCCTACTGTCATATCCTCCACACTCCTCTCCTGTACATACTGCCCCCATTATACCCTCCACACTCCTCTCCTGTACATACTGCCCCCATTTTATCCTCCACACTCTCCTGTACATACTTCCCCCATTTTACCCTCCACGTTCCTCTCCTGTACATACTACCCACTGTCATATCCTTCACACTCCTCTCCTGTACATACTGCCCACTGTCATACCCTCCACACTCCTCTTCTGTACATACTGCCCACTGTCATATCCTCCACACTCCTCTCCTGTACATACTGCCCCCATTATACCCTCCACACTCCTCTCCTTTACATACTACCCACTGTCATATCCTCCACACTCCTCTCCTCTACATACTGCCCACTGTCATACCCTCCACACTCCTCTTCTGTACATACTGCCCACTGTCATATCCTCCACACTCCTCTCCTGTACATACTGCCCCCATTATACCCTCCACACTCCTCTCCTTTACATACTACCCACTGTCATATCCTCCACACTCCTCTCCTCTACATACTGCCCACTGTCATACCCTCCACACTCCTCTTCTGTACATACTGCCCACTGTCATACCATCCACACTCCTCTCCTCTACATACTGCCCACTGTCATATCCTCTACACTCCTTTCCTCTACATACTGCCCACTGTCATACCCTTTACACTCCTCTCCTCTACATACTGCCCACTGTCATACCCTCCACACTCCTCTCCTCTACATACTGCCCACTGTCTTACCCTCCACACTCCTCTCCTCTACATACTGCCCACTGTCAAATCCTCTACACTCCTTTCCTCTACATACTGCCCACTGTCATACCCTCCACACTCCTCTTCTGTACATACTGCCCACTGTCATATCCTCCACACTCCTCTCCTGTACATACTGCCCCCATTATACCCTCCACACTCCTCTCCTTTACATACTACCCACTGTCATATCCTCCACACTCCTCTCCTCTACATACTGCCCACTGTCATACCCTCCACACTCCTCTTCTGTACATACTGCCCACTGTCATACCCTCCACACTCCTCTCCTGTACATACTGCCCCCATTATACCCTCCACACTCCTCTCCTTTACATACTACCCACTGTCATATCCTCCACACTCCTCTCCTCTACATACTGCCCACTGTCATACCCTCCACACTCCTCTCCTGTACATACTGCCCACTGTCTTACCCTCCACACTCCTCTCCTCTACATACTGCCCACTGTCATATCCTCTACACTCCTCTCCTCTACATACTGCCCACTGTCATATCCTCTACACTCCTTTCCTCTACATACTGCCCACTGTCATACCCTTTACACTCCTCTCCTGTACATACCGCCCACTGTCATACCCTCCACACTCCTCTCCTGTACATACTGTCATACCCTCCACACTCCTCTCCTGTACATACCGCTCACTGTCATACCCTCCACACTCCTCTCCTTTACATACTGCCCACTGTCATATCCTCTACACTCCTCTCCTCTACATACTGCCCACTGTCATATCCTCTACACTCCTTTCCTCTACATACTGCCCACTGTCATACCCTTTACACTCCTCTCCTGTACATACCGCCCACTGTCATACCCTCCACACTCCTCTCCTGTACATACTGTCATACCCTCCACACTCCTCTCCTGTACATACTGTCATACACTCCACACTCCTCTCCTGTGCATACTGCCCACTGTCATACCCTCCACACTCCTCTCCTGTACATACTGTCATACCCTCCACACTCCTCTCCTGTACATACTGTCATACACTCCACACTCCTCTCCTGTGCATACTGCCCACTGTCATACCCTCCACACTCCTCTCCTGTACATACTGCTCACTGTCATACCCTCCACACTCCTCTCCTGTACATACTGCTCACTGTCATACCCTCCACACTCCTCTCCTATACGTATTGCCCTCTGTTATGGTTACATAGTTTTGTAGTTAATCTGGGTTGAAAAAAGACACAAGTCAATCCAGTTCAACCAACAAAAATAAAAAAATCCTAACTGATACCCCGATAGGCAATCGGATATTCCCTGGATCAACTTTACCTATAAATATTACTATCAAGTGTTTGGGGGGGGGGGGGCACATCAAGTTGCAAAAAGTTTTTACCTTAATACAGGAAATGCATTAAGGTAAATAAAAGCTTTAGCTTTAGAAGCTTTTTGTTAAAATATTTTATCCCCCTGTAAAGAGCAGCAGCCACTCGTTGTAGAACATTCATGGGTTTTGTGTTTTATTATTATTCGTTTTATTTTATAATATCAGGGGAGGGGGATTGGTGGGTTTGCACAATCCTAGTCCAATGTTTTGTGTTATAAAACAAAGGGATGAAGATAATTGTCACCAACTGTGCTCACCCACCAAATTCCATAATAATTCCTTCAAAATGTGGAAAGTTCTATGCAATCCTGGAATGGTTCCACTTCCAGCATCTGCTGTCCCCTCCCGTCCTTGAGATCTCATCTCCACGTTCATCTCCTCCTCTACAACCCAAATTATTACATCTGCTGTCCCCTCCCACCCGAGACCTTGCCAACACATTCATCTCCTCCTCTACAACCCAAACTGGGATATCTGATGTCCCCTCCCACCCCGAGACATCAACACCACATTCATCCCATCCTCTACAACCCAAACTGGGATATCTGCTGTCCCCTCCCACCCTCAACACCTCGCCGCCTCATTCATCCTATCCTCTACAACTCAAACTGGGATATCTGCTTTTCCCTCCCATCCTTGACACCTCGCCGCCACATTCATCCCATCCTCTACAACTCAAACTGGGATATCTGCTTTTCCCTCCCATCCTTGACACCTCGCCGCCACATTCATCCCATCCTCTACAACTCAAACTGGGATATCTGCTTTTCCCTCCCATCCTTGACACCTCGCCGCCACATTCATCCCATCCTCTACAACTCAAACTGGGATATCTGCTTTTCCCTCCCATCCTTGACACCTCGCCGCCACATTCATCCCATCCTCTACAACTCAAACTGGGATATCTGCTGTCCCCTCCCATCTTTGACACCTCGCCGCCACATTCATCTCCTCCTCTACAACTCAAACTGGGATATCTGCTGTCCCCTCCCATCCTCGACACCTCACCACCACATTCATCCCATCCTCTACAACTCAAACTGGGATATCTGCTTTTCCCTCCCATCCTTGACACCTCGCCGCCACATTCATCCCATCCTCTACAACTCAAACTGGGATATCTGCTTTTCCCTCCCATCCTCGACACCTCGCCGCCACATTCATCCCATCCTCTACAACTCAAACTGGGATATCTGCTGTCCCCTCCCATCCTTGACACCTCGCCGCCACATTCATCCCATCCTCTACAACTCAAACTGGGATATCTGCTTTTCCCTCCCATCCTCGACACCTCGCCGCCACATTCATCCCATCCTCTACAACTCAAACTGGGATATCTGCTGTCCCCTCCCATCTTTGACACCTCGCCGCCACATTCATCTCCTCCTCTACAACTCAAACTGGGATATCTGCTGTCCCCTCCCATCCTCGACACCTCACCACCACATTCATCCCATCCTCTACAACTCAAACTGGGATATCTGCTGTCCCCTCCCATCCTCGACACCTCACCACCACATTCATCCCATCCTCTACAACTCAAACTGGGATATCTGCTGTCCCCTCCCATCCTCGACACCTCACCACCACATTCATCCCATCCTCTACAACTCAAACTGGGATATCTGCTGTCCCCTCCCATCCTCGACACCTCGCCGCCACATTCATCCCATCCTCTACAACTCAAACTGGCATATCTGCTGTTCTCCCCGTCCTTGAGATCTCATCTCCACATTCATCTCACCCTCTACAACCCAAATTAGTACATCTGCTGCCCCCCCCCCATCCCCGAGACATCAACACCACATTCATCTCTTCCTCTACAACTAAAACTGGGATATCTGCTGTCCCCTCCCATCCTCGACACCTCGCCGCCACATTCATCCCATCCTCTACAACTCAAACTGGGATATCTGCTGTCCTCTCCGTCCTTGAGACCTCATCACCATATTCATCTCCTCCTCTACAACCCAAACTGGTACATCCGCTGTCCCCTCCCATCCTCGACACCTCGCCGCCGCTTTTATATTATCCTCTACAACCAAAAATGGAACATCTGCTGTCTTCCCTATCCCTGAATCCTCGCCACCACATTCATCTCATTCTGTAAAACCCAACCTGGCACATCTGCTGTGCTCCCCATCCTTGAGACCTCATCACTATATTCATCTCATCCTCTACAACCCAAACTGGTACATCTGCTGTCCCCTCACATTCTTCAAGACATTGACCCCACATTTATCTCTTCCTCTACAACCAAAACTGGTACATCTGCTTTCTTTTCCGTCCCCAAGACCTCATCACCACATTCATCTCATCCTCTAAAACCCAAACTGGGATATATGCTGTCCCCTCCCATCCTTGAGACCCCATCACCACATTCCTCTCATCCTTAGATGCACCCCAGAGTGGTACATCAGCTGTCGCTGCATTCCTGAGACATTGCCACCACATTCATCTCATCCTCTAAAACCCAAACTGGTTCATCTGCTGTCCCCTCCCATCCTCGAGACATTGACACCACGATAATTTCATGCTCCTCAACCCAAACTGGTACATCTGCTGCCCCCCCCCCAATTCCTCAAGACCTCACCACCACATTCATGTCACCCTCTACAACCCAAACTGGTACATCTGCTGCCCCCCCCCCCAATTCCTCAAGACCTCACCACCACATTCATGTCACTCTCTACAACCCCAACTGGTACATCTGCTGCCCCCCCCCCAATTCCTCAAGACCTCACCACCACATTCATGTCACTCTCTACAACCCAAACTGGTACATCTGCTGCCCCCCCAATTCCATAAGACCTCACCACCACATTCATGTCACTCTCTACAACCCCAACTGGTACATCTGCTGCCCCCCCCCAATTCCTCAAGACCTCACCACCACATTCATGTCACTCTCTACAACCCAAACTGGTACATCTGCTGCCCCCCCCCAATTCCATAAGACCTCACCACCACATTCATGTCACTCTCTACAACCCCAACTGGTACATCTGCTGCCCCCCCCCCCCAATTCCTCAAGACCTCACCACCACATTCATGTCACTCTCTACAACCCAAACTGGTACATCTGCTGCTCCCCCCCAATTCCTCAAGACCTCACCACCACATTCATGTCACCCTCTACAACCCAAACTGGTACATCTGCTGCCCCCCCCCAATTCCTCAAGACCTCACCACCACATTCATGTCACCCTCTACAACCCAAACTGGTACATCTGCTGCCCCACCATCCGCAAGACGTTGCCACCACATTCATCCCATCCTCTACGACTCCAAAGTGATAGATCTGCTGTCTCAGCATCCCCGAGGCCATATTAATCTGATCCTCTACAACCCAAAACTGGTACATTTGCTGCCCTCCTTCCTTGATACATTGCCACCACATTCATCTCATCTTCTACAACCCAAAACTGGTACATCTGATCTCCCCTCCTTGGTACATCGAAACACATTTATCTCATCCTTTGCAACCCAAACTGGTACATTTGCTGCCCCCCCGAGACATCTCCACAACATTAATCTCATCCTATACAACCCAAACTGGTACATCTGCTATTCACTGTCCGCCCCTCCCTTGTATTTGAGACCTCGGTGCCACATTCGTCTCATCCTCTACAACTCAAAAATAGTACATCTTGTGAGAAGCTCACAGTGTGCAGGGAAATCAGAGGAAGCCATTTCAGTCCAGGAGAGGAGCCGGTACAACTTTGCAAGACTGATGGGAAGGTCAGAATAAATTCAAATGCTGCGTACACACGGTCGGAATTTCCGACGGAAAAATAGAGAACCTGCTCTCTATCTCAGTCCGTCGGAATTTCAGACAGAAAAAGTCAGATGGAGCCTACACATTCCCGACCAAAAGCTCCCATCTGACTTTTTCTGTCGGAACTTCTGACCGTGTGTACACAGCAAAACATCCAACCTCATAGGAAGTGCCACAAGGTGTGTCAGAGGTTTCCTCGCCTGGGATATTATTGACGCTGTTGGGCTTTGGTGCTAGACAGGTGCAGTAGATGTCAGTGTTGACCGCTCCGGTGTGATATTTGGTAATTATGAAGCTGAATCCACTGAGGAAGGGTTGGGGATTAGGATCCAGGTTTGGTCACTGTGAGACTCAGGGGTTGGAGAGTTAAGAGTTAAAGTTAGGATATAACGGGGTTAGGGTGCAAGTCGCATTTAGGGGTTATAATGGGGGGGGGCGGGGAATGCCTGGTTTAGATTTATGTACAGGGCTGGCCCTACCATGGGTGCCTACAGCAGAGGGCGGCTTAGCTTTAAAGTTAGGGATGTGGAGGATTTAGTCATAAAGTGAAACCAGTATCAGAGGGGCACACAAGGGACTCTTTTCTGAGCATTTTGTGGTGTCTCCTCTTAGGTAGGGAACCCGTCACCTTCCTCCTCCACCAACTACAGCAGGGGACCACCTGGAGCCCCTAAAATAAAATCCATAATAATCACCTTTTTGTCCTGGCGACGTGCGCGTTTAGACAGTTTGCTTGGATCCTGCAAAGGCAAGAACAGAATTATGTAATGACACAACCTCAACCTTTCATTGGAATCTAACAAATACATATACAGTATATAGGGAGCATGCTGATTGGAGAGCGCTAGCCCTGCTGATTGGAAAGCTGATTGCTCATTGGATAGCTGATTGGAGAACTGAATACTGATTGGAGAGCTGATTGCTGATTGGAGGCCTCTATCCTGGCTGATTGGAGAGCTGATTGCTGATTGGAGAGTTCTATCCTTGCTGATTGGAGAGCTGATTGATGATTGGCAGGCTCTACTCCTTCTGATTGGAGAGCTGATTGCTGATTGGAGACCTCTATCCCTGCTGATTGGAGAGCTGATTGATGATTGGCAGGCTCTACTCCTGCTGATTGGAGAGCTGATTGCTGATTGGGGACCTCTATCCCGGCTGATTGGAGAGCTGATTGCTGATTGGGGACCTCTATCCCGGCTGATTGGAAAGCTGATTGCTCATTGGATAGCTGATTGGAGAACTGAATACTGATTGGAGAGCTGATTGCTGATTGGAGGCCTCTATCCTGGCTGATTGGAGAGCTGATTGCTGATTGGAGAGCTGATTGATGATTGGCAGGCTCTACTCCTTCTGATTGGAGAGCTGATTGCTGATTGGAGACCTCTATCCCTGCTGATTGGAGAGCTGATTGATGATTGGCAGGCTCTACTCCTGCTGATTGGAGAGCTGATTGCTGATTGGGGACCTCTATCCCGGCTGATTGGAGAGCTGATTGCTGATTGGGGACCTCTATCCCGGCTGATTGGAGAGCTGATTGCTGATTGGAGACCTCTATCCCTGCTGATTGGAGAGCTGATTGCTGATTGGGGACCTCTATCCCGGCTGATTGGAGAGCTGATTGCTGATTGGGGACCTCTATCCCGGCTGATTGGAGAGCTGATTGCTGATTGGAGGCCTCTATCCCGGCTGATTGGAGAGCTGATTGCTTATTGGAGACCTCTATCCCTGCTGATTGGAGAGCTGATTGATGATTGGAGACCTCTATTCCTGCTGATTGGAGAGCTGATTGATGATTGGCAGGCTCTACTCCTGCTGATCGGAGAGCTGATTGCTGATTGGAGAGCTCTAGCCCTGCTGTTTGGAGAGCTCTATGCCTGCTGCTTGGAGAGCTGTTTGCTGATTGGAGAGCTGATTGCTGATTGGAGAGCAGCTTACTGATTGGGGAGCCGATTGCTGATTGGAAAACTCTATCCCTGCTGATTGGAGAGCTCTAGTCCTGCTGATTGAAGAGCCAGTTGCTGATTGGAGATCTCTAGTCCTGCTGATTGAAGAGCTGATTGCTGGTTGGAGGGCTCTAGCCCAACTCAGCAGGGGGCATGTCAGTCCTCTGCAGAGAGACCACTGCTTCCACACAAGAGAGCAAAGCTCCTCCTCTACAGCATGCTGGCAGGGTAACAGGCTTCTCATAGAAGGCTGTGGCTGGTTTTGTAAAGAGGACAAACTGTAAAACCTGGAATGTATTCGGTTGATTTAACCCAAATGTTATGTCAATATTCAATCTTCCTCCTCTGCAAGACCCGCGAGCGCCTCTAATCCAGTTTTAGATTCATACGTCAATATTTAAATAACCTATAAAATCTCAGTGCGAGTGTATGGATAAGGAATAATTCCTGTAATGTGTCTAATATGTTTATTCCCTATGACAGTCAGCTCCATCTAGTGGCCATGACGCAGTATTTTCCTGATTTAGTTACCTAAGGAAAATGCCACATTACGGCCACTAGATGGAGCTGACAACCACAGGAAATAAATATAAATATTCAACACATTATGGGGGGTTATTCTTCATGGCTGTGGAATGATGAGAAATGTACACAGCAAATGTTTTATAAATAGATCCTATAGTCATACCAAAAAATTGTTTTTTTTTCCCTCCTCAAATTATTGCTACATATCAAACAGGATACTTTTTTTTTCCAGGTTGCCAATATTCAGACACATATAACACTCGCTGATACACTTTCCATACAGACATACAACTGTCCTATTAGGTGGTATTGTGAACCCCCCTTTATCATAATGCCTGGGACCCCCCAGTGCCTGAAATCGCCCCCCCCCCCCTCCGTATTACCGATATTGTCCTGTATATATAACACTGTCACCTACTGTGACTATTAATGATGAGAAACATCCGGGACACTTCTTCCGTTTCGAAGGATTTTTGGATGATGACGGTTCCTGTTGTAAGAAGGGAAGGAGGGGGTGAGCCGGGCGCATACAGCAGTTCTCAAAAAAAAACTTATTTTAATTCATTTAAATAAAAAAATAAAAAAAATAAAGTAACAATTTTATTTTATTTTTTTTAGGTACAAATATATCCATTGATCAGACAGTCTGATTTTTTTTTTCTCATGATCTAAAAATGCTACTAACCACTAGACATGGGAGCCGTCGAAAAATTTGTTTCGTTCCGTTCCGTATTTAAAAAAAATCGTAATTCGTGTACGGAATTCAATTCGGATTCGTACGAAATACGAATTTTGTACGACATGTATAACGAACGATTCGACCGGAACGAACGAATGATTCGACCGGAAATGTACTTCCTCCACCCAATTTCAGAAGCAATCTTCTCTCTCTATAATGTCGAATCTTTTCTCTCTATGTAGAATAATCTTGGACTAATAGAGTTAAGGTTAGTCACATTCGACCAAAAAATATTTACCTATCGCTTTGTCGAATTTTCATGTCTTATTTGGTAGTTTGGATTCGGATAATTTGGATACAAAATTTCGTACAAATTTTTCAAAATTTCGTATTTCTTTTTTATTTAATATCTTTTTATGGTTTTTTTTTAACAACACATCACATATTTTACAATACAGTACATAGGACACATACACACTCTCAATATTTCCAAACAGTAACAAAAAAAAAAAAGAAACAATACTCTACACTCCTATATAAAAAGGCCCGGCCATGAAATCTCCCAATGCTTAGGGGAATCAAGGCTGGGCGGGAGAGAGGGCAAGGAGTAATCAGAAATAGAAACAGAGCAGCGAGGAAGGGAGAGAGATAAAGAGGGGGAAAAAAAAATTTCGTATTTCATACAGAATTCGTATTCGAAAAAATTCGGATTCGTACAAATGTACGAATTTCGAAAAATTCGTACGAATTTTCGATTAGTACGAAACTAATCGCACATGTCTACTAACCACTGACGATTACGGCTTCACCCCCGGGGCTACAAATATCAGTTATTATTAGGGTTGCACCGATACTAGTATCTGTGCTGATACCGAGTGTTTGCACAAGTATCGGTACTCGTGCAAATGCACCGAAACCTCAAACCGATACTTTCAGGCTCGGTTCTTTGAGCTGTCAGTGGGGTCTCCCCTGAGGTGTTAAAGAAGTCCCGTAATTGGAGCTGTCAAAAAAAAAAAAAAGCAGCCAGCAATGTTTATTAACAACACTAAAATAAAAAGAAACATTGTTTCTTTTTGTATCTTTCTGTTTCTTCATCTGCAGATCAAAGGGATGAGCAGATGTTCCCCTGTTTAAAGGGGAGTTCCAGCCTTATTTTATGTTTATTAAAAGTCAGCAGCTACAAAAAGTTTAGCTGCTGGCTTTTACTAAACATACACTTACCTGTTTCACTGTCCAGCGACGCCCGGAGCTCCGCTGCTCTCCCCCCCCTCTCCGCCGGCGCCTCCATTTATAGTGTGGGCACCCGGCCATGACAGCTTTCGGCTTCACGGCTGGGCACTCACTGCGCATGCGCGAACGGCGCAGCGCTCTCTGAGTGGACAGGCGATCGCCTGGGACCTGTCACGTGTCCCGGGTGATCGCCTACAGGGAGGGGCTGCCAAAAGGCGATATGACGTATCGCCTAGGCGACCCCAGGGCAGAAGGAGGAAGTGGGATAGGAAGTCCCACTCCTACTAAACCCCCCACTCCCCCCCCCCCAAAAAAAATTACATGCCAAATGTGGCATGTAAGGGGGCGAGGAGTGGATTTAGCGGAAGTTCCAAATTTGGGTGGAACTCCGCTTTAACCCCTTATTAACCCTTAATTTACTCTAATCGGCCTTAATTAACTCCCTATTCTCCTCCATTTAATTATCATTTTCCTGTTTTATTTTTTTTTGTTCACGTCTATTTTATAAACGATAAACAATTAATACTTTTTTTTTTTTTTTTTTGCTTTGTTAGTGAATATTTTTACACATATATATTAACATATATTTACACATTTCACATTGAAAAAGCACATTATTAAAAAAAAAAAAAAAATCTATTTATTTAATTTGTAAATAACTTTTCAATGCTTTGTACCATTGCTGACAGCTGAAGTGAAAACAATACAGTTGCGGTAGGTATCGGTAATCGGTATCGGTGCATCCCTAGTTATTATACGTTTTAATGAGAAGTGAAGGGGACTGCGCCAAAGTGGTTGTAATGATTGATATACCAACCAGCTGCTATCAAATCGAGGAACCTCAATCAAACAAAAATATCAAAAAAAAAAAAAAAAAAGTGACAGCGCTAAGTGCAAATATATATATATATAAAAAATAAATGTGATGATATCAAACATCTAACAAACAATTAATAATGACTATAAATATATTGTCCAACATCCCTTATATGATGACAAAAAATAACCTAAAATAAATAAATATCCAGTGATCCTCTAATGATATTTGCATGTGAAAAAAAAATCCAACCTCATAGGCAGTGCCACAAGGTGTATTAGAGTTTTTCCCCGGCTGGGATATTATTGATGCTGTTGGGGGTTTGGTGCTGGAAGCTGAAGCCACTGAGGAAGTGTTATGCCGCGTACACACGACCGTTTTTCCGGTCGAGAAAAATGAAATTTTTTCCTTTGGACGAGAAAAACGACCGTGTGTGGGGCTTTTTGTCGTTTTTCTCGACGGGAAAAACGGCATTAATCACGACGAGAAAAATTAGAACATGCTCTAATTTTTCTCGTCGTGATTCCCGTCGTTTTTTTCGGCGGCAGTTTTCCCATAGGGAAACACTGCCGGGGAGCCCACACACGGTCGTTTTTTTCGACCCAAAAAAAAATGTCATTTAAAACGGCCGTGTGTGGGGGGAACAAGCTGTTCCTCGTTTTTCACGTCGATTTTCTCGACGGTGTTTTCACCGTCAAAAAAATTGATCGTGTGTACGCGGCATTAGCCTAGGCGTGCGCACAGGGTGTTCCAGGTGTGCCTGGGCACACCCTAATTACCCAGTGTGGTGCAGATTCCCCCTGCTTAGACCCCTGATATTTTCCAAAAGCCACCTAACAGGGCTCCTAAATTAAAAAAATTATAATAATTAAAATAAGTATTGACACCGCCCACTGCCCTACTGACACAAATCTCTGTCCTACTGACACCGTCCACTGCTCTACTGACACCATCCACTGCTCTACTGACACCGCCCACTGCTCTACTGACACCGTCCACTGCTCTACTGACACCATCCACTGCTCTACTGACACCATCCACTGCTCTACTGACACCGTCCACTGCTCTACTGACACCACCCACTGCCTACTGACACAAATCTCTGTCCTACTGACACCGTTCACTGCTCTACTGACACCATCCACTGCCCTACTGACACCATCCACTGCTCTACTGACACCATCCACTGCTCTACTGACACCGTCCACTGCCCTACTGACACCGTCCACTGCTCTACTGACACCGTCCACTGCTCTACTGACACCGTCCACTGCCCTACTGACACCATCCACTGCTCTACTGACACCACCCACTGCTCTACTGACACCACCCACTGCCCTACTGACACCGTCCACTGCTCTACTGACACCGTCCACTGCTCTACTGACACCACCCACTGCTCTACTGACACCGTCCACTGCCCTACTGACACCATCCACTGCTCTACTGACACCATCCACTGCTCTACTGACACCGTCCACTGCTCTACTGACACCGTCCACTGCTCTACTGACACCACCCACTGCTCTACTGACACCGTCCACTGCCCTACTGACACCGTCCACTGCTCTACTGACACCACCCACTGCTCTACTGACACCATCCACTGCTCTACTGACACCGTCCACTGCTCTACTGACACCACCCACTGCTCTACTGACACCGTCCACTGCTCTACTGACACCACCCACTGCCCTACTGACACCGTCCACTGCTCTACTGACACCGTCCACTGCTCTACTGACACCATCCACTGCTCTACTGACACCATCCACTGCTCTACTGACACCGTCCACTGCTCTACTGACACCACCCACTGCTATACTGACACCGTCCACTGCTCTACTGACACCGTCCACTGCCCTACTGACACCGTCCACTGCTCTACTTACACCGTCCACTGCCCTACTGACACCGTCCACTGCCCTACTGACACCGTCCACTGCTCTACTGACACCGTCCACTGCCCTACTGACACCGTCCACTGCTCTACTGACACCGTCCACTGCTCTACTGACACCGTCCACTGCCCTACTGACACCGTCCACTGCTCTACTGACACCGTCCACTGCCCTACTGACACCGTCCACTGCCCTACTGACACCGTCCACTGCCCTACTGACACCATCCACTGCTCTACTGACACCATCCACTGCTCTACTGACACCACCCACTGCTCTACTGACACCATCCACTGCTCTACTGACACCATCCACTGCTCTACTGACACCGTCCACTGCCCTACTGACACCGTCCACTGCCCTACTGACACCGTCCACTGCCCTACTGACACCGTCCACTGCTCTACTGACACCATCCACTGCTCTACTGACACCACCCACTGCTCTACTGACACCGTCCACTGCTCTACTGACACCACCCACTGCTATACTGACACCGTCCACTGCCCTACTGACACCATCCACTGCTCTACTGACACCGTCCACTGCCCTACTGACACCATCCACTGCTCTACTGACACCATCCACTGCTCTACTGACACCATCCACTGCTCTACTGACACCGTCCACTGCCCTACTGACACCGTCCACTGCCCTACTGACACCGTCCACTGCTCTACTGACACCGTCCACTGCTCTACTGACACCGTCCACTGCTCTACTGACACCGTCCACTGCTCTACTGACACCATCCACTGCTCTACTGACACCATCCACTGCTCTACTGACACCATCCACTGCTCTACTGACACCACCCACTGCCCTACTGACACCGTCCACTGCTCTACTGACACCACCCACTGCTCTACTGACACCATCCACTGCTCTACTGACACCATCCACTGCTCTACTGACACCATCCACTGCTCTACTGACACCGTCCACTGCTCTACTGACACCACCCACTGCTCTACTGACACCGTCCACTGCTCTACTGACACCACCCACTGCCCTACTGACACCGTCCACTGCTCTACTGACACCGTCCACTGCTCTACTGACACCATCCACTGCTCTACTGACACCATCCACTGCTCTACTGACACCGTCCACTGCTCTACTGACACCACCCACTGCTATACTGACACCGTCCACTGCCCTACTGACACCGTCCACTGCTCTACTGACACCGTCCACTGCCCTACTGACACCGTCCACTGCTCTACTGACACCGTCCACTGCCCTACTGACACCGTCCACTGCCCTACTGACACCGTCCACTGCCCTACTGACACCATCCACTGCTCTACTGACACCATCCACTGCTCTACTGACACCGTCCACTGCTCTACTGACACCGTCCACTGCCCTACTGACACCGTCCACTGCTCTACTGACACCGTCCACTGCCCTACTGACACCGTCCACTGCTCTACTGACACCGTCCACTGCTCTACTGACACCGTCCACTGCTCTACTGACACCGTCCACTGCTCTACTGACACCGTCCACTGCTCTACTGACACCGTCCACTGCTCTACTGACACCACCCACTGCTCTACTGACACCACCCACTGCTCTACTGACACCATCCACTGCTCTACTGACACCATCCACTGGTCTACTGACACCGCCCACTGGTCTACTGACACCGCCCACTGCTTTACTGACACCGCCCACTGCTTTACTGACACCACCCACTGCCCTACTGACACCACCCACTGCCCTACTGACACAAATCTCTATCCTACTGGCACCGCCCACTGCTCTACTGACACCACCCACTGCTCTACTGACACCATCCACTGCTCTACTGACACCATCCACTGCTCTACTGACACCGTCCACTGCTCTACTGACACCGTCCACTGCCCTACTGACACCGTCCACTGCTCTACTGACACCGTCCACTGCTCTACTGACACCACCCACTGCTCTACTGACACCACCCACTGCTCTACTGACACCACCCACTGCTCTACTGACACCACCCACTGCTCTACTGACACCACCCACTGCTCTACTGACACCACCCACTGCTCTACTGACACCACCCACTGCTCTACTGACACCGCCCACTGCTCTACTGACACCGTCCACTGCTCTACTGACACCACCCACTGCTCTACTGACACCACCCACTGCTCTACTGACACCACCCACTGCTCTACTGACACCGCCCACTGCTCTACTGACACCACCCACTGCTCCACTGACACCACCCACTGCTCTACTGACACCACCCACTGCTCTACTGACACCGTCCACTGCTCTACTGACACCACCCACTGCTCTACTGACACCGTCCACTGCTTTACTGACACCGTCCACTGCCCTACTGACACAAATCTCTATCCTACTGGCACCGCCCACTGCTCTACTGACACCATCCACTGCTCTACTGACACCATCTACTGCTCTACTGACACCGTCCACTGCTCTACTGACACCGTCCACTGCTCTACTGACACCGTCCACTGCCCTACTGACACCGTCCACTGCCCTACTGACACCGTCCACTGCCCTACTGACACCGTCCACTGCCCTACTGACACCGTCCACTGCTCTACTGACACCATCCACTGCCCTACTGACACCATCCACTGCTCTACTGACACCAATCTCTGCTCTACTGACACCAATCTCTGCTCTACTGACACCAATCTCTGCTCTACTGACACCATCCACTGCTCTACTGACACCATCCACTGCTCTACTGACACCAATCTCTGCTCTATTGACACCGTCCACTGCTCTACTGACACCAATCTCTGCTCTATTGACACCGTCCACTGCTCTACTGACACCATCCACTGCCCTACTGACACCATCCACTGCCCTACTGACACCATCCACTGCTCTACTGACACCAATCTATGCTCTACTGACACCATCCACTGCTCTACTGACACCATCCACTGCTCTATTGACACCGTCCACTGTTCTAGGGACATCGTCAGTATATATGCATATGTGTTTGAGCTTTGGCACACCTGTGAATGTTGGGGATTAGGATCCAGGTTTGGTCACTGTTAGACTCCGGGGTTGGAGAGTTAAGAGTTAAAGATTGGGATATATGGGGGTTAGGGTTCAGGTCACATTTAAGGTTTATCGGGGGAGGAAAATGTGCCAGGGTTGGATTAATGGGAGATAATTGTCAAACAATATCAAAAGTCAAATGTTTAATTGTTTTGAGGGAGGGGGATAGACTAGAGAATAGTTTTTGCCATCTGTGACTTATTAGGGAGATTTTCCTCCACTTCCTGTCCCGTACACACAACAGGAAGTGAGGAAAATCCTCCCACAACAGGTGTCCGCATTGGAAGATTTCCCCTCTATTCCTGTTCAATTGACAGCTCATCATTTCAGATCCCCCCCTCTCACTATCTGCAGTAGTGACCAATAGAGGAGGCGAGTCCCCCCCCCCACAGGGACACAGACAGCGTACAAAGGGAACGGGAGAGGCGGTGTCAGAGTCTTTACTGCGGCTTTGTCTATAGAGTTCCATTGTTTGTTGAAGGTTCCTGGAGAGGTGACACGCTTCGGGATCTGCACCTCCCTTCATCAGGGCTAATAATTGACAGACTTTGTATCAACGTAATAAGATATTAATATAAAATTTCATAAAGAGCAATACTGGCCTTTTTTTTTTTCAACCCTTCCTATCCCTCCCTTACCTCTACCTCTTAACTTGTACTTTATAACATTTGTTTGTTTATTATTTGCAGGTCTGGGCTCTTATTTCCTCCGCATAACTCCATGTCTTTTTGAACTCTTTCCAACTCTCCCATTTGTCTTTTAACCCCGCACTTTTTTCCTCCGTATTCTATACCTCAAGCATTCCATGATGTATGTTTATTCTACCGAGTCTATCCACTCCCAAATTGTGGGGCTTTCTACCTCTTGCCACTTTTTAGGAATAAGTCTTTTCGGGGCATTCAGTAGATGTGGGATTACTGAGTCTTTATATTGTTTTACTGCTCCCTCCACTCCGTGTAACAGGACTATCCACGGGTCTTCTGGTATTTCTTTTTTAGTTATTTCCTTTATAAAATATAAGATCTTTTTCCAGTATTTTTTAATTTTAGGACAGTCCCAGCACAGGTGAGCCATCGTTGCTGGTGCCTTACATCCTCGCCAGCATTCCGCAGATTTGACCCGGTTGGTATTTACTAGTTTTGACAGGAGTTGCGTACCACCTTGTCAGGCATTTATAGTTCATTTCCGCAGTTTTAGTATCTACAGCGGAGCTGTGAGTTCATTTCAAAATCTTCCCTATAGTGATTTTATCCCTCTGTGACCCCAGTTCCCTTTCCCATTTTTTTTATATATGGCGGGGATCTCCAGTTCGTCCATAGTTAGTCATATTTTATATAGCTGTGATATATTACTTCTTGTATTTTCCTCTGTACATAACCGTTCCAGCGGAGTTAAATCCTCTCCTGTTCTTATTGGTTGGGGTAGTTTCTCTACGAAGTGGCACAACTGGAGTTACCGCGATTCATTTAACACCATTAAATCAGAATTGTGCTTTAAAGGGGTTGTAAAGGTAAATGTTTTTTCACCTTAATGCATCCTATGCATTAAGGTGAAAAAACATCCGACAATACCGCCCCCCCCCCCCCCCAGCCCCCGTTTTACTTACCTGAGCCCATGAAAGTCTCGTGCTCGCCCCCGTAATCCTCCTCATTTCTGAGCCTGCCCGTTGATTGGCTACACTGGATGGATTGAGTTGAGTTGAGAGATATCTTAATATAGCGCGGTCTTACCCCGAAGGGTCCCAACGCGCATAGCAGAGTTCCTGGGAAAAGAGGACCCAGGAACCGGAAGCAGCACAGAGCGGCAGAAAGGGTGGAAGAGAGAGGCTACGCAGGGAAGGCTTGCGTGAAAAGCCAAGTCTTCAGTAACCCGCGGAAGACCGGAATAGTAGGGGCCTCCTGGAGCTCGACAGGGAGGCTATTCCACAAAACGGCACCCTGGTGGGAAAAAGGCCCGACCACCACGCCGGATCTTCTTGGGCACCGAGATGTGGAGGAGATCTCTGCCGGTAGATCTGAGTGATCTAACAAAAGCTTGTTTATGAAAATGAGAGCAGAGATAGCTTGGGGCCAGGCCTCTCATTATCTTAAACATAATACACCTGGCCTTAAATAAGGTGCGATAGTGGACTGGCAGCCAGTGCAAGGCACAGAGGATAGGGGTGATATGATCCCTCAGAGGGACATCCATGAGTAACCTTGCCGCAGCATTTTGAATAAGTTGAAGCTTCTGCACTAACATCTTTGGCAATCCCAGATAAAGAGAGTTGCAGTAGTCTAGGCAGCTACCTATGACAGATGACAGTTTTTCTGTCCGAGATATCCAAATATTTAAACAGCCCCCTCAGGAGTTTTAGCTGTCAGTGACATGCACTGACGACCCTCTTTACCTGAGGAGCCAAAGTTAAACCTGAATCTAGGACAAATCCCAGATCACGGACCTGGGGGGCCACATCCGGAGCAGGACCAAATGAGGGAGGCCAGGGTGGGATATCTGGAGGGGTGGCCAGATCGCTGAAGATGATCACCTCAGTTTTTCCTACATTAAGTTTCAGGAAGTTGGCAGACATCCATGTTTTGATGGCCTCCAAGCAGCTGGCAAGGGTGGCATCAGCCGTCTGGTTCCTAGGAATCTTTAAGTAAACCTGGGTGTCGTCTGCATAAACATAGTAATGGACGGCGTGGGACTTTAGTAGGTCGGCAAGGGGCCTCATATAGATATTAAACAGCAGGGGAGACAAGACAGAGCCCTGTGGCACTCCACAATCCAGGGCAGTGGACTTAGAGTAAAAGGGGCCAGTCTTGACTCCCTGAACTCTGCCCTCTAAAAAAGAGGCCACCCATGCCAAAGCCGACCCACTCATACCCAAAACTGACTTCATCCGCTCCAGTAAGATTCCATGATTAATGGTATCAAATGCGGCCGACAGATCCAAAAGAACCAGAGCTACTGAGTCACCCCTGTCCAAGCTGTGAAGGACATCATCATAGACACAGATGAGGCTTGTCTCTGTTCCATGTCCAGGTCGAAAACCGGACTGGAATTCGTCCAAGAGATGGAAAGACTCAAGGTAAGCCTGTAGCTGGATAACCACCAGGCGCTCCATCACCTTTGCCACAAAAGGCAAGATGGAAATCGGCCTTTAGTTGCCCAGTATGTCTGGGTCCAAGGTCGGTTTCTTCAGCAGGGCCAAGACCACGGCCCGCTTCAGAGGCAGCAGCCATAGGCTCGCGCTGCTGTCAATCACATTCAATGACGCAGCGCGCCGGGGGGCGGGGCCGAGTGATACAGTGAGCGGCTATAGCCACCGGCTGTATCACTGGAGCGCGCCCGCAATCACTCACCACCATGCGAGTTCGCATATAGGTGGTGAGTGATTGCGGGGAGGAGCAGAGACAGCCGCCGAGGGACCCCAGAAGACGTGGATCGTGGCCACTCTGCAAAACGAGCTGCACAGTGGAGGTAAGTATAACATGTTTGTTATTTATAAAAAAAATATATATTTACAACCCCTTTAACTCTTGGAATGAAATAATTTTCCCCTTTTTAATTATATCTCTTAACCACTTCAGCCTTTTGCGATTCGGCACTGCGTCACTTTAACTGACAATTGCGCGGTCATGCGACGTGTCTCCCAAACAAAATTGGCGTCCTTTTTTACCCACAAATAGAGCTTTCTTTTGGAGGTATTTGATCACCTCTGCGGTTTTTATTTTTTGCGCTATAAACAAAAATAGAGCGACAATTTTGAAAAAAATTCAATATTTTTTACTTTTTGCTATAATAAATATCCCCAAAAAATATATAAAAACAATATTTTTTTCCCTCAGTTTAGGCCGATACGTATTCTACATATTTTTGGTAAAAAAAAATTGCAATAAGCATTTATTGATTGGTTTTCGCAAAAGTTATAGCATCCACAAAATAGCGGATAGTTTTATGCCATTTTTATTATTTATTTTTTTACTAGTAATGGCGGCGATCAGTGATTTTTCTCGTAACTGCGACATTATGGCGGACACATCAGACACCTTTGACACATTTTTGGGACTATTGTCAGCGATCAGTGCTATAAAAATGCACTGATTACTGTAAAAATGACACTGTCAGTGAAGGGGTTAACCAGGAGGGGGCGCTGTAGGGGTTAAGTGTGCCCTGATGTGTGTTTCTTACTGTGGGGGGGGCGTGGCTTAGTGTGTGACGTCACTGATCGTCGGTCCCTATGACAGGGAACAGACGATCAGTGACAGGCTCACTAGGAAGCACGGGGAGAGGTTTGTTTACACTTACCTCTCCCCGTTCTTCCTCTCTGTGACCCGATCGCAGGACACTGGCGGCGATCGGGTTCGCTGTTCCCGCGGGGACGGTCACGGAGAAGAGGTCCGGGTCGCGAGCCACGGCTGGGCTCTTAAAGGGGACGTACCTGTACTCCCTTGTGCCCAGCCGTGCCATTCTGCCGACGTATATCGGCGTGCGACGGTCCTTAAGTGGTTAAGGTACTAATACTTCCTACCCATGATAGCGGTCTATTTATTATTCTTTTCATTTAAGTTTTTATTTCGTCCAGCAGGGGTATATTAGTTTACTTTGAATATGGTCTTCATAGAATTAGCTAATTTTATTCCTAGGTACTTTAGTTCTTTCTTCCAAGGGAATTGAAATTTCTTTTGCAAATGCCGTTCTTCCTGCTTACTTATATTAATATTTAGGATCTCAGACTTAGCTAAATTTATTTAAAAACTTTGATAACTCTCTATATTGTTTTAATATCTTTAATAAATTGGGCATTGTAATCCTGGGATTGGATATGTAGAACAGCACGTCGTCAGCAAATGCTGCCAATTTGTGTTCCTCATCTCCTACCTTGATACAGCTTATATCGGGGTTGTTTCGTATCGTAGCGAATAATGGCTCTAAGGACAATACAAATAAAAGAGGGGATAGGGGACACCCCAGTCTCGTCTCATTTTTCATCTCGAAGGAGGGGGGACAAAGCTTCGTTCATTTTTATAGTTGCAGTAGGGTGATGATACAGTACTTTGATCCACTGGACCATTCTTGGACCCACTCCCATGGTTTCTAAAGTTTGTATCATAAGTCCCCGGTCTATCCTGTCGAAGGCTTTTTCAGCATCTTTTGACAGGAATAGACCTGGGGACCTACCTTTTTTTATCTTCTGGAGGAGGAGCAACGATCTCACCCCGTTGTCCCTCCCCTCTCTTCCTAGGATGACTCCCACCTGGTCGGGGTGGACCAGGGTAGTCATCAGGTCTTTCATCCGTCCTGATAATATTTTAGCATATAGTTTTGTGTCTGCGTTTAGCAGCGATATAGGCCTGTAATTTGTACAGAGCCCCTCCTTCGGGATTACTGTTATCGTGGCAGACAGGGCCTCCCTACTCATATTGTATTCTACCCCCAGTCCATTCATGTATTGGAAGTAAAAAAAACAACTGCGCTAGAACCCAAAGTGTCAAATAAAGCTGCCAGCACTCATACAAACAAAGTATAACAAGGGTGGGATAAATAGTGCAGCGCAAAGGAAAACATGAAAACTACCACTAGAACATGAATGTCACATGAAACAAACAATGGTGACATGTGAGAAAACAAATGTAAATCGAGGCACTCCAATAATTAAATTAAAGTCCAAGTGAATGTAAATAAATACATGGAAAAACTACGGTAAATAGTAAGGAGTCCATGTACTGTGAAACCACAGTGTGATAATCCTTTCCACGGAAGAGTGAAGGACATGAATGACTGGTTGACTGATGAAATAACAATACGTAGGAACGATGAATAGATGGGGACTCTTACCGCAACTGGTGGACTCATCTGCCATATGACAATGAGTCAAGTGAGCATGAGGTCTCAGCGACCAAGGGTGATGGAACTGGAACACTGTGGACACTGCGGAGGTCCGAATCGATCCAGGAAAGGGAAGTCCAACGAACTGGGATGTAGGGTCCACACTCCTCCCGCATAAGGTTCCAGATAGAACGTGAAAAAAAAGGCAAAGAAGGAAACGCTCCCAATTGTGCTCCCAATGGTGCAGGCGATATGCCCCTGTTGATGACTGTTTAAGTTGAAACGTGTCGGGCTTGCATTACTGCACCCTACATTGCTTTTAGACTCATTTGTGATCACTTTTATCTTTATGCCGATTGTCATGTATTTTTATGACATTTTATTCCAATAAACCTTGATCGGTTTCTCATTGACCTGCACCATTGGGAGCATTTCCTTCTTTGCCTTTTTTCACGTTCTATCTGGAACCTTATGCGGGAGGAGTGTGGACCCTACCTCCCAGTTCGTTGGACTTCCCTTTCCTGGATCGATTCGGACCTCCGCAGTGCCCACAGTGTTCCAGTTCCATCACCCTTGGTCGCTGAGACCTCATGCTCGCTTGACTCATTGTCATATGGCAGATGAGTCCACCAGTTGCGGTAAGAGTCCCCATCTATTCATCGTTCCTACGTATTGTTATTTCATCAGTCAACCAGTCATTCATGTCATTCATGTATTGACACAGCCTAGGGGTCAGGATCTCTTTGTACTTTATTATGTAATACGTCGTAAACCCGTCTGGGGCCTGGGCTTTTCCACGGGGCTGATTCTTTCAGAGCTTTGTTTATTTCCACCTCAGTTATAGGTTTCTGACAAGGGGTTCTACCCCTTCATTCTTACTCCATGCAAAACTAAACAGAAACAAGTTTTGGTTTTATATATGATATAAGGACCTCTGAGATCATTGCGAAGGGTCCAGGACCAGGTAGGGTGTCAGGGCCGGGGGGGGGTTGTTGGGTCTGTCTTATGTCAGAGATAGTTGAGGGTTGGCCTGCAGCAGAGGGCGGCTTAGCTTTAAAGTTAGGGATGTGGAGGATTTAGTCATAAAGTGAAACCAGTATCAGAGGGGCACACAAGGGACTCTTTTCTGAGCATTTTGTGTCTCCTCTTAGGTATGGAACCCGTCACTTTCCTCCTTCACCATCTACAGCAGAGGACCACCTGGAGCCCCAAAAATAAGTTGAAATCCATAATAATCACCTTTTTCTCCTGGCGACGCGAACGTTTATGCACCTCAAATCTGATTGGATCCTGCAAAGACAAGAACAGAATTATGTAATGACATGACCTCAACCTTTCATTGGAATCTAACAAATACATATACAGTATATACAGGGCCGTTTGAAGGAATTTGGGGGCCCCAAGCAGTTGAGAAGCGGGGGGGGTGCTACTGAATTTTGGGAGGGGGCGCCGATTGTGGGAGGGGGCGCCGATCGCCGCGGGACGGGGGGCGCCTATCGCGGGGGGGGGATTTTGTCTTACCTCCTCTCGTGCCGCCTCCTCTTGCTCCTCTTCCTGCTGTGCTGTAAAATTCCTTCCTGCTGTGCGGGACTGCTGGGGCCCCAGGCCAGCTCGGGGCCCCATGCAGTTGCTTGGTTTGCCTGTCCTGTTCCGACGGCCCTGAGTATATAGGGAGCATGCTGATTGGAGAGCGCTAGCCCTGCTGATTGGAAAGCTGATTGCTGATTGGATAGCTGATTTGAGAGCTGATTGGAAAACTATCCCTACTGATTGGAGAGCTGATTGCTGATTGGAGAGCTCTATCCCTCCTGATTGAAGAGCCACTTGCTGATTGGAGAGCTCCAGCCCTGGCTTTGCTGATTGGAGAGCCCTAGCCCGGCTGACTGGAGAGCCACTTACTGATTGGAGAGCTCTAGCCTGGTTAATTGTAGAGCCACTTGCTGATTGGCGAGCTGATTGCTGATTGGAGGGCTGATTGTTGATTGGAGGGCTCAGCAGGGGGCATGTCAGACCTCTGCAGAGAGACCACTGCTTCTAGACAGAGAGCAAAGCTCCTTCTCTACAGCATGCTGGCAGGGTAACAGGCTTCTCATAAAAGGCTGTGGCTGGCTTTGTAAAGAGGACAAACTGTAAAACCTGGAATGTATTCGGTTGATTTAACCCAAAATGTCAATATTCGATCTTCCTCCTCTGCAAGACCCGCGAGCGCCTCTAATCCAGTTTGGGAGTTATATGTCAATATATAAATAGCCCCAAAAGGCACACATCGGGGGTCCGTGTATATGAAAAAAATTAACCACTTGCCTACCGGGGCACTTAAACCCCCCTCCTGCCCAGACCAATTTTCAGCTTTCAGCGCTCTCACACTTTGAATGACAATTACTCAGTCATGTAATACTGTACCCAAATTAATTTGTTGTCCCTTTTTTCATACAAATACAGTAGAGCTTTCTTTTGGTGGTATTTGATCACCTCTGGGTTTTTTATTTTTTGCGCTATAAATGAAAAAAAAATAAAACATTTTTGAAAAAAGACCGAAAATTTTGAAAAAACATTTTTTTTTTCTTCGTTTCTGTGATAAAATTTAGCAAATGAATAATTTTTCTTCATAAATTTTGACCACAATTTATACTGCTACATATCTTTGGTAAAAATAACCCAAATTAGTGGATATTATTTGGTCTATGTGAAAGTTTTAGGCCCCTTTCACACGGGACGGATCAGTAACGATCCGCCCCGTGAACCTCTGCTTGCTCAGCGGGGATCGCTCTGTTGATGATCCCCCACTGAGCCGGCGGATGACAGGGCAGTCCCTTTACACTGTGCAGGGACCGCCCTGTCAGATCTCCGCTCTCCCCTATGGGGGGATCGGATAAACACGGACCGTCTGTCAGTGTTCACCCCATCCGCTCTGCAGACGGATGGAAAAATAGGATTTTCCTCTGTCTGCAGAATCGGAGGATTGCGGAACCCGGAGGAGATCGGGTGTCAGCGGATGTTCCTCCCGCTATCTCATAGGGACCAATGTATGTCCCTTTTTCATCCATAAACGGATGGATAAAAAAGTGGACATACGGTCCGTACGTGTGAAAGGGGTCTCAAGCCTCGTACACACGGCCGAGAATCTCGTCAGGAAAAAACACGTCGTTTTCCCTGACGAGATTCTTGGACAAGAAACTTGTCCCGGGCGAGTGTACACACGTACGATTAAAAAGAACCCGCGGTTCTTTGAATGGAGCGAACGTGGTGACGTCATGGACTACGACGAGCATGCGCTCGTCACATTCGATGCCGTCGCCGCCATCTTGCTACACCCTACTTATGCCTAGGAAGCTACCGCGCATGCGTCAAAGTCATTTCGAGCATGCGCGGGTTTCCGTGGCGACAGGTAAGTGTACACACACTCACTTTTCTCGTCGAAAAAATAGAGGAGCAGGTTCTCTATTTTTCTCGTCGAGATTCTGGGCAGTTTTCTCGACGAGAAACCTGAAAGCCTCGTACACACGGACGGTTTTCTCGGCAAGAAAGCTCTCCCGGCAGTTTTCTTGTCATTTCTTGCCGAGAAAACCGTCCGTGTGTACGAGGCTTCAGAGGCCACAAGCTATGGTGCAAATTTATAAAAAATTGATCACACCTGATGTACTGGTGGCCGATCTCATTTCTTGCGACCCTAACAAGCCAGGAAAGTACAAATACCCCCCAAATGACCCCTTTTTTGAAAGAAGACATTCCAAGGTATTTAGTAACATGCATTGTGAGGTTTTTTTACATTGTAATTTTTTCCCACAATTCTTTGCAAAAAATTTTTTTTATTATTTGTTTATTTTTCTCCACAAAATTGTCATTGTAATAGGTTATTTCTCTCACATGGCATGTGTATACCACAAATGACACCCCGAAATACATTCTGCTACTCCTCCTGAGTATGGTGATACCACATATGTGGGACTTTTTCACACCCCGGCCACATAGAGGCCCAACATGCAGGGAGCACCATCAGGCGTTCTAGGAGCATAAATTACACATCTAACTTGTTGACTACCTATTACACTTTTGAAGGCCCTGGAGCACCGGGACAATGACACGTGACACAGATGTGGCACTGATGACAGATGGCACTGACACGTGGCACTGATGACACGTGACACTGATACGTGGCACTGATGACACTGATACGTGGCACTGATGACACGTGACACTGGCACGTGGCACTGATGACAGATGCACTAATACGTGGCACTGATGGCACGTGGCACTGATGACAGATGCACTAATACGTAGCACTGATGGCACGTGACACTGATGTGGCACTGATGACAGATGGCACTAATACGTGGCACTGGTGACACGTGACACTGATGTGGCACTGATGACAGATGGCACTGATACGTGGCACTGATGACAGATGCACTAATACGTAGCACTGATGGCACGTGACACTGATGTGGCACTGATGACAGATGGCACTAATACGTGGCACTGGTGACACTGATGTGGCACTGATGACAGATGGCACTAATACATGGCACTGATGACAGATGGCACTAATACGTGGCACTGATATGGCACTGATGACACTGATAACAGATGGCACATGACACTGACAGGTGGCACTGACAACAGATGGTACTGGGGACAGGTGGCACTGGGGACAGATGGCACTGGGGACAGGTGGCACTGGGGGCAGATGGCATTGATAGGTGGCACTGGGGGCAGATGGCACTGACAGGTGGCACGTGGGACAGGTGACACTGGGGACAGGTGGCACTGGGGACAGGTGGCTCTGACAGGTTGTACATGGGACAGGTGGCACTGGGGACAGATGGCACTGGGGACAGGTACTGTGGGCACTGTATTTTATGCAGCACACTCACGCTGCAGCACAGGTCACTCTCCCTCCTCACACGTGGTCTCTGTTTGAGAAGGGAGAGCCGGCAATGAGAGATATTCTCATATGTTTACATGTGAGATCATCTCTCATTGGACACGCCGATCGAGTGCTGAATGGCCGCTGTGATTGGCCATTTAGCACGATCTGTGATTGGCTGTGTCCAAGGGACACGGCCAACACAGATTTTCCCCGGCGACATCTTTTGTCTATAGCGCGGGCGCGTAGTGGTTAAAATCTCAGTGCGAGTGTATGAAGAATGAAGAATTCCTGTAATGTGTCTAATATGTTTATTCCCTATGATAGTCAGCTCCATCTAGTGGCCATGGTGCAGAATTTTCCAGGTGTCTAAGAAAAATGCCACATTACGACCACTAGATGGAGCTGACAACCACAGGAAATAAATATAAATATTCAACACATTATGGGGGATTATTCTTCATGGCTGTGCGAATGCTGAGAACTTTACACAGCAAATGTTTGATAAATAGATCCTTATAGTCATACCAGAAAAAATAGATTTTTTCCCCTTCAATGATTGATACATATCAAACAGGATATTTTTTTTTTCCAGGTTGCCAATATTCAGACACATATAACACTCGCTGTTACACTTTCTATACAGAAATGTCCAAAGAAAAACATCAAAAGCTAAAAGTTCCCGAAGTGCAGTGTGTCCAAACCTGATCTGTGACAATCAAGAGCTTCAGATGTGGTCAAGGTGACATTTGGATAGAAGGTCCACCACCAGACATACAAATGTGATTCCCGGAACGATTGAACTCAAGTAGGTGTATACCTAGTGAGTCAATCAGGCTTGTTGGTATGATGTACCCCCAGCAATACCAGCTTCACGGTCCAGATAAGACCTCAAATAGATGTGGCAAAAGGATGCAGTGGAATCGGGCCTTCAGCCCCACCATTAAAAAAGAAGAAGGAGGTATATAGTGTGATACCGTAAAAAAAAAAAAAAACATTTATTTTTAAAACAGAGGATTTAAACTCACGTTTTGGCAGTGAATTAAAAACGATTATCTAGACAATAGTGGTCTCTGCATGGCTTCCCACCGCGTTTCGACTAATCAGATGATGACTGATTAGTCGAAACGCGTTGGAAAGCCATACACTAGGTATACACATACTTGAGTTCAATCGTTCCGGTAATCACATTTGTATCTCTGAGGGTGGTGGACCTTCTATCAAAATGTCACCTTAACCACGTATGAAGTTATTGATTGTCACAGATCAGGTTTGGACACACTGCACTTTTGGAACTTTTTCCTTTTGATGTTTTTCTTTGGACATTTCTGCATTTTAATTTTTAACGTTAAAACTTTTGATTAATATTGCACATTGGGTATGAACATAGAGGGCCGCCATCAGGAATTTTGGGGCCCCTTACACAGATTCAGGCATGGGCCCCCTGGAGCAGAGGAGAAGCAGAGGGGGGGCTGCCGCGAATTGACGAATTGAGAAGGGGGGGGGTGCTGCTGCAGTGATTAGTTGTTGAGGTCGGAGGGGCTTTGGCCCCTTACAAAATAAAAATATAAATAAAAGAAAAATTATATAAAAAAAAAAAAAAAGATTTTATAAAAAAAAAGGGAGTTGCCATCGGGGGCCCTGGGACCTCCGGGCCTCTGGGGACCTCTGGGCCCCTTACAAAAAAAAAAGAAAAAAAATTATAAAAAAAAAAGGGGGGGTTGCCATCCGGGGCCCTGGGGAACTCCGGGCCTCTGGGGACCTCTGGGCCCCTTACAAAAAAAATAATTAAAAAAAATTATAAAAAAAAAAAAGGGGGGTTGCCATCTGGGGCCCTGGGGAACTCCGGGCCTCTGGGGACCTCTGGGCCCCTTACAAAAAAGAAAGAAAAAAAAATTATAAAAAAAAGGGGGGTTGCCATCCGGGGCCCTGGGGACCTCCAGACCTCTGGGCCCCTTACAAAAAAATTAATTAAAAAAAATTATTAAAAAAAAGAAAAAAAGGGGGGTTGCCATCTGGGGCCCTGGGGAACTCCGGGCCTCTGGGGACCTCTGGGCCCCTTACAAAAAAAAAAAAAGAAATAAAAAAAAATTATAAAAAAAAAGGGGGGTTGCCACCCGGGGCCCTGGGGACCCCCAGGCCTCTGGGGACCTCTGGGCCCCTTACAAAAAAATATATATATCTAAAAAAAAAAAAATATAAAAAAAAAAAAAAAAAAAGGGGGGTTACCATCTGAGGCACTGGGGACCTCCGGGCCTCTGGGGACCTCTGGGCCCCTTTCCACAAAAAAAAACTATTATAAAAAAAGGGGGGTTGCCATCCGGGGCCCTGGAGACCTCCGGGCCTCTGGGGACCTCTGGGCCCCTTACAAAAAAAGAAATAAAAAATATATATAAAAAAAAGGGGGGGTTGCCATCCGGGGCCCTGGGGACCTCCGGGCCTCTGGGGACCTCTGGGCCCCTTACAAAAAAAAAAGAAATAAAAAAAATTATAAAAAAAAGGGGGGTTGCCATCTGGGGCACTGGGGACCTCCGGGTCTCTGGAGACCTCTGGGCCCCTTACAAAAAAAAAAATGATAAAAAAAAAGGGGGGGGTTGCCATCCGGGGCCCAGGGGACCTCCGGGCCTCTGGGGACCTCTGGGCCCCTTACAGGTGTACTGCCTGTACCCCCCTGATGGCGGCCCTGTGAACATTGGGTGACTTTTATCAATTTAAAGTGACGCACTCATTGGTCATTTATTGGCGCTGCACTTTTCCCGCACCTTTTTCACTTGTTTTGCAATTTAATCTACTGCTGTGCTGGCTGCTATCCTTGTTTTTCTGACAGCGCGGTATACAGTATGTGCATTTATAGTTCACACTTCCCATACAGACACACGCCTGTCCTACAAGGTGGTATTGTAAACCCCCCTTTATAATAATGCCTGGGACCCCCCCAGTGCCTGAAATCAGCCCCCCCCCCCCCAGTATTACCATTATTGGTTTTAACTCGACAGAACTTATCGCTGAGAAACATCCGGAACACTTCTTCCGTTTCCGAGGAGTGCTGGGTGATGACGGATCCTGTTGCAAGAAGGGAGAGAGAGGGTGAGGCCGGACAGCCGGACACATACAGCAGTTCTCAATAATGACTTATTTTATTTTTTTAATTTAAATGAATTAAAATAACAATTCATTGATTAAGGGAAAAAAGCTGTTCAAACCTGCCTGGCCCTGTGTGAAAAAGTAATTGCCCCCCCTCCCATGCTGAACCATGAATGAACTGTGACTAACCACAATTTTTTGCAAAGCTGAGAGTTAAATTTCACTGGCCACGCCCAGGCCTGATTTCTGCCAGACCTGTTGAATCAAGAAATCACATAAATAGAAGGCATCTGACAAAGTGAAGCACGCTAACAGATCACAAAAAGCCACACACCATGCCACAATCTACAGAGATTCAGATTAGAAACAAAGTAATGTCCATGTATCGGTTCTAGGAAGGGTTTCAAAGCCATTTCTCATGCCTCGTACACACGACCGGTTTTCCCGGCAGGAAAAAAAACTGACGCTTTTCCCGACGGGATTCCCCTCAAGCCTGCCTTGCATACACACGGTCACACAAAAGGCCGCTGAACTTTTGAATGCCAAGAACGCGGTGACGTCAAAGACTACGACGAGCCGACAAAATGACGTTCTATGCTTCCGCGCATGCGTCAAATTGTTTACGAGCATGCGCGTTTTTTCCCCCTCGGGAAAGCACACAGACGACCAGTTTTCCCCGCAGGATTTTTTCCTGACGGGAAAAAAAAGAGAGCTGGTTCTCTTCCCCCCCCCCCCCCCACAGTTTTCCTTTTGGGAAAACTGCGATGGAGCATACCCACGGCCGGTTTTCCGGCCAAAAGCTGTCATGGCAGTTTTCCCAATGGGAAAACCGGTCGTGTGTACGAGGCATAAGGCTTTGGAACACCAGTGATTCACAGGGAGAGACATTATCTACAAATGGAGATAACTTGGAACAGTAGTGAACCTTCCCAGGAGTGGCCCATGTTTCGTCAGAATTGGTAACGGAACGTCGCGGACATGTTGCTACACCCCGCACTCCTCCATAGTAAGGATACACTGAGAAGGGGAAAGCGGCCATCTTGCTACACCCCGCACTCCTCCATAGTAAGGATACACTGAGAAGGGGAAAGCGGCCATCTTGCTACACCCCGCACTCCTCCATAGTAAGGATACACTGAGAAGGGGAAAGCGGCTATCTTGCTACACCCCGCGCTCCTCCATAGTAAGGATACACTGAGAAGGGGAAAGCGGCCATCTTGCTACACCCCGCACTCCTCCATAGTAAGGATACACTGAGAAGGGGAAAGCGGCCATCTTGCTACACCCCGCACTCCTCCATAGTAAGGATACACTGAGAAGGGGAAAGCGGCTATCTTGCTACACCCCGCGCTCCTCCATAGTAAGGATACACTGAGAAAGGGAAAGCGGCCATCTTGCTACACCCCGCACTCCTCCATAGTAAGGATACACTGAGAAGGGGAAAGCGGCCATCTTGCTACACCCCGCACTCCTCCATAGTAAGGATACACTGAGAAGGGGAAAGCAGCTATCTTGCTACACCCCGCGCTCCTCCATAGTAAGGATACACTGAGAAGGGGAAAGCGGCCATCTTGCTACACCCCGCACTCCTCCATAGTAAGGATACACTGAGAAGGGGAAAGCGGCCATCTTGCTACACCCCGCACTCCTCCATAGTAAGGATACACTGAGAAGGGGAAAGCGGCCATCTTGCTACACCCCGCACTCCTCCATAGTAAGGATACACTGGGAAGGGGAAAGCGGACATCTTGCTACACCCACCGGAGTTTTGCATTTTACACTTATATTTAACAGTAAAGTAAATTTATATACTGAAATCCAGGACTTAGAACTCCGTCTGATTGTTAAGATGTTGAATTTTAAAAGCAGCGGCGAGCCTTCTAATCTGACAGGTTTGCCAATCTGACAGAACTTTGCTGCTTTTAAAATTCAATATCTAACCAGTCACACGGACTTCTAAGCTCTGTATATCACTATATAAACTCACTTTCCTGTTAAAAATAAGTGTAAAATTGAAAACTCCGGTGGGTGTAACAAGATGTCCGCTTTTCCCCTTCTCATGCCGCGTACACACGATCGGAAATTCCGACAAGAAAACCGTGGATTTTTTTCCCGACGGAATGTTGCCTTAAACTTGTCTTGCATACACACGGTCACACAAATCTTGTGGGAAATTCCAACCGTCAAGAACGCGGGTGACGTACAACACTACGATGAGCCGAGAAAAATGAAGTACAATGATTCCGAGCATGCGTCTGTAGCACACGGCCCTTTTACTCCCGTCTTTGGCTCGCTCACAGGAGGAAAAGGAGCCCGATGCCACCATGCCATACCCTCTGGTTTGCAGAGGTTAAGAACACTTGTAAACTACGGGTCTTGCAGCAAGGTTCTCCTCAAAGTTGGTTCTCGTCCCCTAGAATGTAAAGGACAAGTCTCTATACCCCAAGTAACTTCAAGGTCCACACCAGTAGCAACTCCAACGTAGAGTTTAATTTCTTTATGCACAAGGTTGAGAAGAGAGAAAGGTGTTAGGGAGAAAGATCAGATTCAGACACTCCTGGCTTCTTCGCCACTCGGTCCCGAGTGGGTTTAGCTCACCCGGATAGTCACCCAATGGCACCAGCAGCCGGCATGTAGCTCGAACAGTCAATCAGATTCCCTTAATAGATGCGATCGGGAGATCCCCTGCCACAGAATCTATAGTGTCCCAAATCTCCTAATGATTACATTGTTAGATACCTTTTCGGATGGATGACATCCCTCCTGAGAGTTAATGGGCCCCTTCCTTCACTGTGATCTCTCACCAGTCCTTCGGAACGGTCCTCCCCCAGCCTCCTCTTCTAGATACGGGTCCCCTCGCAAGGCGGCACCCTTGGATTCTTCCTCCCCGAAATGGGCTCCAGCTAAAGGTGCTGGGCCCAGGGCTGAAGTTGCAGTCCCAGGACTAAAGGTGCCTGGGACTGAGGCGCATGTGGCCCCATGGCCTGAAGGGCCATGCTCTTAGACTCCAGAATCGTAGGTTCCCCCGGGTACAGGTCCCCAGATAAAACGCTCCAGACCAATGGCGTCTGCCCCTTTTGTACCCTCTCCCGGCAAGCACAGTGGGTAGACCACGCCCACTGCATGGCTGCCGAGAGAGGACACCCAATCGCCACTCCATCACCTGTGGTTCAACCCCGAGTACAAGTGACAGCGCCACCCATACTTCTAAGGGGAACTGCACGCCACGTAACAACAGCAGCAAGGCAGAGTCCAATAAATTGAAAGATCCGAGCCAACTACCACTCGAATCACCACTAAATTTAGTGTAACAGCCCCCTAAATTTGGGACCCCCGCTACACATCAAATTGGTTCCGAGCATGCGCAGCACTTTTGTGCGTCGGAAATGGCTACACACGATCGGAATTTCCGACAAGAACTTTTGCTGTCGTAAAAATTGAGAACCAGCTCTCAAACATTTGTTGTCGGAAATTCCGATCGTGTGTACGCGGCATTAGAGTATCCTTAGTATGAAGGAGTGCGGGGTGTAGCAAGATGGCGCCGACGGAACGTCACTTCCGTTACCAATTCTGACGGGTCGCCATATCTGACGAAACAATGGCCTACAAAAATTCCTCCAAGAGCATGACGACGACTCATCCAGGAGGTCATAAAAGAACCCAGAAGAACATCTAAAGACCTGCGGGCCTCACAAGTGAGATAAGTCAGGTAAGATCAGTGTTGATAATTCACCAATAAGAAAGAGACTGGGCAAAAATGGCGTCCATGGGAGAGTTCCAAGGCCAAAGCCACTGCTGACCAAAAAGAACACAAAGGCTCTTCTCACGTTTACCAAAAAAAAAAACTTGATTATCCCCAAGACTTTTAGGCAAATATTCTGTGGACTGATGAGACAAGAATGTAACTTTTTGGAAGGTGTGCGTCCCGTTACATTTGGCATAAACCGAACACAGCATTTCATAACAAGAACATCATCCCAACAGTCAGACATGGTGGTGGTAGGGGGATGGTCTGGGGCTGCTTTGCATCTTCAGGACCTGGACGACTTACCATCATTGATGGAACCATGAATTCTGAGTTCTACCAGACAATCCTAAAGGAGAATGTCCGGCCATCAGTTCCTGACCTCAAGCTGAAGTGCACTTGGGTTATGCAGCAGGACAACGATCCGAAACACAACAGCAAATCCACCTCCAAATGGTTCAAACAAAGCAAAATTTAGGTTTTGGGAGTGGCCTAGTCAAAGCCTGGACTTAAATCCCATTGAGATGCTGTATCATGACCTTACACAGGCTGTTCATGCTGGAAAACCCTCCGATGTGGCTGAATTAAAACAATTCTCCCAAGAAGAGTGGGGCCAAAATTGCTCCACAGCGGCGTGAAAGACTTCATTGCCAGTTATCGCAAACGATTGAGTGCAGTTGTTGCCACCAAGGGTGGCACAACCAGTTATTAGGTTTAGGGGGGCAATTACTTTTCACACAACTGTATATAAATATAAATACATGTGATGATCTCAAACATCTTACAAGCAATAATATTGTCCAACATCCCTTATATGATGACAAAAAATAACCTAAAAGGAATAAATATCCAGTGATCCTCTAATGATATTTGCATGTGAAAAAAAATCCAACCTCATAGGAAGTGCCAGAAGGTGTGTCAGAGTTCTCCCCGTCTGGGATATTATTGATGCTGTTGGGGGTTTGGTGCTGGAAGCTGAAGCCACTGAGGAAGTGTTGGGGATTAGGATGCAGGTTTGGTCAGTGTTAGACTCCAGGGTTGGAGAGTTAAGAGTTAAAGTTAGGATATATGGGGGGGTTTGGGTTCAGGTCACATTTAAGGGTTATCGGGGGAGGAAAATATGCCAGGGTTAGAATAATGGGAGATAGTTGTTAAACAATAGCAAAAGCCAAATGTTTGATTGTTTTGAGGCGGGGCGGGGGGTTGGGTGTGTGATAGACTACAGAAGGCTTTTTGCCATCTGTGACTTATTAGGGAGGTTTTCCTCCACTTCCTGTCCTGTACACACAACAGGAAGTGAGTGAACATCCCTCAGAAGTGAGGAAAGTCCTCCCACTACTGGTGTCCCCATTGGAAGATTTCCCCTCTATTCCTGTTCAATCGACAGCTCATCATTTCAGATTTTCCACAATAGCAATACCGTGTTTTTCCGAAAATAAGACCTAGCGTTATTTTCCAGGAGGGCTGCAACATAAGCCCTACCCCGAAAATAAGCCCTAGTTTAAAATGCTTGTAAAATCCTATAATCTACTCTAATACAGTGGTATATAATGTACAATGTGTGTGTTTCTGGAATATAATTGCAGGGGCAGAGAGCTCAGGGCGGGTCAGAGAAGCGCAGAGCGGCGATATAACAAAGGTATTTGGCACAATTATATTACAGAAACACACACATTGTACATTTTATACTCCTGTAATAGAGTGGATTATAGGATTTTTCAAGCATTTTAACTCAGTTCACACTGGGGATTCCTATCAGGCAGGGAGAGAGAGGGGGAGAGAAGACAGCACATTACATGGTAAGACCTACCCCGAAAATAAGCCCTACTGTGTTTTTTGTTGCCACAATTAATATAAGATCCAGGCTTATTTTCGGGGAAACACGATAGTGATCAATACAGGAGGTGAGTCCCTCCCCCACGGGGACACAGACAGCGTACAAAAGGAACGGGAGAGGCGGTGTCAGAGTCTTTACTGCGGCTTTGTTTATAGAGCTCCATTATTTGTTGAAGGTTCCTGGAGAGGTGACACGCTTCGGGATCTGCACCTCCCTTCATCAGGGCTAATAATTGACATTGTATCAACGTAATAAGATATTAATATATAATTTCACAAAGAGAAATACTGGCCAGACAGGGGTTCTAACCCTTCTTTCTAACTCCATGCAAAACTAAACAGAAACAAGTTTTGGCTTTATATTTGCATCAAGGACTTCTGAGATCATTGCTAAGGGTCCAGGACCAGGTAGGGTGGCGGGACACTGAGCATTTTGTGGTGTCTTCTCTAAGAGCCCCTTCACACTGGCAGCACCCGGGCGTCGGCGGTAAAGCCCCGCTAGGGCCCGAATGAAGGGTTAAAAGCTCCCGCAAAGCTTCGCAGGCGCTTCGGCGGTGCTGCCCTTTTATTTCAATGGGCAGGGGCGCTTTAGGAGCGGTGTATACAAACGCTGCCAAAGTGCCTCAAGGAAGCTGCTTGCAGGACTTTTTTTGAGATTGCACACTGAGATTGCAGATGAGGCATTTTTCAGGCGCTTTACAGGCGCTATTTTTAGCGCTAAAGCCTCTGAAAAATGCCTCCAGTGTGAAAGGGGTCTTAGGTAGGGAACCCGTGAAACCTGCCCTCTTCCTCCTCCACCTACTACAGCAGAGGACCACCTGGAGCCCCAAAAATAAGTTGAAATCCATACTAATCACCTTTTTCTCCTGGCGACGTGAACGTTTAGGCACATCGAGTCTGAATGAATCCTGCAAAGACAAGAACAGAATTATGTAATGACATGACCTCAACATTTCATTGGAATCTACCAATTACATATATACAGTATATAGGGAGCATGCTGATTGGAGAGCTCTATCCCTGCTGATTGGAAAGCTGATTGCTCATTGGATAGCTGATTGGAGAGCCTATTGCTGATTGGAGAACTCTATCCTTGCTGATTGGAGAGCTCTATCCCTGCTGATTGCTGATTGGAGAGCTCTATCCCTGCTGATCGGAGAGCTGATTGCTGATTGGAGAGCTCTATCCCTGCTGATCGGAGAGCTGATTGTTGATTCGATAGCTCTATCCCTGCTGATTGGGGAGCTGATTGTTGATTGGAGAGCTCTATCCCTGCTGATTTAAGAGCTGATTGTTGATTGGAGAGCTCTATCCCTGCTGATTGGAGAGCTGATTGCTGATTGGAGAGCGCTATCCCTGCTGTTTGGAGAGCTGATTGTTGATTGGAGAGCTCTATCCCTGCTGATTGGGGAGCTGATTGTTGATTGGAGAGCTCTATCCCTGCTGATTTGAAAGGCAGTTGCTGATTGGAGAGCTCTATCCCTGCTGATTGGGGAGCTGATTGTTGATTGGAGAGCTCTATCCCTGCTGATTTAAGAGCTGATTGTTGATTGGAGAGCTCTATCCCTGCTGATTGGAGAGCTGATTGCTGATTGGAGAGCTCTATCCCTGCTGTTTGGAGAGCTGATTGTTGATTGGAGAGCTCTATCCCTGCTGATTGGGGAGCTGATTGTTGATTGGAGAGCTCTATCCCTGCTGATTTGAAAGGCAGTTGCTGATTGGAGAGCTCTATCCCTGCTGATTGGGGAGCTGATTGTTGATTGGAGAGCTCTATCCCTGCTGATTGGAGAGACACTTGCTAATTGGAACGCTCTACCCCTGCTGATTGGGGCACTCAAGAAAAGGAGGAGCCACGAGCGCCGCTGAGGGACCCCAGAAGAGGAGGATCGGGGCCACTCTGTGCAAAACCAACTGCACAGAGGAGGTAAGTATAACATGTTTGTTATTTTATTTTTTAAACAAGGGTTTAGTAACCCTTTAATCCTGCAATACATGTCAATATTCGATCTTCCTCCTCTGCAAGACCCGCGAGTGCTTCTAATCCAGTTTTTGATTTATATGTCAATATTTAAATAACCCTAAAATGCACACCCTCCCCCCCCCCGTATTACCGCTAATGTTCTGTATATATAACACTGTCACCTACGTCAACACTTAGCGATGAGAAACATCCGGGACACTTCTTCCGCTTCGAAGGATTTCTGGGTGATGACGGTTCCTGCTGCAAGAAGAGAAGGAGGTGGTGAGAGGCCGGACACATACAACAGTTCTCAATTAATTCTTATTTTAATTAATTTAAATAAAAAAACATTTAAAAATAAAGTAACAATTTTATTTATTTTATCATAAGTAAAAATAAATCCATTGATCGGAAAGTCTCATTTTTTTCTTGTGATATAAAAATTTATTTGCTACTAACCACTGACCAATACGGCTTCACACCCCCCCCCCCCCCGGGGCTACAGGAGATAGAGGGATACAAAGAAACATTGTTTATAAACATTGATCAGACGGGACATAGAGCGATGCAAAGTAACATTGTTTATAAACATTGATGAGATAGAGAGATACAAAAGTAACGTTGTTTATCCACTTCAGATCCGCGCTATAGCCGAAAGACGGCCGCAGCGCTGAGCTGAACTGCCGGGCGGGGCGTCCATGGACATCCTATTGCATGGATATGCAATTAGCGGACCTCCAGCTGTTGCAAAACTACAAGTCCCATCATGCTTCTGCCTCTGGGTGTCATGCTTCTGGCTGTCAGAGTCTTGCTATGCCTCATGGGACTTGTAGTTTGGCAACAGCTGGAGGTCCGCTAATTGCATATTCCTGTCCTATTGTTTACTTCCGCGTTGCGTGCGGGCGCGCATAGCGGAATAGCTGTGCCCGCTGTGTCACGCGGGTGCCGGTGCGCGTTGCCTGGCGGCCGCGATGTCCGCCAGGTACGAGCGATCGGCTGTCACAGAGCCAGGGACGTGGATCTCTGTGTGTAAACACAGAGATCCACGTCCTGTCAGGGAGAGGAGACCGATGGTGTGTCCCTTGTACATAGGGACACCCATCGGTCACCTCCCCCAGTCAGTCCCCTCCCCCCCACAGTAAGAATCACTCCCTAGGGAACACATTTAACCCCTTCCCCGCCAGTCACATTTATACAGTAATCAGTGCATATTTATAGCGCTCTTCGCTGTATAAATAGGAATGGTCCCAAAATAGTGTCAAAACTGTCCGATCTGTCCGCCGCAATAGCGCAGTCCTGACAAAAATCGCAGATCGCCACCATTACTAGTAAAAAATAAAAAAATAAAAATCCCCTATTTTGTAGGCGCTATAACTTTTGCACAAATCAATCAATATACGCTTATTGCGATTTTGGGGATATTTATTATAGAAGAAAGTAAAAAAAATTGTGTTTTTTTCAAAATGGTCGCTCTATTGTTGTTTATAGCACAAAAAATAAAAACCACAGAGGTGATCAAATACCACCAAAAGAAAGCTCTATTTGTGGGGAAAAAATTATAAAAATTTCATGTGGGTACAGCATTGTATGACCGCGCAATTGTCATTCAAAGTGCGTCAGTGCTGAAAGCTGAAAATTGGTCTGGACAGGAGGAGGGTTTAGGTGCCCAGTAAGCAAGTGGTTAAAAACATTGCTCAGACAGGAGATAGAGAGATACAAAGTAACATTGTTTATAAACATTGCTCAGACAGGAGATAGAGAGATACAAAGTAACATTGTTTATAAACATTGCTCAGACAGGAGATAGAGAGATACAACGTAACATTGTTTATAAACATTGCTCAGACGGGAGGTAGCGAGATACAAAGTAACATTGTTTATAAACATTGCTCAGACGGGAGATAGAGAGATACAAAGTAACATTGTTTATAAACATTGCTCAGACAGTAGATAGAGAGATACAAAGTAACATTGTTTATAAACATTGCTCAGACGGGAGATAGATACAAAGTAACATTGTTTATAAACATTGCTCAGACGGGAGATAGAGAGATACAAAGTAACATTGTTTATAAACATTGCTCAGATGGGAGATAGAGAGATACAAAGTAACATTGTTTATAAACATTCTTTTACAAAATGTTTAGGTTTTATCAAATTTCTGGTAGGTGTACAAAGCTGAAGATTGTAGCAATGTAGTTATACGTCAGAATGATGTTGGGAATGCCGAGCAACAAACTCAGCACCATAAGGCCCCTTTCACACTGAGGGTTTTTTACCGCGGTAAAAATAGCGCTGTAAAAATGCCTGAAATAATCCTGCCCCACCCCTGAGGGCTTTCACACTGAGGCGTTTTGCTGGCTGTGCGTTGGGAAAACTCCTGCAAACAGCTTTTTTGGAGCATCTTTAGGGCTGTAAAAACGCCTATCTCCATTGAAATGATTGAAATGAATGAGTAACGTGGTAAAAACGCATAGGCGTTAGCGCTATTTTTACAGCTTGGAGACAACCAACTATCAGAGGTGAAACCGAGAGTGATGGGCATCATGGTACGTGAGAAGCTTACTGCAATACTTAACCATAACTCCCCCCCCCCCCCTTAAATTTCTCAGAATATGGTCTCCATGGCTAGATTAAACGCGGTAAAATGTGGTAAAATCGCGGGAAAAAATCTCATAATTTTTTCGCGTTTTTTTCAACGCCTCAGTGTAAAAGGGGCCTAAGCAGCAAATAAGGAAAACAGTACAGTAACAAAAAATAAAATAAAAAATAAAGACTGGGGGGGATGAGGGCGGGGGTGGGGTGGGGGGTGGGATTAATGTCATAGAATCATAGCTGTTGAACTGTTAATGTAGGTGGAAAGTTTAGAGAAGAAACGATTGTTGGGTCTGACGATAGGAAGATGCATTGTGTTGAGAATCTTTGCAGTGGAGATTGGATGAGTAGAAATAGTCTCTATATTGTGGAGATGCACAACAGGTAGCTGGGAGGGGGGTGGGATTGGGAGAAGCAAGGGGTCAAGCATATTTCACCCCCACAGCTAGAGAGAAGAAGAGATATGGAAGGGGAGAGGTGGGGCCAGAGGCGGCTCTTTAATTAGGCAAATTAGGCGGTCGCCTAAGGCCTCGCACCCACAGGGGCCACGCAGGCCGTCTAATTTGCCTATGATTAATCACCAGGATGGTGTGCCACCCCCCTCCGGCGCTGGCCTGTGTTTTCTCTTCCCTGCTGTCATCTTGCTGGGTCCCAGATGTTATATTGGCTGCATAGATCTGATGGGTGAGGAGGATGCTGATCACCAGTGTGCTAGATCCGTGCATCTTTCTGCAGCCATTTTTCTTACTTGAATTTTTTTCCCATTTTTTTCCCACTTTGGGGATTTGAGTAGGTCCTCATGTCCAAAATTCTGCCTAAGGCCTCGTACACACGACCGATTTTCTCGGCAAGAACCAGCAAGAAACTTGCTGGCAGAGAGGTCTTGCCGAGTAAATCGGTCGTGTGTACGCGGCTATCGGGTTTCTCGTCGAGAAAACCGACAAGAAACCTCGACGAGAAAATAGAGAACCTGCTCTCTATTTTCTCGTCGAGATTCTCCTCGGCATGTTTCTCGACGTGAAAAGTGAGTGTGTGTACACTTACCTGTCCTCCGGGAAGCCCGCGCATGTTCGAAATGAATTTGACGCATGCGCGGTAGCTTCCTAGGCATACGTAGGGTGTACCAAGATGGCGGCGATGGCACCGAATGTGACGAGCGCATGCTCGACGTAGTCGATGACGTCACCGCGTACGCTCCATTCAAAGAACCGCGGGTTCTTTGAAACGAGCGTGTGTACACTCGGCCGGGACAAGTTTCTTGTCCAAGAATCTCGTCGAAAAAAACGACATGTTTTTTTCAACGAGAATCTCGGCCGTGTGTACGAGGCCTTAGGCCTCACAAAGCCTAGAGCTGCCTCTGGGTGGGGCGTAGAGGAAAGAGAGAGAGAGGGGAAGAGAAAAGACAGATCATGAGAAGGGATTAGGGAGGGGAAATTGGTAGGAAGAGGAATAACTAGGGAAGGGGATTTACTTGATGGGGAGAGGGTGAGGACAGGGAGGCTCCCGTGAAGCCCAGTTGAGGGCACAATTTCTCTATTGCTCTGGAAGAGAATTAAAGTGAAAGGAGAGAGTGGTCAAAGTTCATGTGGTTATTATAATCTAGCCATGGAGACCATATTCTGAGAAATTTAGGGGGGTAGGGGGGGGGGAGTTATGGTTAAGTATTGCAGTAAGCTTCTCACGTACCATGATGCCCATCACTCTCGGTTTCACCTCTGATAGTTGGTTGTCTCCAAGCTTTAGCTACCATTCGCTTGGTGGTAAGAAACACGAACTAGACTCGTTTTCATGCTTGGAAAGGTCTAAAACTTGTCTATGTAACGACTTAATCATCATGTTGTATACTTGGTTCCAAAATGGAATGGCCTTAGGACTGTGCCACCAGATATGCAGAAGAGTGCCGTTTTCCCAACATCATGGAAAGCAGGCCGAAGAGGGACCTCGGAACGATCTGGCGTCATGTTCCTGAGAGATACACTTTATAGGGATTTTCTTGTGCGAGTAAATTAGGTGAGGATTTCGCTCTGGTGGTCCATACCATATTCCAGTCCAGACATGGTCTAGGAATTCCCCAAGTTTCCTTTCCCATTTATCCATATAATGGAGCTTTGATGGGCCTGTGGAATCGGTGAGGGTCATAAACAGGGCAGAAACAGGAGCCCTAGAATGGGGATCTGTTTAGCCGCAATCCTCAAATGGCTCAATTTTTGGGGGGCGCAAACAAACTGAAAAAAAACCCCATCAATTGCAGCCTCACTGTGCCCATCAAACGCAGCTCCTGTGCCCATCAATTGCCGCCACTGTGCCAATCAGTTGCCCCCACTGTGCCCATCCATTGCTGCCACTGTGCCCATCAAGTGCAGCCACTGTGCCCATCAAGTGCAGCCACTGTGCCCATCAAGCGCAGCCACTGTGCCCATCAAGTGCAGCCACTGTGCCCATCATTTGCCGCCACTGTGCCCATCAAACGCAGCCACTGCGCCCATCAAACGCAGCCACTGTGCCATCAAACGCAGCCACTGTGCCCATCAAACACAGCCACTGTGCCATCAAACGCAGCCACTGTACCCATAAATTGCCGCCACTGTGCCATCAAACACAGCTACTGTACCCATCAATTGCCGCTACTGTGCCCCATCAAATGTTGCCAGTGTGCCCATCAATTGCCGCTACTGTGCCCCTTCAAATGCTGCCCGGCACTTACCTGTCTCGGGGCAGGTCAGTGTCGGTGTCCTGCACGTCCTCCATGTCTTCTTCCATCCTCTCTCAGGCATCCAATCACAGCGCCTGACGTTTCAGCCAATCAGGTGACAGGTAACAGACCCGGCAACCTGAGCCAAGCTTAGAGGCGGTTCAGTGTTAGCAAAGCGAATTCCTTCGCTTTGCTAACACACAGCTGAGTGAACAGCAAACACCCAGCATGGCGCCCGCTGTTTACCTGTTTGGGCGCCTATTAGTGCCTATGGCTCTAAACAGGTGCTTCCAATAAACACCCCCGCCGCTGTAATTCAGGTGCCTGGTGCCTGAAAAGGGGCCGGACACATGAATAGGGGGTGTCAGCGGCGACCATAGATAGATTCATGCAATGCAGGAATCTATCTATGATAATAGAACGGTGCAGGAGAGGGGGGGCAGCACCCATGCGCCCTTTATGGATGCTCCGCCACTGGCGTCAAGCGTATTGGGTGATCTGTGCATTGCTTGATAAGGCTGGTAATGTCATTTCTTATTTGCATGCAACAATACATTACTGTGTGGGGCGATTTCCAATGCCTTCTGAGATATTGAAGGGATTTTATACCATGAATTGTTATACACCAGGGCTTGACAAATTTGCTTTAAATCTAGGAGCTAAGAGACTTAGGAGCCAGTCTTTGTTTTGACTGGTAGGGCTTTGTTTTTGGCGAAAGTGATGGCCAACTGTTGATCTCTAAAGGGGGGTCACTGATAAAAGGGAACTCTGATATAATGAGGGGTCTCTAAAAGGGGTGCTAATTTGAAGGGACTCTAATCTAAGGGAGGGTTCCTAAGGGGGGTGCTAATATAAAGGTAACTTTGATATAAAGGGGGAGTCTCTAAAGGGGGTGCTAATATGAAGGGACTCTGATCTAATGGGGGGTTCCTAAGAGGGGTGCTAATTTAAAGGAACTCTGATCTAATAGGGAGTCTCTATGCTGGTTGTCCTAAAATTGCAGGATACATCAGGCAGGGAACACCTATTGCTGGGACTATGTGTTCAGAGTCATATATTCCTGTAACCCGGGCCCCCCCCCCCTACCCTCCTCATACATTCCTCTCACACAGTGTCCCCACTCTTCTTCTCCTGTTCCTGGAGCCCCTGGGGTGTCTCCTGTCACCTGGGGAGTAGAGTTTAGCCAGCTCCCGAGCCCCAACATGGGCTGACCTCCCAGCAGGGCTCGGCCAGGCCACTCTCAGCCATCGGGCAGAGCCGGGGCTCACTGTCGTCGCCATCTTTCTGGTCAGCCAATCGGAGAAGCTGCTGTCCCCAGCTCGCCTCCCAATTGGGGGAGGGTCAAAAGGGGGTGACAAGCTCTGGCCAATGGAGAAGGGAGAGGCTGACAGGCTGCCCAATCATCGCTCCCCCGCGCAAGGTAGACATGTGATATGCGGCTATTGGAGGAAAGAAGGTGAGGACCTCAGTGGGCGGCTGCCCAAGTGTTGCTCGCGCCTGATGCCACTGCCAGCGGCAGGTGGGCTTGCGGGAGCCCGGGCGCTGGGACACGATTTCTGGTCGCCATGGCGTCCTGGTGCCTGGGTTTTTCCGAGCCCTGATATACATGTTTATCACCTTTTAGTTGCCACCAAAAGCTTGTGGGTTCTCGTATGCGGGAAGCAGGGCTGTCTTTATTATTGATTAAACCCGGGGCAAAAATTTTCTTGGGCCCTCCCGAATCTACTTATCAACTATTTTTGGGCTGTGTGGGCTCAAGGGGCAGCTGCTTTGGGCCCCACAACAATGACTGGGCCCCCTTTACCCTGCGTTAAAGATGGCCCTGGCGGGAAGGAAAGGGAGATTATGTAGGATTCCTAAGCGAGGGAATTAATTTTATTAATAGGGGATGTAGTGCATTCAACTATGGTAAGGTGGGTCCAGAGAGGTAATTCCTTAGAGGTATGCAATCATGCCAGTGGTGCGATTTTGGCTGCAGTATAGTACTGCTTAAATTTCAGTACCTGCCAGTCTGCGGTTATATAATACTGCAGCCCCTAGCTTCGGCCTATGGTGGTGTCAAGTTCATTTCAAATTTTTCCTTTGTTCAAAGCCCATTATATGACTAGGAATTAGAATTGGGAGTCCCCTTAAAGAAGTTTAGGCAATGAAGTAATTTTTGGGGAATAAATCCTACCAAACCAAAGGTTTGAAAAGGGCCCAAAATACATCCCTGGGAATTACAGACCAGTCAGCCTAACATCAATAGTATGCAAGCTCTTGGAGGGGATGATAAGGGACTATATATTGATTGATTGATATTTAAATTTATATCGCGCCAAATACTGTCTTAGAGGACTGCAACTAAACGTGCTGTACCATAAATTCACCAATCAGCCTTGGGAAAAAAACAATTTTTTCCCATGATTTTAGTAATGAGAACGGTATCATTAGCAGTAATCAGCATGGATTCATGAAGAATCGTTCTTGCCAAACCAATCTATCAACCTTCTATGAGGAGGTGATCTGCCATCTAGATAAAGGAAGGCCCGTAGACGTGGTGTATCTAGATAAAGGAAGGCCTGTAGACGTGGTGTATCTAGATAAAGGAAGGCCCGTAGACGTGGTGTATCTGGATAAAGGAAGGCCCGTAGACGTGGTGTATCTGGATAAAAGAAGGCCCGTAGACCTGGTGTATCTGGATAAAGGAAGGCCCGTAGGCGTGGTGTATCTAGTGTGAGGGGGTTAGCTCGGCAGCGGGTGTGTGTGACCCCCGGGATGGGCTCCCCACACAAAAACAGGCCCAGCAAACGGAGGTTGTGGTTTTCAAAATCAAAAAGGTGCGGTTTATTTTCTATTTACAGTGACAAAACACAGCAAAGCAAAAGAAACATAAATAAAATAAATCCTGGTCAACTTGACCTCTGACTAAACATACAGGTTTCCTAACTAACAACTGGGATCAGCCTAGTGCTGTCCTAGTCCCTAAGTCCCTGGTTTTAAATGTCCAAGCAAATAGCCACACAGGCTTTGTCTCACCGCACAGGGGTTCACTCTCCCTAGACAGTCCACACAGGTCTGGTTCCAGGCATGAGCAAACACCTAATGAAGCTGGGAGTTCTTATAGAGGCCTAAATGAGCTGACAAGCTTCAGCTGGTCTCATCAACTCCCTGTCTGCACGACGCCCCACACTCTCCCTAGAGGTATGAGTCATCCATGAGCCCACTAGCCTCAGCTGGGCTTATACAACTATCCACCTAGTTGTATAAGTCGGCGTAAAGCCTGAATCTGGGCGAAATATATCTACCCCCCTGGATGCAACCAGGTGACTTTACCTTCCTGCTGTCACACTAGATAAAGGAAGGCCCGTAGACGTGGTGTATCTAGATAAAGGAAGGTCCGTAGACGTGGTGTATCTGGATAAGGGAAGGCCCGTAGACGTGGTGTATCTAGTGTGAGGGGGTTAGCTCGGCAGCGGGTGTGTGTGACCCCCGGGATGGGCTCCCCACACAAAAACAGGCCCAGCAAACGAAGGTTGTGGTTTTCAAAATCAAAAAGGTGCGGTTTATTTTCTATTTACAGTGACAAAACACAGCAAAGCAAAAGAAACATAAACAAAGTAAATCCTGGTCAACTTGACCTCTGACTAAACATACAGGTTTCCTAACTAACAACTGGGATCAGCCTAGTGCTGTCCTAGTCCCTAAGTCCCTGGTTTTAAATGTCCAAGCAAATAGCCACACAGGCTTTGTCTCACCGCACAGGGGTTCACTCTCCCTAGACAGTCCACACAGGTCTGGTTCCAGGCATGAGCTAACATCTAATGAAGCTGGGAGTTCTTATAGAGGCCTAAATGAGCTGACAAGGTTCAGCTGGTCTCCTCATCTCTGTCTGCACGACGCCCCACACTCTCCCTAGAGGTATGAGTCATCCATGAGCCCACTAGCCTTATACAACTCTCCACCTAGTTGTATAAGTCGGCGTAAAGCCTGAATCTGGGCGAAATATATCTACCCCCCTGGATGCAACCAGGTGACTTTACCTTCCTGCTGTCACATACCCCCCCTCTTGTTTTAACCTCGAGGTTGGAACACCAGCAATCAGGCATTCATGTACTCGAGACAAAGCATCCACATTCCCCATTTGAACGCCAGGGCGATGCTTTACTGTGAAGTTGAATTCCTGGAGGGCCAGGAACCACCTATTCACTCTTCTATTTGTTTCCTTGTTTTGAGCCATCCACTTTAACGGAGCGTGATCCGTAACCATGTCAAAGTGCCTACCTAGCAGGTAGTACCGAAGGGAATCTAGAGCCCACTTCACCGCTAAACACTCCTTTTCAACGGTGGCGTAATTTACCTCATGGGACTTCAACTTCCTGCTGAGGTAAATGACTGGGTGCTCTTCCCCGTTCCAGACCTGGGACAATACTGCTCCTAACCCCACATCTGACGCATCACTTTGTACGACAAAGTCTTTAGAGAAGTCGGGTGAGTACAACACTGGCTGGCTACATAAGGCTTGTTTCAAGAATTGGAATGCTGCCTCAGCCTCGGGGGTCCATTTAATCATGACCGACCCTTTCCCCTTCGTCAGGTTGGTTAGGGGCACAGCCTTAGAAGCAAAGTGGGGAATGAATCGCCGATAATACCCAGCGATTCCCAGAAAGGCTCGTACCTGCTTCTTGCTGTTGGGACGTGGCCAACTCTGGATGGCCTCGACTTTGTTGAGTTGGGGTTTTATTACTCCCCTCCCAATGGTGTACCCAAGATATTTGGCCTCCTCCTGCCCAATGGTACACTTCTTGGGGTTAGCCGTAAACCCCGCTTCCCGAACAGAGTCCAGGACTGCTTGCACTTTTGGCAGATGTGAGGCCCAATCTGTGCTATGGACAATTACGTCATCCAGGTAAGCCGCAGCATACTTCCGATGGGGCCTCAGCATCTGGTCCATTTTCCGCTGGAATGTGGCCGGCGCATTCTGTAACCCGAACGGCATTCTTTTATATTGGAACGCCCCGTCTGGGGTTACAAATGCGGTTTTCTCTTTGGCCGACTTGGCCAGGGGGATTTGCCAATACCCTTTTGTGAGGTCAAGAGTCGTCATGTATCGGGCTGTTCCCAGCCGGTCGATCAACTCATCTATACGTGGCATGGGGTAGGTGTCAAATTTTGTAACTTTGTTCAACTGACGAAAATCGTTACAAAATCGCCAGCTCCCATCCGGTTTAGGCACCAACACAATGGGACTAGACCAATCACTTTGGGACTCCTCTATCACCCCTAAGTTCAGCATTTTCTGTACTTCCTCCCGTATTGCCTCCCGTCGGGCCTCTGGGATCCGATAGGGTTTTAACTTCACCCTTTCACCGGGCGGGGTAATGATGTCATGCTCTACCCCAGATGTTTGTCCCGGCAGCTCAGAGAATACCTCCTTGTTGCGAAGCACAAACTCCTTAACCTCCTGTTGTTGGGGTTGTGACAAGGTGGCTGCTATTCCAACCTCAGGAATCACGCAACCAGTTTGAGCTGGTGACCAAGTGTCTGCGACTAGGGACTCTCTATCCCTCCAGGCTTTCAACAGATTAACGTGATAGATCTGTTCGGGCTTTCGCCTTCCTGGTTGTCTGACCTTGTAATTCACCTCGCTCACTTTTTCCATTATCTCGTAGGGGCCTTGCCATTTGGCAAGGAATTTACTTTCAACCGTAGGGACAAGTACCAGTATCCTATCCCCCGGGGAAAAGGTACGGGTCTTGGCTCCACGGTTGTACACTCTCTGCTGTGCTAACTGCGCTTGGGCCAAATGTTCCTTCACGATGGGCATTACCTGTGCAATTCGGTCTTGCATCAGGGCGACATGCTCAATCACACTCCTGTGGGGAGAACTCTCACTTTCCCAAGTTTCCTTGGCAATATCCAACAGCCCTCTTGGGTGTCTCCCATACAGTAACTCAAAGGGGGAGAATCCCGTAGAGGATTGGGGCACCTCCCTAATAGCAAACATCAGATAAGGAAGTAGACAGTCCCAATCCTTTCCATCTCTATCCACCACTTTCTTCAACATTTGTTTTAGGGTTTTGTTGAATCTTTCAACCAGCCCATCGGTTTGGGGGTGATACACAGATGTACGTAATTGCGTCACTTTGAACAATTTACACAGCTCCTTCATAACCCGGGACATAAAGGGTGTACCTTGGTCCGTAAGCAGTTCTTTACAAATACCCACCCGGCTAAACACAAGAGATAGCTCTTTGGCTATGGTTTTGGCCGAGGTATTTCGGAGAGGGATCGCTTCTGGATAACGGGTGGCATAGTCCATTATAACTAATATGTACTGGTGCCCCCTAGTGGACTTGATTATAGGACCTACCAAATCCATGGCGATCCTCTCAAACGGGACCTCAATGATGGGTAGAGGGACCAGCGGGCTACGGAAATGTGGCATCGGGGCCGACCTCTGACACACAGGGCAGGAGGAACAATAATTTTCTATGTCCTTCATCACCCCCGGCCAATAGAATCTATGTAATACCCTCTCTCGGGTTTTCTCTGTCCCCAGATGACCTCCAAGAATGTGCCCATGGGCCAACTCCAACACCAACTTCCTGTAAGGTTTGGGCACCACAAGCTGCTCAACGGTTTCTTCTGCCCTTTTTGCCACCCGATACAGTAGGTCCTTCTCTACGCTGAAGTATGGGTAAGTGCAGGTATTATCTGGGTTCACTAACTCGCCATCTATTTTCACTACGTTTTCCCGTGCCTTTATTAGGGCGGGGTCTTTCAACTGTTCTGTGGCAAAGTTTTCCCTGTGAACCTCAAGATCAGAAAACTCCACAGACGGTAGGTTTTCGTCTGAGGAGGTGGGCTCCTCTCCAGTTTCTTGAGTCTCCCCTGCCAATACTGATAAGGGAAATTCCGGAGAGTCCTCACCACTCTCAGGGGAGTTCTGGCTATCACATTCCTGGTACATAGGGGCACCAGTGGGGGGCTCAGGATCATCCCACAGTTCCCAGAACTTCGGAAAATCCCTTCCCACAATGGCGTCATGCGGTAACTGAGATACTAAGCCCACTGGATGAGAGAGGGTACCTTTGGGGGTCTCGAAACACACTGTAGTCACTGGATACTCTCGGGTGTCCCCATGCACACAAATAACAGCTACCTTGCTATTCCCAGAGACCTCTGTTTTAACTAACTCAGCCTTTATCAGGGTCACAAGGCTACCTGAATCCAGCAATACCACAACATTTCTACCATTAACACACATTTTGCATAAATGTTTCTCAGTTCCTCGAATGGCAGTGCATGCGACTGTCGCACACAGCGACTGACGTCTGCCCGTCAGAAAGTCACACTGCATGGGTTCCTCCACAACCGGGCAATTGGCTGCAATATGTCCCGCTTGCCGGCAGCGGTAGCAAACGATCCTTCTTGCCGCCTCTTGAGCCGCTGATTTCCCAGGCTGTTCTCGCCAAACTTGGGGTAGAGCTCCCACCCTCTCACTCTCTCCACCCTCACCCCTTGGAATCCTCTTATCCGCCCCTGGGGATGGTCTGGTCTTAGGGTGGAAAGTCCGAGTGTCTCTGGAAGAGGCCGTCAGGTTCTCTGTAGCCAAGTATTTCTCCACACGATCCACAAGACCATCGGCCATCTCTGGGTCTCCATGGCTTACCCACTTTTGGATGGCAGTAGGAAGAGCTCTCAAAAACCGATCCATTACAACACGTTCCACAATCTTTGGTGCGGACAAAGTCTCTGGCTGTAGCCACTTTCTGCTCAGGTGAATGAGATCATACATTTGAGACCTGGGGGGTTTTCCAAGCTGGAAAGTCCAGTTATGCACACGCTGAGCCCGGACAGCCAGGGTGACACCCAGCCTTGCCAATATTTCAGCTTTTAGCATCACATAGTCTTTTGCTTGGTCAGGCTCTAGGTCATAGTAAGCTTTCTGCGATTCACCAGTTAACAGAGGAGCCACCAGTCCAGCCCACTGCTCCTCAGGCCACTTTTCTCTTTCAGCGGTCCTTTCAAATGTGGTCAAAAATACCTCTGGATCATCCTCTCCAGTCATTTTTGTCAATAAACGACTCACTCCAAAGGACGCGGTATTAGTGGGACGGCTTTCCTCACTGGTCTGCGGACGTTGCTGCATTACTGCTTCCATCTGTTGTTGTAGTCTCTGCTCTTGCTTCTGCAACAGGTCTATGAAGCGAGCCTCAGATTGCTGCTGGGCTTGTTGCTGAGCCTCCAGACTCTGTTGCAAAGTTGCGTTTGTCTGCTGCTGGGCTGCAAGGCTCTGTTGATGAGCTTGCTGCTGGGCTGCAAGGCTCTGTTGATGAGCTTGCTGCTGGGCTGCGAAGTTCTGTTGTTGAGCTGCAAGGCTCTTTTGCAAACCTGCATTTGTCTGCTGTTGATTGGCATTTGCTAGAGCCAGCTGTTTCAGTATCTCCTCCATGCTGGCTTAAAAAAAAACTGCCACTGGTTCTCCACCAACTGTGAGGGGGTTAGCTCGGCAGCGGGTGTGTGTGACCCCCGGGATGGGCTCCCCACACAAAAACAGGCCCAGCAAACGGAGGTTGTGGTTTTCAAAATCAAAAAGGTGCGGTTTATTTTCTATTTACAGTGACAAAACACAGCAAAGCAAAAGAAACATAAACAAAATAAATCCTGGTCAACTTGACCTCTGACTAAACATACAGGTTTCCTAACTAACAACTGGGATCAGCCTAGTGCTGTCCTAGTCCCTAAGTCCCTGGTTTTAAATGTCCAAGCAAATAGCCACACAGGCTTTGTCTCACCGCACAGGGGTTCACTCTCCCTAGACAGTCCACACAGGTCTGGTTCCAGGCATGAGCTAACATCTAATGAAGCTGGGAGTTCTTATAGAGGCCTAAATGAGCTGACAAGGTTCAGCTGGTCTCCTCATCTCTGTCTGCACGACGCCCCACACTCTCCCTAGAGGTATGAGTCATCCATGAGCCCACTAGCCTTATACAACTCTCCACCTAGTTGTATAAGTCGGCGTAAAGCCTGAATCTGGGCGAAATATATCTACCCCCCTGGATGCAACCAGGTGACTTTACCTTCCTGCTGTCACACTAGATAAAGGAAGGCCTGTAGACGTGGTGTATCTAGATAAAGGAATGCCCGTAGACGTGGTGTATCTGGATAAAGGAAGGCCCGTAGACGTGGTGTATCTGGATAAAGGAAGGTCCGTAGACGTGGTGTATCTGGATAAAGGAAGGCCCGTAGACATGGTGTATCTAGATAAAGGAAGGCCCGTAGACGTGGTGTATTTGGATAAAGGAAGGCCCGTAGACGTGGTGTATCTGGATAAAGGAAGGCCCGTAGACGTGGTGTATCTGGATAAAAGAAGGCCTGTAGACCTGGTGTATCTGGATAAAGGAAGGCCCGTAGACGTGGTGTATCTAGATAAAGGAAGGCCCGTAGACGTGGTGTATCTAGATAAAGGAAGGCCCGTAGACGTGGTGTATCTGGATAAAGGAAGGTCCGTAGACGTGGTGTATCTGGATAAAGGAAGGCCCGTAGATGTGGTGTATCTAGATAAAGGAAGGTCCGTAGACGTGGTGTATCTAGATAAAGGAAGGTCCGTAGACATGGTGTCTCTAGATAAAGGAAGGCCCGTAGACGTGGTGTATCTAGATAAAGGAAGGTCCGTAGACGTGGTGTATCTGGATAAAGGAAGGCCCGTAGACGTGGTGTATCTGGATAAAGGAAGGCCCGTAGACGTGGTGTATCTGGATAAAAGAAGGCCCGTAGACGTGGTGTATCTAGATAAAGGAAGGTCCGTAGACGTGGTGTATCTGGATAAAGGAAGGCCCGTAGACGTGGTGTATCTGGATAAAGGGAGGCCCGTAGACGTAGTGTATCTGGATAAAGGAAGGCCCGTAGACGTGGTGTATCTAGATAAAGGAAGGTCCGTAGACGTGGTGTATCTGGATAAAGGAAGGCCCGTAGACGTGGTGTATCTGGATAAAGGGAGGCCCGTAGACGTGGTGTATCTGGATAAAGGAAGGCCCGTAGACGTGGTGTATCTAGATAAAGGAAGGTCCGTAGACGTGGTGTATCTGGATAAAGGAAGGCCCGTAGATGTGGTGTATCTGGATAAAGGAAGGCCCGTAGACGTGGTGTATCTAGATAAAGGAAGGTCCGTAGACGTGGTGTATCTGGATAAAGGAAGGCCCGTAGACGTGGTGTATCTGGATAAAGGAAGGCCCGTAGACGTGGTGTATCTGGATAAAGGAAGGCCCGTAGACGTGGTGTATCTGGATAAAGGAAGGCCCGTAGACGTGGTGTATCTGGATTTTGCAAAAGCATTTGACACAGTTCCCCATAAACGTTTACTGTACAAAATAAGGTCTGTTGGCATGGAGCATAGGGTGAGGACATGGATTGAAAACTTGCTACAAGGGCGAGTTCAGAGGGTGGTGATAAATGGGGAGTACTGGGACCAATCCTGTTTAATTTGTTCATAAATGACCTGGAGGACGGGGTAAACAATCTCTGTATTTGCGGACGATACTAAGCTAAGCAGGGCAATAACTTCTCCGCAGGATGTGGAAACCTTGCAAGAAGATCTGAACACATTAATGGGGGGGATGGCAAATGAGGTTTAATGTAGAAAAATGTAAAATAATGCATTTGGGTGTTATAAATCTGAATGCAATCTATAGACTGGGGGGAGAACCTCTGGGGGAATCTAGGATGGAAAAGGACCTGGGGATCCTAGTAGATGATTGGCTCAGCAATGCCAAGCTGCTGATAACAAAGCAATCAGAATATTGGCATTAAAAAGGGGAATAACTCCAGAGATAAAACGATAATTCTCCCGCTCTACAAGACTCTGGTCCGGCCGCACCTGGAGTATGCCGTCCAGTTCTGGGCACCAGTCCTCAGGAAGGATGTACTGGAAATGGAGCGAGTACAAAGAAGGGCAACAAAGCTAATAAAGGGTCTGGAGGATATTAGTTATGAGGAAAGGTTGCGAGCTCTGAACTTATTCTCTCTGGAGAAGAGACGCTTGAGAGGGGATATGAATTCAAATTACAAATACCGTACTGGTGACCCCACAATAGGGATAAAAAAAATCTGCGGAAGCGAGTTTAATAAGACACGTGGTCACTCATTAAAATGAGAAGAAATTAGGTTTAACCTTAAACTGCGTAGAGGGTTCTTTACTGTGAAGCCCTGTACACACGATAGGTTTAACCGATGAAAACACTCCGATGGACTTTTTTCATCGGACAAACCGATCGTGTATGGGCCCCATCGGTCTTTTTTCCATCGGTGTTTAAAAATAGAACATGTTTTAAATGTATCCGATGGTTAAAAAAACGATAGCAAATTACTATCGGATAAAAAACCCACGCATGCTCAGAATCAAGTCGACGCATGCTCAGAAGCATTGAACTTAATTTTTCTCGGCTCGTCGGAGTGTTTTACGTCACGGCGTTTGGAACAGTCGGTTTTTTGACTGATGGTGTGTAGGCAAGACCGATGAAAGTCAGCTTCATCGGTTTTCCGATGGAAAAATCCATCGGTTAAAAAACCATAGGAAATCTGATCCTATTTACAGGACTTAAGAGTGGCAAGGATGTGGAATTCCCTTCCACAGGCGGTGGTCTCAGCGGGGAGCATTGATGGTTTAAAAAAACTATTAGATAAGCACCTGAACGACCACAACATACAGGGATATACAATGTAATAGTGACATATAATCACACACATGGGTTGGACTTGATGGACTTGTATCTTTTTTCAACCTCACCTTCTATGTAACTATGTAAAAGGTATACAAGTGGCATTGCGAGGGGGGAGGGGGTGGGTAATTAGCCTTGTATAGTATGACAAAGGAGGCAGTGAGAATAATACCCAAATACATCAGGGAGGTGGACCAGGTGGACCAGGTGATGAAGAACACAAGGGTTAAGATTTATATTTAAGGTCTTGGATTTGGCTGCATTGAGATTTGAGAAGGCCACAAAAGTCAGGAGGGTGGTAAATAAATTGGGCAAGGTGATATTTTCCTGCATGATGAGAAGTTTTTCTTTAGCTGCTTTGATTTATCTTGTAAAACTGTTTTTAAAGACTATACAGAAAATGGACCATGACTTACTCTCCTGGACCGCAGCTGGAGCCGCTGATCGATGGCTGAGGAAGAACCCGCATCAATCCCGTTGGCTTTTCCATCTTCATTTTGACCAAAGAACTCTCTCAGATCAGAGGTTCCTTTCTGAAAAAGACAATCAGATCCTCTCATGAGTTCAATATTTGTGCTAATCCAATAAGAACCATCTACTGAGGAGTCGTCTTCCGTTATATGAATGTGGTTTCTGGAGATAAAAACAATGTTATACAAGTGATTATGTTGTAGACAGTCTCATAAAGGGAAAAACAAGTGCTGAGTTACCATAAGGCATCACAAAAGATAAGGTAAGAGCCTAATGAAAGCCGGTGAGAAAGGCAATACAAGAAAGGCAAGATTGGTACCTTGGGGGTAGAAGGTACCAAGCCTCCCAAAAAAAGATCTACCCACAAGTCATCGAGCCATTTGACAAAAATCTACCCCAAAGGCACCAAGCCTTCTTTTTATGATCTACCCCCAGGGGGAACCAAACCTCCAAGGGAAGATCTACTAGAAAGACAAAAATTGCCGCTCCAGGCAGGTCTGGCTTGGTTGCAGTCCTTCTCTAAGAAACCGAGGTTGCTGGCAATGCACATGGCAATTGAAAACAAAAGATGATTAGGACAGCCGCACTCCAATCCAACGTAGCTTTATTGAGAAAATGGAAACAGGCACTACAAGTCCCAGCAACGAACCTAGGGCAACTGACGCGTTTCACACTACACTTAGTGTTTACTCATAGTGTTTACTCAGCTATGAGTAAACACTAAAGCCTCGTACACACGGCCGGTTTTCTTGTCAAAAAACGACAAGAAAACTGCCGGGAGAGCTTTCTTGCCGAGAAAACCAGCCGTGTGTACGAAGCTTTCAGGTTTCTCGTCAAGAAAACTGACCAGAATCTCGCGAGAAAAATAGAGAACCTGCTCTCTATTTTCTCGTCGAGATTCTCGTCGGCCTGTTTCCCGACGAGAAACCCGATAGTGTGTATGCTTACCTGTCACCGTGGAAACCCACGCATGCTCGAAATGTCTTTGACGCATGCGCGGTAGCTTCCTAGGCATAGGTAGGGTGTAGCAAGATGGCAGCAGCGGCTTTGAATGTGACGTGCGTAGGCTCGTCGTAGTCGATGACGTCACCGCGTTCGTTCCATTCAAAAGAACGGCGGTTCTTTTGAATCGAGCGTGTGTACTCTCGGCCGGAACAAGATTCTTGTCAAGAATCTCGTCAGGAAAAATGACGGGTTTTTTCCTGACGAGATTCTCAGCCGTGTGTACGAGGCTTAAGTGTAGTGTGAAACGCGTCAGTGGTCCTAGGTTCGTTGCTGTGACTTGTAGTGCCTGTTTCCATTTTTACAATAAAGATACGTTGGATTGGAGTGCGGCTGTCCTAATCATCTTTTGTTCTCGGAAGATCTACTAGGCTTATGCAATTAGTTTCTTAACGCATCGAAATTCGTACGAATTTAGCAACTTTCGGACGTTCGGAAGCATTCGAATTTCCGAACAAAGCAATTACGAATAAAACCGAATCCGAAATAAATTATATCGCAAATAGCGAATGCCCGAATGCTTTCGGCATAATTTGTTTAGAAAAAAGTTAGGAATGTACGAATCCATACGAAGCACAATAACGCTCTGCTCTGCTCTCTGCTTCTCCCTCACCGGGCTGAACTCCCTCTCAAAATGGTGTACAGGGGGGCGGAGTCTATAGCCGCATGTCAAAAACAAAAGTAAAATACGAGATTTCGAATCGTTACAAATAACCGCTATGTATTTAGAAAAGTACAAATCCATTCGAAGCACATTAGGCATAATAGGCAGCGTCGTTGTGAGAGAGACACGGAAAATTACGAATCAACGAACCAAAAATAAAGTTAGGAAAGTAGGAGTTGTGTCCGTAGGGATGAGCCGAACACCCCCGGGTTCGGTTCGCACCAGAACCTTCGAACGGACCGAAAGTTCGCGCGAATTTTCGAACCCTATTCGTTATAATGGACGCGAACGTTCGAAATCAAAATTGCTAATTACAACGGCCAATATGCATGTTAATGTCATAAAACAGGTTTGGGGACCCGGGTCCTGCCCCAGGGGACATATATCAATGCAAAAAGAAATTTTAAAAACTAAAGTTTTTTCGGGAGCAGTCATTTTAATGATGCATAAAGTGAAAAAAAAAAGTGAAATTTTCCTTTAAATATGGTACCTGGGGGGTGTCTAAAGTATGCCTGTGAAGTGGCATGTGTTTCCCGTGTTTAGAACTGTCCTTGCACAAAATGACATTTGTAAAGGAAAAAAAGAAGCCATTTAAAACCACTTGCGGCTTTAATGTCATGTCTTGTCCTGGCCGCCATATGGCTGAAAATCCTTGAGAAAAATGGCATGGCTACCCCATCACCCCCCCCCCACCCCAGCCCCTTTGGGTCTTGTATGGATACTAAGGGGGACCCCGCACCCAAAATAAAACCCTATACCTACAACCCTATATACTCTGAACAGCCGTATATAGGTGGTGCAAACAAGACATGGACTGTAGGTTTGTTCTTAAGTAGAATCTGAACAGGTACATTATGAAGTGTAGCTACATCCCAAAAAAATCAATTTTTAAGCTTTTTGGAGAACATAGGGAGGGGTTATCACCCCTGTAACATTTGCTGTCTTTGCACATCTGTTCAGAACATGTCACCTCACTTTCCGTCCCAATGACAAATGTTTTTGGAAAAGTGGGGTTTTAATTGAAACAAGGATTGGTGATAAAGCATCAGTAGAGAGGAGATACCTTTTTCCCAAATTAAATCTAACAGGATAGAATTTTCCTTCCTAGGGGTAGATTTCCTCTCACTTCCTGTTTTCTCTTGCCGTTTGCAAGTAGGAGTCGTTTGTAAGTTGGATGTTTGAAAGTAGGGGCCTGCCGTATATACTCTGCAGAAATTTGCCCTATTAGATGTTGGTGTAGCCACAAGACTGGTGGGCACAGGAATGGGCCCTGCTGTGAGTTAATAGATCAAGATTTGTACTTGCATGCACCTGTTGAACCGGGCAGAAAAATTGGGCCTTTGGTGGTGGTGGTGGTGGTGGTGGACGGTGTTGCCACAAGACTGTAAGCCCTCACAGTTACTCTTGGTGGGTGCAGGAATGGGCCCTGCTGTGAGTTATTAGATCAAGATTTGTAATTGCATGCACCTGTTGAACAGGGCAGAAAAATTGGGCCTTTGGTGGTGGTGGTGGTGGTGGACGGTGTTGCCACAAGACTGTAGGCCCTCATAGTTACTCTTGGTGGGCGCAGGAATGGGCCCTGCTGTGAACTATTAGATCAAGATTTGTAATTACACGCCCCTGTTAAACAGGGGCTGAAAAATTGTGCCTTAGGCATTGGTGCTGGTGCCACAACACTGCAACCCCTCACAGATACTGTACTTGGAGCACAGCAGTCACACCTGTTGCGAAGCATCTTTTTAAAAAATTGTAATTACACGCCCCTGTTATACAAGGGCTGAAAAATTGTGCCTTAGGCACTGGTGTGGTGGCATGGATCATTGAGGAGGAGGAAGAGGATAGTCAGTGAACATAACAGGACAGTCACTCAGCATCAGCATAGGCAGTCTTGAAGGGATGTGACATTATAAATTATTCCGTTATATCCGCTTCAGGTGTCTGGTAGCTGGTGGTGATCCAAGACTGATTCATTTTTATGAAGGTCAGTCGATCAACCGAGTCGGTGGACAGGCGCACCCTATGATCGGTGACAAATCCTCCAGCAGCACTGAATGTGCGTTCGGAAAGAACGCTGGATGCAGGACAGGCCAGTAGCTCAATTGCATACTGTGCAAGCTCTGGCCAGTGATCCATCCTCAGGACCCAGTAAGCCAGAGGATTTTCGGTGGGAAAGGTGTCCAAGTCTGACCTTGCCCCTAGGTATTCCTGCACCATGTATATCAGACGCTGGCGATGGTTGCTGGAACCGATCATACCTTGGGGCTGCGGACTAAAAAATTGTCTGAACGCATCGGTCAGACGTCTACCTTCCCCACCGCTCCTTCTGCTACTGACCGAAGCCTCAGCAACTCGTCGTCCAGGACCAGGAGTTTGTAACCTCCCAGTTTCTGGGAACGCGTTGCACAGACCTTTCTGCAAGGCCTCCCTGAGATGTCTCATCCTCTGCTCCCTCTGCGACGGCAAGATAAGGTCCGCAACCTTACCCTTGTACCGTGGATCAAGGAGAGTGGCCAGCCAGTAATGGTCACTCTCCTTGATCCGAAGAACACGAGGATCCTTCCGCAGGCTTTGCAGGATCAGGGAGGCCATGCAGCGTAGGTTAGCTGAGGCATTCGGTCCGGAGTCTTCTGGGTCACTGAGGATGACATGATCGCCAGCCACCTCCTCCCAGCCACGTACAAGTCCACTGGTTTGTTGGGACTGTACATCATCCCTAAAAGACTGCTGCTGCTGATGCTGAGTGCCAGGCTCCACCTCCATGCTCACACAATCCTCCTCCTCCTCCTCCTCCTCCTCCTCTTCCTGTGTGATGGGTGGGACAGAAGGAACATTGTCTGGATAAAGGGGGCCTTGAGAGACAAGGAAGTCCTCCTCTTCCTGCCTCTGTTCTGCCTCAAGTGCCCTGTCCATTATCCCACGCAGCGTATGCTCCAACAGGTGGACAAGAGGTACAGTGTCACTGATGCATGCACTGTCACTGCTCACCATCCTCGTGGCCTCCTCAAATGGTGAGAGGACAGTGCATGCATCCCTGATCATGCTCCACTGGCGTGGGGAAAAAAAGCCAAGCTCCCCTGACCCTGTCCTGGTGCCGTAGTCGCAAAGGTACTCATTGATGGCCCTCTGCTGCGTGTGCAGTCGCTGCAGCATGGCCAACGTTGAGTTCCACCTGGTGTGCATGTCACATATTAGGCGGTTCTTGGGCAGGTTCAGCTCCTTTTGCAGCTCAGTCAGCCGAGCACTGGCATTATAAGATCGGCGGAAATGCACACAGACTTTCCTGGCCTGCCTCAGGACATCCTGTAAGCCTGGGAACCTGCCCAAGAACCGCTGCACCACCAGGTTGAGGACGTGAGCCATACAGGGCACATGGGTGAGCTGCCCCTGTCGCAGGGCGGAGAGGAGGTTGGTGCCATTATCAGAAATGACCATTCCTGGCTTAAGCTGGCGTGGCGTCAACCACCTCTCGGCCTGCCCCTGCAGAGCTGCCAGAACCTCTGGCCCAGTGTGGCTCCTGTCCCCCAAACACACCAGCGCAAGCACGGCATGGCATCTTTTTGCCTGCGTACTCGCGTAGCCCCTTGTACGCCTACGGAGCACCGCTGGTTCCGAGGACAGAGCACTCGAAGAGGACATGGAGGAAGAAGAAGAGGAGGGGGTGGAGGAGAGAGGTGTGTCACAACCAGTAGTAGCATTTTGGAGGCGTGGTGGCGGAACAACCTCCAACACTACTGCACCTTGTCCTGCATCCCTCCCAGCTGCCAATAGAGTGACCCAATGGGCCGTGAAAGAAAGATAACGTCCCTGTCCATGCCTGCTGGACCATGAGTCAGCGGTAATATGCACCTTACCGCTGACCGCCCTGTCCAGCGAGGCATGGACATTGCCTTCCACATGCCAGTAGAGAGACGGAATCGCCTTCCGTGAGAAAAAGTGGCGTTTGGGAACCTGCCACTGAGGAACCGCACATTGAACAAACTCACGGAAGGGGGCCGAGTCTATCAACTGAAAAGGCAGCAGTTGAAGTGCTAGCAATTTAGCCAAGCTAGCATTCAACCGCTGGGCATGTGGATGGCTGGGAGTATACTTCTTTCGACGGTCCAGCAGCTGGGGCAGGGAAATTTGCCTGCTACAATCGGACGTCGGTGTACTGCAAGTACTTGGTTGTGACACACCTAATTCTACACCTTCAGTCCTCTCAGAGCAGCTTTCAGAGAGGACTGAAGATATAGTGGGGATGGAGATCCCAGCTGATGAGGAGCAAGGAGAGGTCCGCTTTGTTCTTTGGTGTGGGTCTTTTATGTGTGCTTGCCAACGAGCTGCATGGCAGGTCGACATATGTCTGCTCATGCTTGTGGTGCCCAAGCGGCTGATGTTTTGGCCACGCGAGATACGCTTGAGACAAATATTGCAAATAGCAGTGGTGCGATCTGATGCACTCGTCTTAAAAAAGGCCCACACCAAAGAACTTTTGTGATAACGTGCAGAGGCAGCGCCCTGCACAGGCGGAGCTCTGCGGTGTGGTACAGTTGCTGTGCTGGCCTCTAGCTGGCCTCCAGGGGGCATCCTGCCTCGTTGGACATGTGACGCTGCATCCTCCTCCTCCTCCTCCTCTCTCCCTTCAGGCACCCACGTGGAGTCAGTGACCTCATCATCCCCTCCCTCTTCACCACTAGAGCAAACCTGGCAGTAAGCTGCAGCTGGTGGAACACTACTGCCAGATTGCTGTCCTTCAGCATCCCCTCTCTCTGCGCGCACACTACTGACTTCCTCAAGCTGGGTATCATCATCCGAGCCTTCGAATCGTTGGGCATCCTCCTGGAGCATGTACCCAACACTGTGCTCAAACAGTTCGGGGGACTCCTCAGGAGGACATGGTGGGTCTAGGGAAGGGGTGGCTGATGATGCCATTGAGTACGCGTTGGCAGCTGCTCTGCCAGTACCCTGAGCCTGGGTGAGAGAGGATGAGGAGGATGAGGAGGGCTTGGTCATCCATTCTACCAAGCCTTCGGCATGATGCGGCTCCACATGTCCAGCTGCCGAAAACAAAGACAAGCGTGTCCCATGGCCACGTGCTGATGACGATGCACGACCACGTCCACAGCCAGCACTGTTGTCTCTAGAAACAGAGCCTGCCTGCCCTGTGTTCTTGCCTCGGCACGCTCTGCCTCTCCTTGGCGGTCTTCCAGCCATTGTAGTCGGTAGTGTATATAGTATAAAAAATAGAACTCCTATGTGTGCTCACAACACACTGTAGGTCCTATGGATGCTGACACTAACACACTATAGGTACTATGTGTGCTGCTGACAAGAAAATATAGGAGCTCTGTTTGCTGCCACTAACACACTAGAAGTCCTATTGGTGCTTCTGAGAAGAAAATATAGGAGCTCTGTGTGATGCCACTAACACACTAGAAGTCCTATGGGTGCTGCTGAGAAGAAAATATAGGAGCTCTGTGTGATGCCACTAACACACTAGAAGTCCTATGGGTGCTGCTGAGAAGAAAATATAGGAACTCTGTTTGCTGCCACTAACACACTAGAAGTCCTATGGGTGCTGCTGAGAAGAAAATATAGGAGCTCTGTGTGATGCCACTAACACACTAGAAGTCCTATGGGTGCTTCTGAGAAGAAAATAATTAGGAGCTCTGTTTGCTGCCACTAACACACTAGAAGTCCTATGGGTGCTGCTGAGAAGAAAATATAGGAGCTCTGTTTGCTGCCACTAACACACTAGAAGTCCTATGGGTGCTTCTGAGATGAAAATATAGGAACTCTGTGTGATGCCACTAACACACTAGAAGTCCTATGGGTGCTGCTGAGAAGAAAATATAGGAGCTCTGTTTGCTGCCACTAACACACTAGAAGTCCTATGGGTGCTGCTGAGAAGAAAATATAGGAGCTCTGTTTGCTGCCACTAACACACTAGAAGTCCTATGGGTGCTTCTGAGATGAAAATATAGGAACTCTGTGTGATGCCACTAACACATTAGAAGTCCTATGGGTGCTGCTGAGAAGAAAATATAGGAGCTCTGTTTGCTGCCACTAACACACTAGAAGTCCTATGGGTGCTGCTGAGAAGAAAATATAGGAGCTCTGTGTGATGCCACTAACACACTAGAAGTCCTATGGGTGCTGCTGAGAAGAAAATATAGGAACTCTGTGTGATGCCACTAACACACTAGAAGTCCTATGGGTGCTGCTGAGAAGAAAATATAGGAGCTCTGTTTGCTGCCACTAACACACTAGAAGTCCTATGGGTGCTTCTGAGATGAAAATATAGGAACTCTGTGTGATGCCACTAACACACTAGAAGTCCTATGGGTGCTTCTGAGATGAAAATATAGGAACTCTGTGTGATGCCACTAACACACTAGAAGTCCTATGGGTGCTGCTGAGAAGAAAATATAGGAGCTCTGTTTGCTGCCACTAACACACTAGAAGTCCTATGGGTGCTTCTGAGAAGAAAATATAGGAGCTCTGTGTGATGCCACTAACACACTAGAAGTCCTATGGGTGCTGCTGAGAAGAAAATATAGGAGCTCTGTTTGCTGCCACTAACACATTAGAAGTCCTATGGGTGCTGCTGAGAAGAAAATATAGGAGCTCTGTGTGATACCACTAACACACTAGAAGTCCTATGGGTGCTTCTGAGAAGAAAATATAGGAGCTCTGTGTGATGCCACTAACACATTAGAAGTCCTATGGGTGCTGCTGAGAAGAAAATATAGGAGCTCTGTGTGATGCCACTAACACACTAGAAGTCCTATGGGTGCTTCTGAGATGAAAATATAGGAGCTCTGTTTGCTGCCACTAACACACTAGAAGTCCTATGGGTGCTTCTGAGAAGAAAATATAGGAGCTCTGTGTGATGCCACTAACACACTAGAAGTCCTATGGGTGCTTCTGAGATGAAAATATAGGAGCTCTGTTTGCTGCCACTAACACACTAGAAGTCCTATGGGTGCTGCTGAGAAGAAAATATAGGAGCTCTGTGTGATGCCACTAACACACTAGAAGTCCTATGGGTGCTGCTGAGAAGAAAATATAGGAGCTCTGTTTGCTGCCACTAACACACTAGAAGTCCTATGGGTGCTTCTGAGATGAAAATATAGGAACTCTGTGTGATGCCACTAACACACTAGAAGTCCTATGGGTGCTTCTGAGATGAAAATATAGGAACTCTGTGTGATGCCACTAACACACTAGAAGTCCTATGGGTGCTGCTGAGAAGAAAATATAGGAGCTCTGTTTGCTGCCACTAACACACTAGAAGTCCTATGGGTGCTTCTGAGAAGAAAATATAGGAGCTCTGTGTGATGCCACTAACACACTAGAAGTCCTATGGGTGCTGCTGAGAAGAAAATATAGGAGCTCTGTTTGCTGCCACTAACACATTAGAAGTCCTATGGGTGCTGCTGAGAAGAAAATATAGGAGCTCTGTGTGATGCCACTAACACATTAGAAGTCCTATGGGTGCTGCTGAGAAGAAAATATAGGAGCTCTGTGTGATGCCACTAACACACTAGAAGTCCTATGGGTGCTTCTGAGAAGAAAATATAGGAGCTCTGTTTGCTGCCACTAACACATTAGAAGTCCTATGGGTGCTTCTGAGAAGAAAATATAGGAGCTCTGTTTGCTGCCACTAACACATTAGAAGTCCTATGGGTGCTTCTGAGATGAAAATATAGGAACTCTGTGTGATGCCACTAACACACTAGAAGTCCTATGGGTGCTTCTGAGATGAAAATATAGGAGCTCTGTTTGCTGCCACTAACACACTAGAAGTCCTATGGGTGCTTCTGAGAAGAAAATATAGGAGCTCTGTGTGATGCCACTAACACACTAGAAGTCCTATGGGTGCTTCTGAGAAGAAAATATAGGAGCTCTGTTTGCTGCCACTAACACATTAGAAGTCCTATGGGTGCTGCTGAGAAGAAAATATAGGAGCTCTGTGTGATGCCACTAACACATTAGAAGTCCTATGGGTGCTGCTGAGAAGAAAATATAGGAGCTCTGTTTGCTGCCACTAACACACTAGAAGTCCTATGGGTGCTTCTGAGATGAAAATATAGGAGCTCTGTGTGATGCCACTAACACACTAGAAGTCCTATGGGTGCTGCTGAGAAGAAAATATAGGAGCTCTGTGTGATGCCACTAACACACTAGAAGTCCTATGGGTGCTGCTGAGAAGAAAATATAGGAGCTCTGTGTGATGCCACTAACACACTAGAAGTCCTATGGGTGCTGCTGAGAAGAAAATATAGGAGCTCTGTGTGATGCCACTAACACACTAGAAGTCCTATGGGTGCTGCTGAGAAGAAAATATAGGAGCTCTGTGTGATGCCACTAACACACTAGAAGTCCTATGGGTGCTGCTGAGAAGAAAATATAGGAGCTCTGTTTGCTGCCACTAACACACTAGAAGTCCTATGGGTGCTGCTGAGAAGAAAATATAGGAACTCTGTTTGCTGCCACTAACACACTAGAAGTCCTATGGGTGCTGCTGAGAAGAAAATATAGGAACTCTGTTTGCTGCCACTAACACACTAGAAGTCCTATGGGTGCTGCTAAGAAGAAAATATAGGAGCTCTGTTTGCTGCCACTAACACACTAGAAGTCCTATGGGTGCTGCTGAGAAGAAAATATAGGAACTCTGTTTGCTGCCACTAACACACTAGAAGTCCTATGGGTGCTGCTGAGAAGAAAATATAGGAACTCTGTTTGCTGCCACTAACACACTAGAAGTCCTATGGGTGCTGCTAAGAAGAAAATATAGGAGCTCTGTTTGCTGCCACTAACACACTAGAAGTCCTATGGGTGCTGCTGAGAAGAAAATATAGGAGCTCTGTGTGATGCCACTAACACATTAGAAGTCCTATGGGTGCTGCTGAGAAGAAAATATAGGAGCTCTGTGTGATGCCACTAACACACTAGAAGTCCTATGGGTGCTGCTGAGAAGAAAATATAGGAGCTCTGTTTGCTGCCACTAACACATTAGAAGTCCTATGGGTGCTTCTGAGAAGAAAATATAGGAGCTCTGTGTGATGCCACTAACACACTAGAAGTCCTATGGGTGCTTCTGAGATGAAAATATAGGAACTCTGTGTGATGCCACTAACACATTAGAAGTCCTGTGGGTGCTGCTGAGAAGAAAATATAGGAGCTCTGTTTGCTGCCACTAACACACTAGAAGTCCTATGGGTGCTTCTGAGAAGAAAATATAGGAGCTCTGTTTGCTGCCACTAACACATTAGAAGTCCTATGGGTGCTGCTGAGAAGAAAATATAGGAACTCTGTGTGATGCCACTAACACACTAGAAGTCCTATGGGTGCTGCTGAGAAGAAAATATAGGAGCTCTGTGTGATGCCACTAACACACTAGAAGTCCTATGGGTGCTGCTGAGAAGAAAATATAGGAGCTCTGTGTGATGCCACTAACACACTAGAAGTCCTATGGGTGCTGCTGAGAAGAAAATATAGGAGCTCTGTTTGCTGCCACTAACACACTAGAAGTCCTATGGGTGCTGCTGAGAAGAAAATATAGGAACTCTGTTTGCTGCCACTAACACACTAGAAGTCCTATGGGTGCTGCTGAGAAGAAAATATAGGAGCTCTGTTTGCTGCCACTAACACACTAGAAGTCCTATGGGTGCTGCTGAGAAGAAAATATAGGAACTCTGTTTGCTGCCACTAACACACTAGAAGTCCTATGGGTGCTGCTAAGAAGAAAATATAGGAGCTCTGTGTGATGCCACTAACACACTAGAAGTCCTATGGGTGCTGCTGAGAAGAAAATATAGGAGCTCTGTTTGCTGCCACTAACACACTAGAAGTCCTATGGGTGCTTCTGAGATGAAAATATAGGAACTCTGTGTGATGCCACTAACACACTAGAAGTCCTATGGGTGCTGCTGAGAAGAAAATATAGGAGCTCTGTGTGATGCCACTAACACATTAGAAGTCCTATGGGTGCTGCTGAGAAGAAAATATAGGAGCTCTGTGTGATGCCACTAACACATTAGAAGTCCTATGGGTGCTTCTGAGAAGAAAATATAGGAGCTCTGTGTGATGCCACTAACACATTAGAAGTCCTATGGGTGCTGCTGAGAAGAAAATATAGGAGCTCTGTGTGATGCCACTAACACATTAGAAGTCCTATGGGTGCTGCTGAGAAGAAAATATAGGAGCTCTGTGTGATGCCACTAACACATTAGAAGTCCTATGGGTGCTTCTGAGAAGAAAATATAGGAGCTCTGTTTGCTGCCACTAACACATTAGAAGTCCTATGGGTGCTGCTGAGAAGAAAATATAGGAACTCTGTGTGATGCCACTAACACACTAGAAGTCCTATGGGTGCTTCTGAGATGAAAATATAGGAACTCTGTGTGATGCCACTAACACACTAGAAGTCCTATGGGTGCTGCTGAGAAGAAAATATAGGAACTCTGTGTGATGCCACTAACACACTAGAAGTCCTATGGGTGCTGCTGAGAAGAAAATATAGGAGCTCTGTTTGCTGCCACTAACACACTAGAAGTCCTATGGGTGCTTCTGAGATGAAAATATAGGAACTCTGTGTGATGCCACTAACACACTAGAAGTCCTGTGGGTGCTGCTGAGAAGAAAATATAGGAGCTCTGTTTGCTGCCACTAACACACTAGAAGTCCTATGGGTGCTTCTGAGAAGAAAATATAGGAGCTCTGTTTGCTGCCACTAACACATTAGAAGTCCTATGGGTGCTGCTGAGAAGAAAATATAGGAACTCTGTGTGATGCCACTAACACACTAGAAGTCCTATGGGTGCTGCTGAGAAGAAAATATAGGAGCTCTGTGTGATGCCACTAACACACTAGAAGTCCTATGGGTGCTGCTGAGAAGAAAATATAGGAGCTCTGTGTGATGCCACTAACACACTAGAAGTCCTATGGGTGCTGCTGAGAAGAAAATATAGGAGCTCTGTTTGCTGCCACTAACACACTAGAAGTCCTATGGGTGCTGCTGAGAAGAAAATATAGGAACTCTGTTTGCTGCCACTAACACACTAGAAGTCCTATGGGTGCTGCTGAGAAGAAAATATAGGAGCTCTGTTTGCTGCCACTAACACACTAGAAGTCCTATGGGTGCTGCTGAGAAGAAAATATAGGAACTCTGTTTGCTGCCACTAACACACTAGAAGTCCTATGGGTGCTGCTAAGAAGAAAATATAGGAGCTCTGTGTGATGCCACTAACACACTAGAAGTCCTATGGGTGCTGCTGAGAAGAAAATATAGGAGCTCTGTTTGCTGCCACTAACACACTAGAAGTCCTATGGGTGCTTCTGAGATGAAAATATAGGAACTCTGTGTGATGCCACTAACACACTAGAAGTCCTATGGGTGCTGCTGAGAAGAAAATATAGGAACTCTGTGTGATGCCACTAACACACTAGAAGTCCTATGGGTGCTGCTGAGAAGAAAATATAGGAGCTCTGTTTGCTGCCACTAACACACTAGAAGTCCTATGGGTGCTTCTGAGATGAAAATATAGGAACTCTGTGTGATGCCACTAACACACTAGAAGTCCTGTGGGTGCTGCTGAGAAGAAAATATAGGAGCTCTGTTTGCTGCCACTAACACACTAGAAGTCCTATGGGTGCTTCTGAGAAGAAAATATAGGAGCTCTGTTTGCTGCCACTAACACATTAGAAGTCCTATGGGTGCTGCTGAGAAGAAAATATAGGAACTCTGTGTGATGCCACTAACACACTAGAAGTCCTATGGGTGCTGCTGAGAAGAAAATATAGGAGCTCTGTGTGATGCCACTAACACACTAGAAGTCCTATGGGTGCTGCTGAGAAGAAAATATAGGAGCTCTGTGTGATGCCACTAACACACTAGAAGTCCTATGGGTGCTGCTGAGAAGAAAATATAGGAGCTCTGTTTGCTGCCACTAACACACTAGAAGTCCTATGGGTGCTGCTGAGAAGAAAATATAGGAACTCTGTTTGCTGCCACTAACACACTAGAAGTCCTATGGGTGCTGCTGAGAAGAAAATATAGGAGCTCTGTTTGCTGCCACTAACACACTAGAAGTCCTATGGGTGCTGCTGAGAAGAAAATATAGGAACTCTGTTTGCTGCCACTAACACACTAGAAGTCCTATGGGTGCTGCTAAGAAGAAAATATAGGAGCTCTGTGTGATGCCACTAACACACTAGAAGTCCTATGGGTGCTGCTGAGAAGAAAATATAGGAGCTCTGTTTGCTGCCACTAACACACTAGAAGTCCTATGGGTGCTTCTGAGATGAAAATATAGGAACTCTGTGTGATGCCACTAACACACTAGAAGTCCTATGGGTGCTGCTGAGAAGAAAATATAGGAGCTCTGTGTGATGCCACTAACACATTAGAAGTCCTATGGGTGCTGCTGAGAAGAAAATATAGGAGCTCTGTGTGATGCCACTAACACATTAGAAGTCCTATGGGTGCTTCTGAGAAGAAAATATAGGAGCTCTGTGTGATGCCACTAACACATTAGAAGTCCTATGGGTGCTGCTGAGAAGAAAATATAGGAGCTCTGTGTGATGCCACTAACACATTAGAAGTCCTATGGGTGCTGCTGAGAAGAAAATATAGGAGCTCTGTGTGATGCCACTAACACATTAGAAGTCCTATGGGTGCTGCTGAGAAGAAAATATAGGAGCTCTGTTTGCTGCCACTAACACACTAGAAGTCCTATGGGTGCTTCTGAGAAGAAAATATAGGAGCTCTGTTTGCTGCCACTAACACATTAGAAGTCCTATGGGTGCTGCTGAGAAGAAAATATAGGAGCTCTGTGTGATGCCACTAACACACTAGAAGTCCTATGGGTGCTTCTGAGAAGAAAATATAGGAACTCTGTGTGATGCCACTAACACACTAGAAGTCCTATGGGTGCTGCTGAGAAGAAAATATAGGAGCTCTGTGTGATGCCACTAACACACTAGAAGTCCTATGGGTGCTGCTGAGAAGAAAATATAGGAGCTCTGTGTGATGCCACTAACACACTAGAAGTCCTATGGGTGCTGCTGAGAAGAAAATATAGGAGCTCTGTGTGATGCCACTAACACACTAGAAGTCCTATGGGTGCTTCTGAGATGAAAATATAGGAGCTCTGTGTGATGCCACTAACACACTAGAAGTCCTATGGGTGCTGCTGAGAAGAAAATATAGGAGCTCTGTGTGATGCCACTAACACACTAGAAGTCCTATGGGTGCTGCTGAGAAGAAAATATAGGAGCTCTGTGTGATGCCACTAACACACTAGAAGTCCTATGGGTGCTGCTGAGAAGAAAATATAGGAGCTCTGTGTGATGCCACTAACACACTAGAAGTCCTATGGGTGGTGCTGAGAAGAAAATATAGGAGCTCTGTGTGATGCCACTAACACACTAGAAGTCCTATGGGTGCTGCTGAGAAGAAAATATAGGAGCTCTGTGTGATGCCACTAACACACTAGAAGTCCTATGGGTGCTGCTGAGAAGAAAATATAGGAGCTATGTGTGATGCCACTAACACACTAGAAGTCCTATGGGTGCTTCTGAGATGAAAATATAGGAGCTCTGTGTGATGCCACTAACACACTAGAAGTCCTATGGGTGCTGCTGAGAAGAAAATATAGGAGCTCTGTGTGATGCCACTAACACACTAGAAGTCCTATGGGTGCTGCTGAGAAGAAAATATAGGAGCTATGTGTGATGCCACTAACACACTAGAAGTCCTATGGGTGCTGCTGAGAAGAAAATATAGGAGCTCTGTTTGCTGCCACTAACACACTAGAAGTCCTATGGGTGCTGTTGGGGTGCAATGCTGTGCTAACAGCACTGCGGTTGGTACTACTGCAATACTGTACTAACAGTAAGCACGCACCAGACTAATCCCCAGCAGCAGCTAATAACACACTAACTGTGCAATCAGCAGCAATGAACGATCAATGACTTAGCTAGCAATGGTTTAGCAAAGAAATAGCCAATGGTTTAGCAAAGAAGAGCAAATCTTTCAGTATCAAGCAAAGACAGAATCAGCAGACTGATCTCTCCTAAAGCCGGAACTCATGTGACCGGGGCCGATGGCGTGGCGGCCTTTTAAATGGTGGGGCATGTACTAAAGCCCCTGAGCTGTAATTGGCTACAGGCGTCCTGCCTGTAGCCAATTATTGCTCTCCGAGTTTCGGGCGCTGTGATTGGCCAAGCATGCGGGGTCACAGTGCATGCTTGGCCAATCATCAGCCAGCAATGCACTGCGCCGGCCGCGCCGGCCGCAATGCATTGCGGGGCCGCTCGCATCACACGAATGTGATGCGAACGGCCCAAATAGTTCTGGGCTCGACGAGCGAGCGAACGCCCGGTGCTCGATTCGAACATGGGTTCGAATCGAGCACCGGGCCCATCCCTAGTTGTCCGGAATCAACGAAAAACAATGTACTCTACCGAAAGTACCAATTATAAATCAACTAAAAACAAGGCTTACATTAATACCAATCATTCCGATTCAATGAAAAATGTCGCTTGCGAAAATACGAATTAGTCCGAACACGAAAAATCCCGTTTGGCAAAATTACGAATGATTACGAATCAACAGGACCGAAAAGAAACTAAACAAATTTTTCCGTTGTGCACAAGTCTAAGATCTACCCTCAAGTCATCAAGTCACCTGACGAATTTCTACCCCAAAGGCACCAAGACTCCAGAGGAGGTTTGATGCCCTGGTGATAGATTTTTCTCTGTATTGCCTTTCATTAGGCTCTTACCTTATCTTTTGTGATGCTTCATGGTAACTCAGCACTTGTTTTTGCCTTTGTGAGACTGTCTACAACATACCGTATATACTCGAGTATAAGCCGACCCGAATATAAGCCGAGGCACCTAATTTACCACAAAAAACTGGGAAAATGTATTGACTTGAGTATAAGCCTAGGGTGTCCATCTGCATGCCTCACTTCGCCTCACTGTGTCCATGCCTCACTGTGCCCATGCCTCACTGTGCCCATGCCTCACTGTGTCCATGCCTCACTGTGTCCATGTGCATGCCTCACTGTGCCTATGCCTCATTCTGCCCATGACTAGACTTACGTTTAACATGGGAGTATATGGAAGGGGTGCCTGGGTTTGAAAAATCGGTGCTCCCCAGGCCGTAGGCCCCCCAGACAGAAAACTTTGCACACTTATAGAAGAGAACTGGGGCTACATGTTTGCCAAGTTTTGGGTCCAGGGAACCTACGGCTGGCTGGTACCGGGTCCCCAAAGTTACCAGAGAAATTACCGTTTAACATAGAAGTCTATGGAAGGGGTGCCCGGCTTTGAAAAATCTGTGCTCCCCGGCCGTTGGTCCCCCGGACAACAATCTTTGCACAACTTATAGAGGAAGAGTGGGGCTACGTGTGTGCCAAGTTTGGGGTCCAGGGGACCTACGACCAGCCAGTACGTCGTCCCCAAATCTGGGAGATCAGGCGCAAAAAGGTGACTCGAGTATAAGCCGAGGGGGGCATTTTCAGCACAAAAAAATGTGCTGAAAAACTCGGCTTATACTCGAGTATATACGGTAATCACTTGTATAAATCAGTTTTTATCTCCACAAACAGCATTCATATAACAAAATACATCAAGTCATCAAGTCACCTGACAAATTTCTACCCCAAAGGCACCGAGCCTCCTGAGAATAATCCACCCCCAGGGCACCAATCATCTTATTTCACTTTTATACCTTACAGGAGGCTTTCTCAACCTTTTAACCCTAGAGGAACCCCAAAAATAATTTTCATGTCTCGAGGAACCCTTACTAAACCCAAATCATCAGGGCTCAATATAGGAACAATGCTCCTTATATTGGTGGTCAATAGGAAGAATGTCCCCCTTAAAGTGGTGTTTAGAATGCCACCCTTAAAGGCAGCTAAAGAGATATTTGGTGTCATGCTGCTGGCTTTGCTAAGTGGTGCTGAACCTTGAACTCTGTAGGCATCATCAAATAGTCTTAATTTAGGTCAAATAGGTGGTTCATCAGCCACAGCTCAAGGAACCCTTAGCAACCTCTGGAGAAACCCCAGGGTTCCATGGAAGCCTGGTTGAGAATGGCTGCCTTACAGTATCTATTGCAATGTGTTTCCAATTTAAATTCAAATTCATTATTAAGTTTAAATCCATTTTTGAATTCAAATTCAGACAATTTGTTATTTCATTAAGTTATTTTGTTTCGTTAGAATTTATTTTAAATTTGTTGAAATTTGTTACTATTGCGATTCAGAAATTTGGATACATCTGAATAACAAAAATGTTATCCGAATTTCGATTCGCAGCCGAATGAATGGCACATGTTTAGTGCCAGCTGTGTGTGGGGCCCAGTGTAGAAAGGGTAAGGGATAAGGACACCCCTGACCAGCATGATGTACCCCTGTGTACTGACAGAGAGAGAGAGAGAGCGCCCTCTGCAAAGCTGAACCACTGGGGTATCCAGAGAGGGACACATAAGGGACAGAAAGGGAAACCATGCCACCCCTGACCCTCGCCCAGCAGGTCCTTATAGATGGCCTCGGGGGGGGGGTCTATGTGAGGATTTGCGAAGGGAAGGGACACCCGTTTTGTTGAACATCTGTGATAAGAGTCTTTATCATCCGGGAAGATGGCTGCAAAGGCACATGGTGGTGTTACCAAGTGTTCTGCACCGAAGACCATTCCTAGGAAGCCGCTTATAGAGAAACAAAGCTCAGAGCTTCAGACTTCAGTGAGTCCTGTGATTATTGCCAGGCTGCAAAACTGCATTCACAAGAGATGAACCGTGATTGAATTGTGCAGTAAAGCATGTGCAATGCAACTGGATAGGACATTTCTCTATTATGTGAGTGGGCGGCAGTGTTAATTTCGAAGACTAAAACATTTTAGTCGACTAAATGAATACTATTTTAGTCGACTAAAATACGACTAAAACGAAAACAATTGAGATGACTAAAATACGACTAATGGTTTAAAATGAATATAGAAGAATGGACTTTGTAGGCACGCGTGTAAAATATAACAATTTTTATTTCACATAGTGTGACATGTTAATAAACAATTGCATCTAAAAATAGAATACAAAAATAGAAAAAACACAATGAAAAGAAAGGTCACGTGGGTAATCCCAAGGAGAATAACTCGGTAATAGTATTGGAGACTTGCTGCGATGGTGTCTATAAAATAGATGCCCACGCTGAATGGAGAGTGTCTCCTGGGTATAGATCCACGGGATCCTTGAAGAAGTTAAAATTAAGCTCTACATGTTTTGCGATGTATATAATCGCTTCCTCAGGAGCTTCTAGATTATAAAAAGAACATACCGTACCTCAATTAGATAATCAAATACAACAATGTATATTTTAACATGATCAAAAAACAAAGCATATTTTGATCATGTTAAAATATACATTGTTGTATTTGATTATCTAATTGAGGTATGTTCTTTTTATAATCTAGTAGAGGAGGTGTTAAATACCCTCCTAGCTAGCGCGAGGGTTCTCTTGTTTATATATAATACTTCACTTTTATTGTTTCACTTTAAGCATAATTAAAATCACTGCTCCCGAAAAAACGGCAGTTTTTTAAAACTTTTTTTGCATTGATACATGTCCCCTGGGGCAGGACCCGAGTCCCCAAACACTTTTTATGACAATAACGTGCATATTAACCTTTAAAATGAGCACTTTTGATTTTTCATGTTCGTGTCCCATAGACTTTACCGGTGTTCGCGTGTTCGAACAAATCTTTTGCCTGTTCGCATGTTCTGCTGCGAACCGAACCGGGGGGGTGTTCGGCTCATTCCTAATGGGAAGGGGGAACCAGGCAGCAGGGTACAGAATGCAGGTCAGGAGCAAGATCAGGATCTCGGCTTAGGATAATTGGTAAGCAGTATCTGACAGCAAAGCAAAACACTGATGCGAGAGGCACTAGTAGAGGAGGTGCTAAATACCCTCCCAGCAGCCAGCACCAAGTAGGGACTGATTACAAGGATCTGCTGGGAGACACCCGCTGGTGAACACTGGAATGACAACCCTTCGCCCAGGGAACCACAGTGCCACCAGAAGGTGATCCAGGTCCTGACAGCCTTCCTGTAGTGATGTCATGAGTGTAGTCAGTGCCCATATAAAGGTCAGGAGGGGGGGAGTCTTAGACAGACGGGGCTCCCATGCATGGGTGTCAGACACCCCACACCTATGCAGATGTAGTCAGCACTGCAAAGGTTCTGCAAAGGGCAGAAGTCCTCAGGTGAGATAGTCCAATACCCAAAACAGCCAGCTGTAGTCATCCATCTCACAAAACATGATCTAGGTGGACTGTGGGCAGGATGCAAAAAGCCTTTTAGGCCAGGTCAGTGTTCCTTGGTGTGCGTACCATTGCCCCTGGGACTTCTAGTGACATCTGGGAGAAGAGTACAGAAACTAGAGGTGCAGCTACAACAGTCCTGTCTCTGGAAGAGAGTCATGATCTGGACGCGTAAAGCCTTACGGGACAGTCAAAGCCCTCTGAATGAGGGCTAATGACCCTGAGAGAAAGAGAGGAGAGAGAGATAGCGAGGGAAGATGGCTTATCAGTGATGTGCAATGTGCTGCTTTCACAATTGGCTGCTACAGTTCGTCCACTAAATCAGTAAAGTGCAGATAACCTATTACTTGTATGAACATTCCTTTCTTATGAATATAAAGGCTATTGGCCAGGGAAGTTATGGGAAGACCTATAGCACAATATCGCGGAGGCTAAGTGGGAAGGCTAAGTGGGTTGTTGTCCTATCCAAGAAGAAGCGGGTCAAGAGCTTGGGTGACTTGGTGCAGTCAGTCAGTCAGAAGCCCCCTTACAGGATGACAGAGGATAATCTGGGGCACAATGAAGTTACAGGGTAAACTGGAGTGCACTGGATGACCGTGTATGCTCTGGCGTACACCTGGAGTCATGGGGTGCACAGGGCATACTGCCATCACTAGATGAAATAGGATGCATTGGGGTGTACTGGAATCACTAGATGACGCAGAAATCTCTGGGGTACCCTAGAAATATGGGGCATATAGGGGTGCAATGAAGTCACTTGTTGGGTCCAGTAGGAGTCACTTGCAATAGAAGTAAGATATATCTGTGCTCCAATCCCAATATCTTCTACATGTATATAATCCATCAGGTGTTAAAGGGGTGTGACCACATGTTAACACTAACAATTCTGGATAAACCCTGTGCACACGGCTATACACCCTTTCTAGCGAAGTTTGCAAAAGAACAGGGAATTTTAGTTTGCATACATTGCAATCAGGGGCAGCCCTACCTATTGGGGCGCCCGGGTGCCGCCCTACCTATCCTCGCCACCAGTTCATAGGAGGAATCCCTTCAGTTCTCCCACATAGAGGAGTTTGGCTCCCATGGTTGAGACGCAGGTTCTTTCATTCTATTACTAGGGTAGGACCCATGACATTCGGGGTACTTTGTCGCAGTTTGTGGGCTTAGCACTATATGACCATATAGTGTGACCAAACCCCTGTATATATTTTTATGTATATGTTCAGGTGTTTTTAACTAGCCTTGCAGGATACATGTCATTCTTGAATGTGTGCGCTATAATCTGTTTTGTACTACCCATCCTCGCCATCCCCTATATAAAGTGGATAGATTCATGCATAGCATGAATCTATCCACGGCCGCCACGGCCACCCCCTATTCATGCGTCCGGCCTCTTTCGGTTCACCGGGCATATAAATTAGAGCGGCCAAGTTTTTTTTTAAAGATAGGCTCTAATAGGCTTCAAAATAGGATGGACTCGGGACTCGGAGCATTGCGTCTGGAGCCCACCCAGGTGTGTTGCAACAGCGAATGAAAATTCACTGTTGCAACACTGATCCTCCTCCCGGCCAATCGGGAAGCAAGTATGAAATCTGTTTCCCGATTGGCCAAAACGTCAGGCGATCCTATTGCATGCCTAGCGCCAGGAGGAGGAGAGAGGAGACACAGAGGAAGTTGCTCCAGGAGAGGACACCGGAGCAGCTTTCCCCGAGCTCGCCGCGCTCTTACCTCCCGCATCCAGGGTAAGGACAGCGGTGGTGGGGGGCTGTGTTAGTGCCGCAGGGGGTAGTGCCGCTCCACCCGCGGCCCAGGGGGGTTGTTTTCCTGCCCCCCCCCAAAAAAAAACACCAGCCACCACTGATAGCAATACATGTTTAAGCCGGTCAACTGCATCAAAGTATTCCTTCTCTGGCCAGTCCCTACTCTGCTCTGCAAAATGCAAACGCTAAACTGGATATAATGCCAATATGGGGCAGATAGATACAAATTGGAGGAGAGCTACAAGGTTCAGCACTGGCCACTGACCTGCTTAAATCCCAATGATGGATTATATACATGTAGAAGCTATTGGGATTTAAGCAAAGGTATGTCTTACTTCTATTGCATTGCAGGTCAGTGGCCAGTGCTGAACCTTGTAGCTCTCCGCCAATTTGTATCTATCTGCCCCGTATTGGCATTATATCCAGTGGGGTGTTTGCATTTTGCAGAGCAGAGTAGGGACTGGCCAGAGAGGGATTACTTTGATGCAGTCGGTCGACTTAAACATGTATTGCAAAGAATGTAAAGGAATGTTTGCTAGAAAGGGTATATAGCCGTGTGCAGAATTTTTAGGAGTTACCACTTGCAGACACTGACAGCTGAGGAGGCACAGAGGAACACACCGAGGGCTGTAGGTAGGCAAGGAGGAGGCCCACAAACTCTGGAGAACACTTGGGCTCAGGAAGCATGGATGAGACTGACACTACAGGCATGGAAAACACTGGGGGCACAATGATACAGGTAAGACCCTGACAGCACGGGTCTCACCAAGGCATAGAGACATGTTGTCCAAATGCCGAGGCATGCCTCCCTTCCTAATTTTAAGAGGGGCTAATTGGGAAAGCAGTCTCCTGATTGGCTGTGGTGGAGGCACTCTGAGTGAAACCGAGAAGTGCCAATGGCCACTGCACTGGCTAGCTTTAAAGATTCCAGTAGGGATATGTGGTTATGGGTTCTAGTGGTCCAGGCTGTAATCAGGGACAAGGTGTGACTCAGGGGCGTATGGGGAGTATCATTCTGCTTCAAATTCAGACCAAGTGGAGGGCTATGGGAGTTGTTGTCCTCACCAGGCAGGGTTGGGAGGTCACCAGGCAGGGTTGGGAGGTCAGACTGGTGGGAAGTGCAGGTGAAGATTTTGGTGCTAATGGCCGGTGAGACTAGGAAGTTGTGTGGCCAGCCAATGGGAGCCATAAGGGAAACAATTAGGTCCTTCAGACAGAAGAAAACCCCAACAGGACCTTCAACTACCATAAATGACACCTGGAAACATATTGGGGCCTCCTACACAACCAATGATATCACTGAGAATATTTCCAGATGATGGTGTTGTACTTGCAGCCTCTTCCTCAGTGTGTTGTGCTGCGGTGAGATGTTATTTTATGGTATTTTATTGTGGTTGTCAGGCTAATATTATGGACAAAGATTTCAATTTACTACAACACTGCGGTATTTGTCGGAGCTATATAAAGGTATAATATTGATAGGGTTTGACTGTGGGGGAGGGGAAATTAGAGTGTAAGCTCTTCTGGTACAGTGGTGTAGTGGGTAGCACTTTCACCTAGCAGCTAAAAGGGTGGCTGGTTTGAATCCTGACCACGACACCATCTGCCTGGAGTTTGCATGTTCTCCCTGTGCCTGTGTGGGTTTCCTCCGGGTACTCCGGTTTCCTCCCACACTCCAAAGACATGCTGGAAGGATAATTGGATCTTCTCCAAATTGGCCCCAGTATATATGTATATATGTGTGTATGACTGTGTGTCCCAAGCGTGTCGAGATCCTACGGGGTAAAATGACCGCACCAGCCAGGCAGACACTGGCTGCAAAAAACGCCTAGAGGGGATTCAGTTCGCATGTGAGCGCTATACAAGTCATTCATTCATTCATTCATACAGAGACTGATGTGACTGTGGGGGAGGGGACATTAGAGTGTAAGCTCCTCTGTATAGAGACTGATGTGATGTGGGGGAGGGGACATAGAGTGTAAGCTCCTCTGTACAGAGACTGATGTGATGTGGGGGAGGGGACATTAGAGTGTAAGCTCCTCTGTATAGAGACTGATGTGATGTGGGGGGAGGGGACATTGGAGTGTAAGCTCCTCTGGTACAGAGACTGATGTGAATGGCTGTGTTCTCTGTACAGCACTACAGAACATGTTAGAACCACAGATATGTCAGTGTTGCTGCATAATAAAGAGTAAAATAAACATTTGAATCGTTTCTTTCTTAGGAAAGGAATGATAACGCGTTGGGACGTGTCCCCGGGGATCTTGTACTCTGCAGACATAACAATATAAGTCACCCTGTATAGAGGGTATTATAGGAGGTATATGTGACTGATGGGCGTAACTACGGTTCAGGTATTTGATTATCAGTTTGGAATGTAAAATCCTGAAAAGCCTAAACAGTGGGGGAGGGGAGAGCTATTGTGTGTCCCCAACACAATCATTCTAATTGGGAGAGTACGGTCCTCCTAATCCCCCTGTAATGAATTGTAACTGTACTGTCTGCCCTTTGTATTGTTAGTTGCTCTGCAAACTGTTGAGTGTTGACGCCATACAAGAAAGAAAGAAAGAAAGAAAGAAAGAAAGAAAGAAAGAAAGATACAGTAGATATAGAAAGAAAGATATTATAATGATGAAAGAAAAGAAAAAGATAGATAGAATACTATAATGGAAAAAGAAAAGGAAAGAAAGAAATAGATAGATAAGATGAAAGAAAGAAAAGAAAAAAAAAGATACAAAGAAAGAAAAGAAGGAAAAAGAAAGATACAAAGAAAGAATGAAAAAAAAGATACAGTAGATATAGAAAGAAACATATTATAATGATGAAAGACAGAAAATAAAAATATAGATAGATAGAAAGATACTCTAATGCTGCGTACACACGATCGGAAATTCCGACAACAAAACCGTGTTTTTTTTTTCAGTCGGATGTCGGCTCAAACTTGTCTTGCACACACACGGTGGCACAAATGTTGCTCGGAAATTGCAAAGGTCAAGAACAAGGAAGCGTACAACACTACGACGAGCCGAGATCAATGAAGTACAATGATTCCGAGCATGCGCAGCACTTTTGTGCGTCGGAAATGGCCACACACGGTCGGAATTTCCAATAAGAACTTTTGTTGTCGGGAAAAATTGAGAACCAGCTCTCAATCATTTGTTGTCGGAAATTCCGACAGCAAATGTCCGATGGAGAATACATACGGGCGGAATATCCGACCAAAAGCTCACATCGAACATTTGTTGTCGGAAGTTCCGATCGTGTGTACATTATGGAAAAAGGAAAGAAAGAAAAAGATAGATAGACAGATAAGGAGAGAAAGAAAGAAAGAAAGAAAGAAAGAAAGAAAGAAAGAAAGAAAGAAAGAAACAGTAGATAAAGAAAGAAAGAAAGAAAGAAACAGTAGATATAGAAAGAAAGAAAGAAAGAAAGAAAGAAACAGTAGATATAGAAAGAAAGATATTATAATGATGGAAGAAAGAAAAGAAAAAGATAGATAGATAGATAGATAGATAGATAGATAGATAGATAGATAGATAGATAGATAGAAAGAAAGAATACTATAATGGAAAAATAAAAGGAAAGGAAAGAAAGAAAAAGATAGATAGATAAGATTGAAAAAATAAAGAAAGATAGAAAATAAAGAAAAAGATAGAAAGAAAGAAAGAAAAGAATGAAAAAGAAAGATAGATACAGTAGATATAGAAAGAAAGATATTATAATGATGAAAGAAAGAAAAGAAAAATATTAATAGATAGAAAGATAATGGAAAAAGGAAGGAAAGAGAAAGAAAAGAAAGAAAAAGATAGAAAGAAAGAAAGAAAGAGAGAGAAAGAAAGAATTAAAGAAAGAAAGAGAAAGAAAGAAAGAAAAAAAAGAAAGAAAGATACAGTAGATATAGAAAGAAAGATATCATAATGATGAAATAAAGAAAATAAAAGTATTAATAGATAGATAGATAGATAGATAGATAGATAGATAGATAGATAGATAGATAGATAGATAGATAGATAGAAAGATACTCTAATGGAAAAAGGAAAGAAAGAAGAAAGAGAAAGAAAAGAAAGAAAAAGATAGAAAGAAAGAAAGAAAGAAAGAAAGAAAGAAAGAAAGAGAAAAAAGAGAGAAAGAAAGAAAGAGAAAGAAAGAAAGAAAGAAAGAGAAAGAAAAGAAAGAAAAAGAAAGAGAAAGAAAGAAAGAAAGACAGAAAGAAAAAGAAAGAAAGATACAGTAGATATAGAAAGAAAGATATTATAATGATGAAATAAAGAAAATAAAAGTATTAATAGATAGATAGATAGATAGATAGATAGATAGATAGATAGATAGATAGAAAGATACTCTAATGGAAAAAGGAAAGAAAGAAGAAAGAGAAAGAAAAGAAAGAAAAAGATAGAAAGAAAGAAAGAAAGAAAGAAAGAAAGAAAGAGAAAAAAGAGAGAAAGAAAGAAAGAAAGAGAAAGAAAGAAAGAAAGAAAGAGAAAGAAAAAGAAAGAGAAAGAAAAAGAAAGAGAAAGAAAGATACAGTAGATATAGAAAGAAAGATATTATAATGATGAAATAAAGAAAATAAAAGTATTAATAGATAGATAGATAGAAAGATACTCTAATGGAAAAAGGAAAGAAAGAAGAAAGAGAAAGAAAAAAAAGAAAGAAAGGAAGAAAGAGAAAAAAAGAGAGAGAAAGAAAGAAAGAAAGAAAAAGAAAGAAAGAGAAAGGAAAAGATAGAAAGAAAGAGAAAGAAAGAGAGAAAGAAAGAAAGAAAGAAAGAAAGAAAGAAAGAAAGAAAGAAAGAAAGAAAGAAAGAAAGAAAGAAAGATATTATAATGATGAAAGAAAGAAAGAAAATAGATAGAACTAGAAAGAAAGATACAATAAAGGAAAGGAAAGAACTTATAATGGAGAATCATTGTGAAGACTATTTCTTTGCTGACTTCTCTAGAGATTTGAAGAACATTGTTTGTTATTATTATATAAACATGAGAGATATAGATACATAATGATAGATTGTCCTCACTATAGATCTGCAGAACATTGCTCGGTGATAACTAGGAATGGATATAAATGGACATTTCTAGTTGTGTCTCTAGAAGGTCTTATGATGGACGGAATGTTCCGGGGTACTTACCTCTCCTCCATCCTGAGACTCCGTCTGATCACCATTAGATGGGGTCACCAGCAGAACGCAGACCACGAGACCCCCCAATATCAGAAGAGTCCTCATAACTGATCCTCACTACTGGAACAAGACAGGAAGACGTTGTACAATGTGTAGCCCCCACCTTCCCCTCTTCCTGGGACTGGCTATCTGCTTCACAGGGCTGATAGAAGTTCATATACATCCCTGTCCCCTCCCCCCGGCCCCTTCCTAAATCCTCCCCTATTCTTATTATTGGGATTTGTTTTCGCATTGCGAGGAGTTGAATTGTTATCGCAATGGTGGAGCGATGGGAATGGTGGAGGCGGAAAATGATGGATGTTTCGGAGTTTGTTTATATTATGAGATACAAAGTGGTTGGATAAATCTGTATTTCTTCCTATGAAATGTTTGTACGGTGGGATCTGTATGGGATGAAGACGGGGTTCCCCAAACTGCTGTGGAAGTTCTGGAGACCTCACTTACAGAAAGATATTAATAAGATAGAACGAGTCCGGAGACGGGCAGCAAACATAGTGAAAGGTTTGAGAGAGAAAATCAGGAGAGACTTCAGGAACGTAACTTGTACAGTCTGGAGGAAAGAAGGGAAAGGATGGACATGACTGAAACCTGCAAAATGAAGGGCATAAATAAGGTTCAGGAGGGCAGTATTCTTTTGTATGAAGATGAAGAACATGGGGATATGACCTCAAACTAGCAGGAGGAAAGTTCAACTCTGATGCCGCGTACACACGACCGTTTTTAATGACGAGAAAAATGCAATTTTTTAAAATGGTCATTAAAAATGATGGTGTGTGGGCTCCAGAGCATTTTTCACGACGTGAAAAAACGGCCATGAAAAAATTGGAACATGCTCTAATTTTTCTCGTCGTTTTTCACCTCGTCGTTTTTCTCGTCATGAAAAACGGGCGTGTGTGGGCTTTAACAACGTGAAAAAAAATGCGCATGCTCAGAATCAAGTATGAGACGGGAGCGCTCGTTCTGGTAAAACTAGCGTTCGTAATGGAGAAAGCACATTCGTCACGCTGTAACGGACTAAAGAGCACAAATCGTCTCTCAAAAAACTTTACTAACATGAAGGGTGGCGCCATCCGAATGGAACTTCCCCTTTATAGTGCCGTCGTACGTGTTGTACGTCACCGCGCTTTGCTCGAGCATTTTTTTCCACGATAGTGTGTAGGCAAGGCAGGCTGGAGAAGAATCACGTCGAGAAAAACGCTGTTTTTTTCAATGACATTAAAAACGGTTGTGTGTACGCGGCATAACCTTATTAAGTACAGTAAAACCTTTAAATAAATGTTGACTTGATATACAAGCAATGTCTTGATATACAAGTAGCGTCATGTCACAAGTGAGTATAAAAGAGAAGAGAGGCGCCCTCTAAGTGTACCAATGTGGTTACATGTAACGAAGGTACAACATTTAGCAACATATTGCTACACTTAGAGGCGCCTCTCTTCTCTTTTATACTCTGTGGCTCCTGCTGGATTTTGCTTCTAATCCCCTTGTGAAGGTTTCCAAGTCGCTGTAGTGTGAACCGGTGTTCTGACGAGCTGGTTCCTCCTATCGATGTGGTTCCGCCCTTGACTGCGTAGGCGCAATCCGAGGCGGCGGAAATCTCTGAGGTTTAACAGCTGTTCGCAGCTGCAGATGCACTCGCTCCTGTTGCTTAGTTACACACATCGCTTTCTTCTTCATGCCGCTGTATACAGCAAGGGGCGGATAAGATGTGATAATATTGAGCAGTGCGATTTGTTTGTTTATACACGCCACTTGCTCTATACAGAATACCGCAAGGGGCTGTATAGAGCGTCGTGTATAAACAAACAAATCGCACTGCTCAATATCACATCTGATCCGCCCCTTGCTGTATAGAGCGGCATGAAGAAGAAAGCGGCGTGTGTAATGAAGCATCGGGGGTGAGCGCATCCACAGCTGCCGAGCCTATGGTTCCTCCTATCGATCTGGTTCCCTCTTGACTGCACAGGCACAAGGCGAGCCAACGGAAATCTCCGAGCTTTAACAGCTGTTCGGCAGCGCCTGCGCAGTCAAGGGGGGAACCATCTCGATAGGGGAACCAGCTCGACAAGACACTGGCACTTACTGTATTTTACCAAATGAGTAGTTGGTGCTTGTGTAGCACACCCCCGTAGGAGCTGCTGGTTATATTTTTGGGTCATGCCGTTACCTGTCTGTTCCACCGTATCCGTCATAGGGGTTCCATTGAAGAGTCTTCATAGATGTCATCACCAACACACAGTCTCTTTTCCAATGGTTTTATTAAATGTCAATTAGAGGGATGGATTGTTAGGGGGGATTCAGGTACCTTGTGTAGCGCTTATTTGAATTATGTGAGGACTCTGGTGGTGTGAGGTTCCTTGGGGCCTCTGGGTGGTGCTGTTGCCTGGGGCCGGAGTTGAACTCACACAGCGAACCGTGCCTTTTTGTCCTCCCCTGGAGCTGGTACAGCGGGGCGGGGAACCCGCTGTGGCGTGAAGGGAGAGGTCATAAAAGGGGTGGAGGCCCTGATTTTAGGGAGAGTTGGAGGACGTGGCCGCGCTTAGGCACCTTCAGCTTGGGTGCTGGCGTTCCGGTGTTCCAGGCCTAGGCGCCCTTGGCCTAGCCGGAGCGGAGATGGAGTCCATCTCAGGCACCTTTAGCCTGGGGTGAGGTACTATGGTGGATGCCTGGGGCTCAGTACCTTCGACTGAGTTCCGCAAGGGTGGAAGAATCCGAGGGGGCCCTAATGCCTTGGGTGCCCGTGTCTGAGTTCGTGAGGACTGGTGCGCAGTAACTTCTCCGGAGAGTCCGTCGCAGCATCGCTGGTGACGGAGAGGCCTCCATTTCTCCCTTGGACGGATTTCTTCCTCTAACAGGGGCAAAGTGAGCGAAGGTAATTCACGTTCTATATTACCTAGTCAGTGGCAGTGACTATTCACCACTGGTGACAGCACAGTGGGCAGCAGCAAGAAGGGAAAGGATTGTGCCTCGATCTGTTCCCCATTTTCAAAAGGAGAAAGACTGTTTTATTGCTTGGCAAGAAGATTAAACCCGAGTTGTGCCTATTCACTGTGTTGAACTTGGGTTACTAAGCAAAGGAGTCAGGGACGAAGGACTGGACTTGACTCTAGGACACCTACACAAAACCCAATCTTCTGGCCTTCACCTCTTAGCTACAGGAGGACATGGGCCATGGTGTGTATCATCTCTCTCTCCCAGGTACCCCTAGACAACAGCCATATAACCGATAAAGCAAGGGAGAGGGGTGAGGCCGCTACACGTGGGGGCATCGTATCCGGGATATGTGTATGGTGTCTGAATTTGAACTTTGCTGCCCAGAGGAGTTCCGAGTAGGTCGGCCATATTTGCAACGCGCCACGAGGCAACCCATAACTGCGTAGTTCGTGGGCGGGGCAAGGGAAAAGCCCGCGAACAAGTGCAGAAGGTGGGAGGAGTCTGGCCACGTGGACGTACGCACGTGGAGATTCCGGCGCAGGTGGGTCAGTGCGCAATGGAGCAGCAAAGAGAGAGGATGGCTTCAAGTGCTCCGTGGATTTCCGTTCCTTCCTTCGCGGATATGTCTTCTCTGGCTGCTCCGATTATGGATACGGGGATAAGACTAAGGCCCCAGGGGCGATTGGCTCTGTACACCTGCAGAGACATGGAGGCCCTCGGTGTGATCTGTCCCGGCTGTTCGGGACTGGTGGTCCAGCTGAAGCCGTTTGGGCGCTGTGAGGTCTGCAAAGAATTCCTCTTCGAGGTGGAACCATCCACAGAAAAGCCTTGGGCTTTCCACCTCAAATACCTCACAGGGACTGCCACTCCGGAGGGAGAGATCAATGCTGGTGCGTTCCCTGTGCGCATTGATCCGGGCGAAGTGACTGCCCAAACAGAGGTAAAAAGAGAAAAATTTGAGGATGCTGCCTCGGTCACCAGCAGCTCCCTGCTCCAGCCGCCGAAGAGGAAAGTCGGCCTAGTGATGGCCTCGTGTGGTCGTGGAAGAGCTCCGCCCCACTGCTTGCCTGGCCTGGATGGCTCCGGTAGGAAAAGTCCTGGACATTCCTGTTCTTCTAAAGGCCCAGGTGAGCCAGGGGTTGGGACTGTCTGTGTGGTAGAAAGTGGTGGTAGCCCACAGTCGGTAGAGGCCATCAAGGGGGATAGTTCCATGACTGGGAATTATCTGCCCGCTGAGTACTACGACACCTCTGACCTGGATTCATTGTCTGACAATGGCGATGATGGGGAGATAGACAAAATCTTCCAACAGAAGGGATGGGACAAGATGAAGCTACCCTTGTCCTGTGTTGCAAGGGACCTGCCCATGTCTACTGGAGATAGTACACCTCGGGTAGAGGCCTCGGCGCCAAGGGAAGAAGCTGGTCCTCTGTCTGAAGTTCCCCTTCTGGATTCAACATCCATTTCACCTGCTCCTGTTGCGGGAGTGCAACGTCAATCACTGCGGGCTCCTAGGCCCAGGTCTACCAAGGTGGTGAACGCACCTCGCCACCCAGAAGCGATTGTTCCACCTGGAGAAGGAGACCGAGCTACTATGCCACCTTTGTCAAGACTGCAGCGTCTCTTTGGCCAGAAGGTTGCTCAGGAGTATGGGTGGGAATACCCGTATCTGCCTCGGGAACTGCTCTATGAGGTGGAGGTTTTTCGGCAAAGATGGTATGATACCTTTGTGTGGGACAAACTGAAAGTACAGCAGGCACGGCGGTACCTTTCCTGTTCACCAACGGTCACCAAGAAGTTTCAGGACTGTAAAGCTAAGTGGATGCTGGGAAGACATATTCATGCGGACAAAGTGGTGATCTGCCGCAAGGAAGGAAAGAGTGTTGAGTACCATGCCTTTGATGATCGTCTGAAGCCTATATCATTGCCTCATCCAAGGTTTTACTTGTAAAAAAAAGAAGAAAAGATAGGAGGGACAAAGACTCCCGTGTGCTTTTCTTCTTTATTCATGGCTGAACTCTCCGGAGTGCCTTTGCCGGAACACAGGGACTGTGCCCTAGTTTTTTTTTTTGTATTTGGGCAGTTCTACTCGTTGGAGATATGGGAAAAGTTTTACAGTTATATTGTTTTAAGTTTTCCCTTTCCCATTCAGGTCTTGGCACAATTCGGGGCTAATTTGTGTAGTTGGTTTCTGGGCTGAACTTATGACACCACCCTTCGTGGGGTGTGAGTTTGTACCAGACACTGGGGACCAGTGTCAAATCACCAGGGGGAGAGTGTAGTGGGTATTTGAATTATGTGAGGACTCTGGTGGTGTGAGGTTCCTTGGGGCCTCTGGGTGGTGCTGTTGCCTGGGGCCGGAGGCGAACCGTGCCTTTTTGTCCTCCCCTGGAGCTGGTACAGCGGGGCGGGGAACCCGCTGTGGCGCGAAGGGAGAGGTCATAAAAGGGGTGGAGGCCCTGATTTTAGGGAGAGAGTTGGAGGACCTGGCCGCGCCCAGGCACCTTCAGCTTGGGTGCTGGCGTTCCTGTGTTCCGGGCCTAGGCGCCCTTGGCCTAGCCGGAGCGGAGATGGAGTCCATCTCAGGCACCTTTAGCCTGGGGTGAGGTACTATGGCGGATGCCTGGGGCTCAGTACCTTCGACTGAGTTCCGCGAGGGTGGAGGAATCTGAGGGGGCCCTAATGCCTTGGGTGCCCGTGTCTGAGTTCGTGAGGACTGGTGCGCAGTAACTTCTCCGGAGAGTCCGTCGCAGCATCGCTGGTGACGGAGAGGCCTCCATTTCTCCCTTGGACGGATTTCTTCCCCTGACAGGGGCAAAGTGAGCGAAGGTAATTCACGTTCTATATTACCTAGTCAGTGGCAGTGACTATCCACCACTGGTGACAGCACAGTGGGCAGCAGCAAGAAGGGAAAGGATTGTGCCTCGATCTGTTCCCCATTTTCAAAAGGAGAAAGATTGTTTTATTGCTTGGCAAGAAGAATAAAACTGAGTTAGACCTGTTCACTGTGTGGAACTTGGGTTACTAAGCAAAGGAGTCAGGGACGAAGGACTGGACTTGACTCTAGGACACCTACACAAAAGCCCAATCTTCTGGCCTTCACCTCTTAGCTACAGGAGGACATGGGCCGTGGTGTGTATCATCTCTCTCTCCCAGGTACCCCTAGACAACAGCCACATAACCAATAAAGCAAGGGAGAGGGGTGAGGCCGCTACACTTGCTTTGTGGATCACGGGTACTTTCTTCCTTCCAGAGGACAAACAGCTTCCACACTGGATATAGCCACCACCGGATAGGCCTCTCTCACTGGCCTAGCAGCCGGTGCAGTGCTCGGTCAAAAGTCTCCGCCACAGACTTGAAGAACACACGAAAGTCTCTGTCACAGACTTGAAGAATACACATAGTCTCAGTACCATAGGTGTGCGCAGCCTGTTGCATTAGGGTGTGCACCTGAAAGCTCAAAAACACAGTACCGATCTCTCACTGTGTTCATTCAGAAAGGGAAAGGGCTGGTAAATGACATTACCCCTTCCCCCACTCATCCTGAAATATCATCTATGTGTGCCCACTGCAGTAGCCAATGAGAGAGGAGGGAAACCAGCCATGCTGTGGGAGGGGACACCGGGCAGCTGGGGGGATCTGCACTGCAGGGAGTGATTAGGGTGTGCCTGGGCACACCTGGCACACCCTGTGCGCACGCCTATGCTCAGTACAGTCACACAGTACCGGTTTCTTTCTGCCAATCCGGCAACACTATGAAGTAGATATGTCGGGATGCGTCCTCCAATTGAGTCTCCAATTGCTCGGCTTCTCCCTGCAGGCAAGACAGCACAGGACCACCCCTGACTAGTAGGCCCCAGAACTCCTGGGCCTACTTCAAGTAACGAGGCCTCGGGCCAGCCGGCCCTGAGACAGGAAAACCGCTACAGCACACCTTAGGCCAGGAGGGCCATCAGGTCAGAGAGACCCGCCAGACAGTGTCTGTCCCTTAAGTACCCTCTCCCAGAATGCACAGCGGGGGGGGCCAATCCCACTGAGCTGCTTCTGGGCAAGAGGTACCCAATACATCCAGCCTGCTGCATTTCCAACCTTGACCTGTGGTGACAGTGACAGCGACACCCACAGTCAAGTGGAAAACGCGCAACACAACTGGACTGGAACAGAAACCAGTAATTTACCAAAATTATTCTGAGCTAAACTACAGCTCAGACAACTAAATTTACAACTAGCGCCTACCCAATAGGAGCAGGGCGCTACACTTGGAACAGACTTCTGGCAGAGGTAGTGAGTTCATCCACAATATACATACTTGAGATACACATGGGTCTATACTCAGAGGAGAAAGCCTACCTTGCAAGTGAGGTCAGACAAAAGAATGTACCTATTAGGTTTAAATGGTGGTCTCTGAAGGGCCAAGAGAACCAGATTCAATTCTTGCGGAGACATACTGTAGGTGTCACGTACCTTGTGGCAGAGCCTGACGTGTAGCGGGAGGCCTCTTGTACAGCCCCGGCTCAGGGACCACTGATGTTGCGACTAGGGTGACCACATTTCCAAACTACCATTCAGGGACACCCTCCCTTCCCAAAAATCAGCTTGTGCTTTAACGAATCACAACACAGTGATTGGACACAAGAGGCGGGATTTATGATTTCTCCAATCACAAGCAGGGGGCGGGGATTTGCTCCTCCGGGCATTCCCGGGCCAGGACAAGTACTGTCATTGAGTAAAGTGGTGATGTGGTGGCCTTTTTTGGGGTCATCAGATTGGCCCGGGGGCTGGCTGTGTCAGTTTCATTCCGGGACACTGTATTGTCCTGGAATGAAGTTGCCCGGGACAGACCTGCAAAATGCGGGACTGTCCCGGGCAATCCGGGACACGTGGTCACCCAAGTTGCGACACTGGCCATGAGAGCACGGCAAGGTACGAGTGCCGGTATGATCTTACAGAGTTGAGCTGGTTGGCAAGAGCAGCAGACACTGGCTGGGTAGGTGGCAGACGGCAGTTGCTTGGCAGACAGCAGCTGGTTGTTGACCAAATGTTGACTGGTTTCTGTTGAACCGGCCATTGCCTGCCGATATTGTGCACCAGGCTTACATGTAGAGTTTGGGGGGATATTGGTGGGGAGAGGGGTATTTAAATAATATGTGCACACCAGCAAGTGGCAGGAGATCCTTCACAAGTCACGGGAAGTCCTCTCTTAAGCCTCCTCTCAAGTGCCTCAGTTTTTTCTGATAGAATGTACGGGGCTTTAGACCGTTACATTTGAAAGATTTCCCCTCTATTTCTGTTATGGTGACAACCCCGAAATTTTGATTTTTTTTTTCCCTTGACGACAAAGGGTGACAAGGACAAGGGCCCAAGGTGTGCAGTTGGATGTAGACAATAATATCTGCCCTAAATGTTGCCTATATTCAAGCATACCCATCTTGACCAATCTGGGGGGGGGGGGGGTAGGTATGGAATGTCGTTGGATGGTGAATGTGCAAAACAAGCCTGGGGGGAAAAAAAGTTGAAATGTGTCTCTTCTCTCCCTCCCCCCTTCCAGGCCCTGAAGGGAGAGGGAGAGTTCAGACATTGCTGTGCTGCAGAGGATTTATGGAAACGCAGAGCTGATTGAAGATGTCGCAATACTATGAACAAAGCTCCCGGAATTCAGCAGGAAACAGATGTTCCCTTCTGGGTGTTCACATGAAGATTCTATGGTAATTGTAGAGTTCATGGTCTATGCTGGATGGTAGTGGAATGCAGCTCCTTAGTTGTCTCGACTAATAATATTATCCTGACTTTGGGGGTTATTTACGAAAGGCAGATCCACTTCGCACTACAAGTGCAAACTACAAGTGCAAAGTGCACTTGAAATTGCACTGAAAGTGCAGTTGCTGTAGATCTGAGGGGGACATGTAAGGAAAATAAAAAACAGAATTTTAGCTTGCACGTGATTGGATGATAAAATCAGCAGAGCTTCCCCTCATTTCAGATCTACCCTTCAGATTTACAGCGACTGCACTTCGAACTTTCAGTGCAATTTCAAGTGGTTTTGCCTCTCGTAAATAACCCCCCATGTCTTCCTAGGGCAGGAGAGCTGAGAAGGTTCACTTGTGGATCTCTTCCTTAGTCACTCGTCGTTTCTACAAAGTGGGAACTGGTGGATCAAGACTGAAGCAATGCTTGGATCCTCAATCATTCCAGCATCCTGGTGAAATTTCCCATAGGGGGAGACCCCGCAACACAAAAACCCCTCTGGGGCAGTGTTGCCAACCTACCAGATTGAAATTTACTGGCACGACACCCAAAATTTACTGGCACAACTACATTTTTACTGCTTTAGCGCACCAACCCCAGACTTTACCTGCTTTTCTTCTGCTTGGCTCCTCCGCAGGAAAGAGGCACCCCGCACCACAAGCCTGTACCCTCCTGGATGGGGAGGTTGAGCGGTGTTAGTTTCTCGGGCCTGCCTGCAGCCAGTGTTTAAAAACCTCCAGCACTGACCTTGTCTCCACGGTAGTCAGAAACAAGCCTTTAGTTCTCCCCAGTAAGCAACTGTCCACACCAACTGAAAGGTCCAACACTTGTTTATTCTTTTAGCACAATAAACAGTCTCTTTGAGAGCAGACAGGTTGGGACAAGACACGGGTCAGATAAGGTGGGAGGAGGTCCAGGCACAAACTTGAATTTGGGTTTCTCCTGTTCTGATTATCACGAACAGGCTTGGCGCACGGTCTCTGCCACAGACCATGAGGTTGGTCACTGCCACTGACCGGGTGGAAAAGATGAAAGCCACTGCCACTGACCTTGGGTGCGTAGTGTCACTGCCACTGTGACATACAGAACCCGCACTTCCTTCCGTTAGTAACTTGGCCCATTTTTAGGACAAGAACATGCCTCCGAGAGTTACCAGAGGCCCCATCTGTCACCACGACTCTGCGCTGGGTCTTCAGAAAGGGTCACCTCTCTGGCCTCCTCATCCTGAATATGGGTCCCCTCGCAAGGCAAATCCCTGGGAGCCTCGGTTCCTGGCGGATCCCAGCCGAAGGCTGCTGGGCTCTGGGCCTTTCTCCAAAGTACCTCACCCCAGACTGAAGGTGTCTGGGATGGAACAGCAGCTCCGTCTCTGGGCCTAGGGCACCCGGAGGCGACACACACGCACCCAGGCCTAAGGTGCCTGAGCGCGGAACCTACCCCTCTGGAAGATGGCCGCCCCCTTTTATATCCTCTCCCGACAGGCACAGCAGGTTCCCCGCCCCGCCGTACTGCTGTCCTTGTCCTTTCGGCAGATAAGCACTTTGTCCGCATAAATGGGCCGACCCAATATCCAAGCAGCTTTGCAATTTTTAAACCGCAGAGTAGCGGCGGGCGAACACGAAAAGTACCTTCTGGCCTGAGGTACCTTAATGTGTGTCCACACAAACTCCGAGTACCACCGATCTCTACAGGCCTCAACCTCGAGCAGGTTCCCCGCCCCGCCGTACTGCTGCCAAGAGGGGACAAAAAAAGGCACAACATTGTACTGCGGTTCAACCCGGGCCTATGGCAACAGCGCCACCTATAGGCCCCAGGGAACTACACACCAGTACCATCTCTCAGGGATAGAAATGGTCCATGAAACCTGACAATTAGTGCCTCTGAGCCTAGTTACCACTCAGATGCTTCCCTTAAATGTGACCACCCGCTACACTGGCATTTTACAAAATTACAGTTTTAAGTGCAAATTTTAGTATTTAGGCTACAAAAAAGTACAGTATCCAAATAGCACTGCGATTTTAAGGTAGATATTAAAGGTAAAAAAACATATTTCTGTTATTTTCAATATAAAAATAGTCCATCGGTTTTTGTTCACCATCTGCCCCCTCACCTCCTGCCACCACCATCACCTCCTGCCACCACCAGCTCCTTCTGTCACCACCAGCTCCTTCTGTCACCACCAGCTCCTCCTGCCACCACTAGCTCCTTCTGCCACCACCATCTCCTCTTGCCACCGTCACCTTCTGCTGCCACCATCAGCTCCTTCTGCCACCACCAGCTCCTCCTGTGACCACTAGCTCCCACGACCATCTCCTGCAACCACCAGCTCCTCCTTCCACCATCACCTCCTGCCACCACCAGCTCCCACCATCATCTCCTGCCACCACTAGCTCCTTCTGCTACCACCAGCTCCTTCCTCCACCACCAGCTCCCCCTGCCACCACCAGCTCCTCCTGCCTCACCACCAGCTCCTCCTGCGGCCACCACCAGCTCCTGCCGCCACCATCAGCTCCTGCCACCATCACCAGCTCCTTCTGCCACCACCAGCTCCTCCTGCCACCATTAGCTCCTTCTTCCATCATTAGCTCCTTCTGCCCCCACCAGCTCCTTCTGCCATCACCAGCTCCTCCTGCCACCACTAGCTCCCACCACCATCTCCTGCCACCTCCTGCCACCACCAGCTCCTCCTTCAACCATCACCTCCTGCCACCACTATCACCTCCTGCCACCCCCAGCTCCTTCTGCCACCACCAGCTCCTCCTACCACCACCAGCTCCTTCTGCCACCACCAGCTCCTCCTGCCACCATCACCTCCTGCCGCCACCACCAGCTCCTTCTGCCCCCACCAGCTCCTCCTGTCACCACCAGCTCCTCCTGCCATCATCACCTTCTTCTGCCACCACCTGCTCCTCCTGCCCCCACCTGCTCCTAGTGTCACCACCAGCTCCTTCTGCCACCATCACCAGCTCCTGCCATCACCAGCTCCTTCTGCCACCTTTACCAGCTCCTGCCACCATCACCTCCTGCCACCAGTCTGCAACTTGCAGCCCCAACTACTAGTCTGCTGACTGACTCACCAAATCCAATTTAAGAGACACACACTGGGCACGGCGACGGCGGGCAGCAGCAGCCAGCAGGCTCCACAGTCCACACACTCATCTGGGCAGGCAGTTGATTCGTAGCTCCGGTGGGGGGTATGTGTGCTGCTGTCACTGCTGTGGTCCGTACTCTGAGTCCCGTCACTCAGGCTCCCGAGTCCCGCCACTCAGCTCTCTTAGTCTCGGGCAGACGGGCACGTCTGCCCGCTCTGTCCGTTTTCAGACTGGCGGCGGTGTTGGCGCGAAAATGCGCTGAGATCATTGGCTGCGGAGCGGCAGGTGGGCTGTGCAGAGGCTGTGCAGGAGTCAGACTCGGTGGCTCAGATTCGGATCTTCTCTGCGATTTCCGGAATTGCGCATGCGCAGTTCAGACTCAATGCGATTTTTACTGGCACATTTCCATTACTACGGACTTTTACGAACAGGGAAAAAGTGTCTTTTATTTACGTACTGTCCGTAATTCTATGTACGGTTGGCAACACTGCTCTGGGGAGATGTCAAGGGGAGAAACCCCTCAGTACAAGACCCCTCTAGAAAGACACCCAAGTTAGAGACCCCTGGTTGAAAAAAAAATACCTGAGTTATGGCTTATAGCTTAATCCATACCCTGGAAAACCACTTGCAAGATGCAACATATATATGTTGATGACTATATACAGGTGATACTCGAAAAATTTGAATATCGTGCAAAAGTTAATTTATTTCACTAATGCAACTTAAAAGGTGAAACTAATATATGCGATAGACTCATTACATGCAAAGCAAGATAGTTCAAGCCATGATTTGTCATAATTTTGATGATTATGGCTTACAGCTCATGAAAACCCCAAATCCACAATCTTAGAAAATTTGAATATTGTGAAAAGGTGCAATATTCTAGGCTCAAAGTGTCCCACTCTAATCAGCTAATTCATCCATAACACCTGCAAAGGGTTCCTGAGCCTTTAAATGGTCTCCCAGTCTGGTCCAGTAGGAATCACAATCATGGGAAAGACTGCTGACCTGACAGTTGTGCAGAAAACAATCATTGACACCCTCCAAAAGGAGGGAAAGCCTCAAAAGGGAATTGCAAAAGAAGTTGGATGTTCCCAAAGTGCTGTATCAAAGCCCATTAATAGAAAGTTATGTGGAAGGGAAAAGTGTGGAAGAAAAAGGTGCACAAGCAGCAGGGATGAGCGCAGCCTGGAGAGGATTGTCAAGAAAAGGCCATTCAAATGTGTTGGGGACTTTCACAAGGAGTGGACTGAGGCTGGAGTCAGTGCATCAAGAGCCACCAAACACAGACGGATCCTGGACATGGGCTTCAAATGTCGTATTCCTCTTGTCAAGCCTCCTGAACAACAAACAAGGTCAGAAGCGTCTTACCTGGGCTAAAGAAAAACACACCTGGTCTGGTGCTAAGTGGTCCAAAGTCCTCTTTATTGATGAGAGCAAATTTTGCATCACATTTGGAAAGCAAGGAGCCGGAGTATGGCAGAAGAATGGAGAGGGTCACACTGAAAGATGCTTGAAGTCCATTGCGAAGTTTCCACAGTCTGTGATGATTTGGGGAGCCGTGTCATCTGCTGGTGTTGGTCCACTGTGCTTCATTAAGTCCGGGGTCACCGCAGCCGTCTACCAGGAGATTTTGGAGCACTTCATGCTTCCTTCCGCAGACAAGCTCTATGGGGATGTTGATTTCATTTTCCAGCAGGACTTGGCACCTCCCCCACACTGCCAAAAGCACTAAAACCTGGTTCAATGACCGTGGGGTTACTGTGCTTGATTGGCCAGCAAACTTGCCTGACCTGAATAGAGAATCTATGATAGAGAATCAATGGGGCGTTGCCAAGAGAAAGATGAGAGACATGAGACCCAACAATGCAGAAGAGATGAAGGCCGCTATTGAAGCAGCCTGGTCTTCCATAAGACCTCAGCAGTGCCTCCATAACACCTCAGCAGTGCCGCCGGCTGATCTCCTCCATGCCACGCCGCATTGAGGGGCCCAAACCAAGTACTGAGTACATATGCATGCTTCTACTTTTCAGAGGTCCGATATTCTTCTATGTGCAATCCTTGTTTTATTGATTGCATGTAATATTCTCATTTTCTGAGATTGTGGATTTGGGGTTTTCATGAGCTGGAAGCCATAATCATCACAATTATGACAAATCACGGCTTGAACTATCTTGCTTTGCATGTAATGAGTCTCTCTCATATATTAGTTTCACCTTTTAAGTTGCATTAGTGAAAATAATGAACTTTTGCACGATATTCTAATTTTTCAAGTATAACCTGTGTGTATATATATATATACATATATACACTGTAATTGAGAGTAACTTGGTTTGAGAGTGTTTTGCAAGACAAGCAACATTTTTAAATAAATTTTGACTTGATATGCAAGCGATGTCTTGATATAAGAGTAGTGTCATGAGTATAAAAGAGAAGAGAGGCGCCTCTAAGTGTAGCAATATGGTTACATTTAATGAAGGTACAGTATTTAGCAACATATTGCTACACTTAGAGGCGCCTCTCTTCTCTTTTATACTCTGTAGCTCCTGCTGGGTTTTGCTTCTAATCCCCTTGTGGATGGACATTTTATGGTTACACAACCTGGTCACATTGCTATAATCTTTTTATATGGACTATAGACTGAAGAACCTATGAATAAATGGTTGCGGAACGAATCATCTGAGTTTCCATCATTTCTTATGGGGAAATTCGCTTTGATATACAAGTGCTTTGGATTACAAGCATGTTTCTGGAACAAATTATGCTCGCAATCCAAGGTTTTACTGTATATGTATATATATATGTAGTCATCAAGTGGCTAGGAACTCCCACTCCTCCAGACTGACACCCACCCATCAAAGATATTTTTTATTTACATAACTTCTCCCAAGATCCCACCCACTGCTTGCATCAGGACTGAGGACTCTCAGGGGAGTGTTTTTTTTTTCAAGATAAAAAAAGGGGGACTTTGTTTACGTCTTTGAGAAAACCACTCTTACACAACAATATATAAAACCAAATGTTATTGTGTCCAAATAAAAACATGCCATAAACCACTTCCATACCGGGCCAATTCCAACACTTCTCTCCTACATGTAAAAATCATAATTTTTTTTTGCTAGAAACTTACTCAGAACCCCCAAACATTATATATGTTTTTTTTAGCAGACACTCTAAGGAATAAAATGGCAGTCGTTGCAACTTTTTATGTCACACGGTATTTGTGGAACAATTTTTCAAACGTGTTTAAAAAAAAAAAAAAAAAACTGTTTCATGAATTAAAAAAATAACAAAAAAGTAAAGTTAGCCCAATTGTATTGTATAATGTGAAAGATGATGTTACAGCGAGTAAATAGATACCCAAAATGTCACGCTTTAAAATTGCGCACACTTGTGGAATGGCGCCAAACTTTGGTACATAAAAATCTCCATAGGCGACGTTTAATCTTTTTTTGACAGGTTACCAGTTTAGAGTTACAGAGGAGGTCTAGAGCTAGAATTGTTGCACGCGCTCCAACGCACGCGGCGATACCTCACATGTGTGGTTTGAACACCGTTTACATATGCGGGCGTGACTTACGTGTGTGTTTGCTTCTGTGCGCGAGCACACGGGGTCGGGGGCGCTTAAATTTTTTTTTTATTATTGTTTATTTTACTTAAATGTGTTTTATTTTTACACTTTCTCTTGAAATTATTATTTTTTGATCACTTTTTGTCCTATTAGAAGGAATGTAAACATCCCTTGTAATAGGAATGGTGCGTGACAGGTCCTCTTTATGGAGAGATGTGGGGTCTATAAGACCTCCCCCTCCCCCCACATCTCTCCTCTAGGCAGGAAAGGCTGAGATTAAAAAAAAATGAGCTATCTCTTTCTTTCCAGCCAAGAGCACAGCTTTGTTTTCTTCCGCCGGCCGGGCGTGACGTCATAACGTCGCGCCTGGGCCTCTGACGGTCATAGAGATGACTGGGGACCATCTGGTCACCGGAAATCTCTATGATCATCGTACAGCAATGGCGGATTCTCTCTCCGGGTCGGCGATCGCACGGATGAGCCCGGAGAAGCAATGGAGGGCGGCGGGGGGGGGGGGGTAATGTCCCCTCCCATTTCCTGTAAGAATGTTCAAGAGGCTGCACTGCAGAGAATCGCCGGCTCTAAAAGATGATATCTGAATGATGCCTGTAGCCGCACCCGCACCCATCATTCAGATATCCCCACTGAAAGTCAAAGATGTCATATGACGTCCTTGGGCTGGAAGTGGTTAAAATGCTTTCTATCAGTGTTTGAAAAAAAAAAACCTTCAAAGGTTACAGAGCCTGCTGGTTGTAGACCTGTAATGCAATTGCTGGTCAGTCTACGCGTTTCAGGGGAATCACCTGCTTCACCAGGATTGTTCCCATTGGAGACATTGGAGATAGCCAGGTTATGCGATTGTTTGATTTGTATACAGTAATACCTTGGATTGCGAGTAACGCGGTTTACGAGCGTTTCGCAATACAAGCTATTCATTTTATTTTAATCCTGACTCGGTTTGCGAGTGTTGTCTCGGAAGACGAGCAGGATTCAAGCATCTGGGGTGTGCAGTGCCGTATTTGGCCAGAGGTGCGGGGGCTCCGGTGACACTCGGAGCCGCTCGGAGACACTCAGAAACACTCCGTTCCTGAGTGTCTCCAAGCCTCTCCGAGTGCATCCGAGCGGTCTCCGAGTGTTTCCGAGTGTCTCCAGCGCCCCCCCCCACCTCTGGCCAAATGCGGTGCTGCATACAATAGCAGTCACTGTGGAACGAATTATCTGAGCTTCCATTGACTCCTATGGGGAAACTCGCTTTGATATACAAGTGCTTTGGATTACAAGCATTCTTCTGGAACGAATTATGCTCGTAATCCAAGGTACCACTGTATTTGATAACTTCATATTGATATTTTTCTTTGTCCTAGCCTGATCTATGTAAACACAATGGAGTGGATATACTAAAACTGGAGAGTGCAAAATCTGGGGCAGCTCTGCCTAGAAAAGCCAATCACCTTCCAGGTTTTATTGTCAAAGCTTCATTGAACAAGCTGAAGTTAGAAGCTGATTGGCTGCCATGCGCAGCTTCACCAGATTTTGCACCCTCCAGGTTTGGTAAATCAACCCCAAAATTTCATGTAATACATACGATCCTGATGAAGCAGGGGATTCCACGAAACATGCAGCCTGAGCAAAAATTGAATTACAAGTCTACAACTTGACAGACTCTGTAACCTTTGGAGGTTTTTTTCCCCCATACATTTCTAGAAAGTATTTTAATAGCATGTTTTTATTAGTGGCACAATAAAATTTGGTTTTATATATTGTTGTGTAAGAGTGGTTCTCAAAGGCGTACACAAAGTCCCCCTTTTTTTCCCCGAAAAATGTCTCTATATATGTTCAGGATGATGGTGATGGGAACCTTATAGAATAATAATGTATGGCATTCCACCCCAAATCTATATGTCACCAAAAACCTCGGTATGCTTCATAAACGTTCAATAAACTTGAAATGTGAAAAATTGGATTGGAGGCGTGTCAAGGTGTTGTCGGCCATATTTTAAGTGGCATTGGCGAGGTAAAGGCTTCTTTCTGGCAACTCCACCATGCAGCTCATTTTTGTTCAGGTATTGACGTATTGTGCTCCGTAGGCTAGGTTCACACTGCACTGCTGCGAATTCAAAATCGTGCGATTTTACCGTGATTTCGCGGCCTCGAATTTGCCGCAATTTTGCCGCGATTCGCGGCCGCGATTTCAGGGATTGCCAGTCTATAGAGCTGAATTTGCATCGCACACGGATAAAACTCGCACAGGACCCTTTTTTCCCGCAGCTTATATTCGCAGCGCATTGATGTGAACGGCACTAATGTTAAACTATGTAATTTAAATGACTTGCGAATTTGAGAAATCGCAACGGCTCAAATTCGCAATAGAATTCGCAGCAGTGTGAACCTAGCCTTAAAAACAACCACGCCGTCCTTTTCCAGAGCAGCCTGTATTTCTCCTGAGGTTACCTGTTGGGGCTTTTCTTTGTATCTCGAAAAAATTCTTCTGGCAGGTGTGGCTGAAATCTTTCTTGGTCTACCTTGGCTTGGTATCAAGAGATCCCTGACTTTTCCACTTTTTAACCACATATCGACCGCCCACTGTGTATAGACGTCGGCACTTTAAAGATGGATATCTCGGTAACGGCAGCAGCTGCTGCCACAACCGAGGCATCCATCTTTTCAGTGAGCGGTCCGGTTAACGATAATGGTGGTCTCTGCGTCGGATTTTCCGCAAGATCACTGTTATCGGTGGCGGAAGAGGGCCCCCCCCCATCCCACAGCTCTCCCGCGCCCTCCGCCGCTTACCGGAGCCGTCGGTAGCGGCAGAGGCGATCAGGTCCTCTCTCGTGCTGGGTATGTATACAAGTGAAGGGAAGATGGCCCCCACCCGTCTCCATATCACTGCAGGGTGAAAGCGACGTCAAAACGCTACTTCCGCCCATACCTCTTAAAGGGTAAATTTTTTGGGTAATTTTAGTGTAAATATGAGATGTGACGTCTTTTTGACCCCCCAGATCTCATATTTAGGGCTCTTTAACACGGAGAGTCCGTTCAGGTCCGCCTGTCAGTTTTTTAGGCGGACCTGAACAGATGCTCCATGTACCCCTATGGAGCCATGGATGTCAGGGGTGACATGTCCGCTGACATCCGACCCGCTCCGATCCGCAAAAGTGTGACGGAGGAAAACCCTATTTTTCCTTCCGTCTGCGGATCTGATGACAACGGACTCTACGGTCCGTCGTCATCCGATCCCCCCATAGGGGAGAGCGGCGCTCTGACAGGGCGGTCCCTGCACAGTGTGCGGCGACCGCCCAGTCATCCGCCGGCTCAGCGGGGATCAACGGAGCGATCCCCGCTGAGCTTCACGGGGCGGATCTTCACGGATCCGTCCCGTGTGAAAGAGCGCTTAAGAGGACCTGTTATGCTTTTTTCTATTACAAGGGATGTTTACATTCCTTGTAATAGGAATAAAAGTGACCAAATTTTTTATTTTTTTTAAAAAACTGTGTAAAACTAAATACAATCAAGTAAAATAAATAAGACAATTTTTTTTTTTTTAAAGCGCCCCGTCCCAACAAGCTCACACGCAGAAGCGAACGCATACGTGAGCAGCACCCGCATATGAAAACGGTGTTCAAACCACACATGTGAGGTATCGGCGCAATTGTCAGAGCGAGAGCAATAAATCTAGCCCTGGATCTCCTCTGTAACACAAAACATGCAACCTGTAGAATTTTTTAAACGTCGCCTATAGAGATTTTTAAGGGTAAAAGTTTGACGCCATTCCACGAGCGGGCGCAATTTTGAAGCGTGACATGTTGGGTATCAATTTACTCGGCGTAACATTATCTTTCACAATATAAAAAAAAATTGGGATAACTTTACTGTTGTCTTATTTTTTCATTCAAAAAAGTATTTTTTTTCCAAAAAAAGTGCGCTTGTAAGACCGCTGGGCAAATACGGTGTGACAAAAAGTATTGCAACGACCACCATTTTAAACAATATATAATGTTTGTAGGTTCTAAGTAATTTTCTAGCAAAAAAAAAATGTTTTTAATTTGAAAAACACCAAATCTCAGAAAGAGGCTAGGTCCTTAAGTGGTTAAAAAGTCCTATTACCTTGTTATGCAGGTCTTTTGACAGTTCTTTTCTGCTCCCCGTGACTCAGTATCTAGCCTGCCCAGTGCATCCATGTGAGAGCTAACAAATTTTAATGTAAAAAAGCCACAGATGTGGGAAATTAGTCTTTAATAGGAATGAGCTTGGTGTTCGAGTCGAACATACGTTCGACTCGAACATCGGCTGTTCGATCGTTCGACGAAGATCGAACGATTTGGGCCGTTCGCGCCAAATTCGAGTGACGCGAACGGCCCACAATGCACTACGCCATCGCAGTGTCATCCAGGCGCTGTGATTGGCCAAGCATGTACTGTGACCCCGCATGCTTGGCCAATCACAGCGCCGGCAGCGAGGAGAGCGATGATTGGCCACAGGCAGGATGCCTGTGGCCAATTATTGCTGAGGGTGTTTAGTACACGCCCCACACTATAAAAGGCCGCCAGCACGGCGGCCTAGTGTAGTGTGTTCCGGAGCAGGGAAAGACAAGCATAGGCAGGGACAGTGACATTTATTTTTTCTTGCTTAACCTGGATTCCTTTAGTTTAGGGAAAGAGAAGGATAGGTAGGGAGAGTGTCAGTGTGTTTTACTGTGCGAATCCTTGTTTCTAGGGACAGGGAAGGAAAGTGAGTGAATTCTCCTTGTGCTATAGTGTGCTTTAAAAAAACATTTTTTCTAGGGACAGAAAACTATAGGTAGGAAGAGTGTCAGTTTCTTTCACTGTGATAATCCTTGTTTCTAGGGACAGGGAAGGACAGTGAGGGAAATTCTCCTTGTGCTATAGTGTGCTAAAGCATTCCTCATCAACCATCTTTGAAATCCTTGTTTTTTGGACAGTCAGGGAAATTGTCGTTGTGCTATTCTGTGCAAAAGCAATCATCCTCAACCATATTTAGAAATCCTTAAGTAAAGGGACAGAGAAGGACACCTGAAGGTAGCCCTTATTGCTTTTTTCCCATCTCCCTGCAGGCCATCTATTAGAATGTCTGGAAGGCAAACAAGGAGAGGCAGACAGTCAGGAGGCAATAAAAGAGGGCAAGCAGGCTCTGTGTCTGGGGGCAACAGTGCTGGTCGTGGACGCGGTGCATTGTCATCAGCACATGGCCATGGGACACGCTTGTCCTTCTTTTCGGCAGCTGGACATGTTGAGCCACATCATGCCGAAGACTTGGTAGAGTGGATGACCAAGCCCTCCTCCTCCTCCTCATCCTCTCTCACCCAGGCTCAGGGTACTGGCAAAGCAGCTGCCAAAGCGTCCTCTTCCCTGGTATCAATGTCAGACTCATCATCAGTCACTCCTTCCCTAGACCCGCCATGTCCTCCTCCTGAGGAGTCCCCCGAACTGTTTGAGCACAGTGTTGGGTACATGCTCCAGGAGGATGCCCAGCGTTTCGAAGGGTCTGACGATGAAACCCAGCTACAGGAAGGCAGTAGCGTGAGAGCAGACAGAGGGGATGCTCAAGAAGGACACCAATCTGGCAGTCATGTTCCAGCAGCTGCAGCATACTGCCAGATTGACTCCAGTGATGAGGAGGGAGGGGATGATGAGGTCACTGACTCCACGTGGGTGCCTAATAGGAGAGAGGAGGAGGAGGAGGATGAGGAGGAGGCACATCTCCAATGAGGCAGGATGCCCTTTGGTGGCCAGCGTAAGGGCAGTACACCGACGGAATCACACCGCAGAGCTCCGCCTGTGCAGGGCGCTGCCTCTGCCCGTCATTCAAAAAGTTCTTTGGTGTGGGCCTTTTTTGAGGCTAGTGCATCAGATCGCACAGCTGCTGTTTGCAACATATGTCTCAAGCGTATATCGCGTGGCCAAAACATCAGCCGCTTGGGCACCACATGCCTGACCAGACATATGTTGACCTGCCATGCAGCTCGTTGGCAAGCCTACCTCAAAGACCCACACCAAAGAACAAAGCGGACCTCTCCTTGCACCGCATCAGCTGGGATCTCCAACCCCACTATAACTTCAGTCCTCTCTGAAACATGCACTGAGAGGAATGAAGGTGTAGAATTAGGTGTGTCACAGCCAAGTACTTGCGGCCACTCTGCTAGCAGTACACCGACGTCCGATTCTAGCAGGCAAATTTCCCTGCCCCAGCTGCTGGACCGTCAAAAGAAGTTCACTCCCAGCCATCCACATGCCCAGCGGTTGAACGCTAGCTTGGCTAAATTGCTAGCGCTTCAACTGCTGCCTTTTCAGTTGGTAGACTCGGCCCCCTTCCGTGAGTTTGTGCAATGTGCGGTTCCTCAGTGGCAGGTTCCCAAACGCCACTTTTTCTCACGGAAGGCTATTCCGGCTCTCTACCGGCATGTGGAAGGCAATGTCTTGGCCTCGCTGGACAGGGCGGTCAGCGGTAAGGTGCATATTACCGCTGACTCATGGTCCAGCAGGCATGGACAGGGACGTTACCTTTCTTTCACGGCCCATTGGGTCACTCTTTTGGCAGCTGGGAAGGATGCAGGACAAGGTGCAGTAGTGTTGGAGGTTGTTCCACCGCCACGCCTCCAAAATGCTACTACTGGTTGTGACACACCTCTCTCCTCCACCCCCTCCTCTTCTTCTTCCTCCATGGCCTCTTCCTGTGGTTTGTCCTCTGAACCAGCGGTGCTCCGTAGCCGTTCAAGGGGCTAAGCAAGTACGCAGGCAAAAAGATGCCATGCCGTGCTTGCGCTGGTGTGTTTGGGGGACAGAAGCCACACTGGGGCAGAGGTCCTGTCTGCTCTGCAGGGCCAGGCCGAGAGGTGGTTGACGCCACGCCAGCTTAAGCCAGGAATGGTGGTTTGCGACAATGGCACCAACCTCCTCTCCGCCCTCCGACAGGGACAACTGACCCATGTGCCCTGTGTGGCTCACGTCCTTAACCTGGTGGTGCAGCGGTTCTTGGGCAGGTACCCGGGCTTACAGGATGTCCTGAGGCAGGCCAGGAAAGTCTGTGTGCATTTCCGCAGATCTTATAATGCCAGTGCTCGCCTGGCTGAGCTGCAAAAGGAGTTGAACCTGCCCAAGAACCGCCTTATATGTGACATGCCCACCAGGTGGAACTCAACGTTGGCCATGCTGCAGCGGCTGCACACGCAGCAGAGGGCCATCAATGAGTACCTGTGCGACTACGGCACCAGGACAGGGTCAGGGGAGCTTGGTTTTTTTTCTCCACGCCAGTGGGGCATGATCAGGGATGCATGCACTGTCCTGGCACCATTTGAGGAGGCCACGAGGATGGTGAGCATTGACAGTGCATGCATCAGTGACACTGTACCTCTTGTCCACCTGTTGGAGCACACGCTGCGTGGAATAATGGACAGGGCACTTGAGGCAGAACAGAGGCAGGAAGAGGAGGACTTCCTTGCCTCTCAAGGCCCCCTTTACCCAGACAGTGTTCCTTCTGTCCCACCCATCGCACAGGAAGAGGAGGAGGAGGAGGAGGATTGTGTCAGCATGGAGGTGGAGGCTGGCACTCAGCATCATCAGCAGCAGTCTTTTAGGGATGATTTACAGTCCCAAGAAACCAGTGGACTTGTACGTGGCTGGGAGGAGGTGGCTGCGGATCATGTCGTCCTTAGTGACCCAGAGGACTCCGGAGCGAATGCCTCAGCAAACCTACGCTGCATGGCCTCCCTGATCCTGCAAAGTCTGCGGAAGGATCCTCGTATTCTTCGGATCAAGGAGAGGGACCATTACTGGCTGGCCACTCTCCTTGATCCACGGTACAAGGGTAAGGTTGCGGACCTTATGTTACCGTCGCAGAGGGAGCAGAGGATGAGACAACTCCGGGAGGCCTTGCAGAAAGGTCTGTGCAACGCGTTCCCAGAGACTGGGAGGTTACAAACTCCTGGTCCTGGACAACGAGTTGCTGAGGCTTCGGCCAGTCAAAGAAGGAGCGGTGGGGAAGGTGGCCGTCTGACCGATGCGTTCAGACAATTCTTTAGTCTGCAGCCCCAAAGTATGATTGGTTCCAGCAACCATCGCCAGCGTCTGATATACATGGTGCAGGAATATCTAGGGGCAAGGTCAGACTTGGACACCTTCCCCACCGAAAATCCTCTGGCTTACTGGGTCTTGAGGATGGATCACTGGGCAGAGCTTGCACAGTATGCAATTGAGCTACTGGCCTGTCCTGCATCCAGCGTTCTTTCGGAACGCACATTCAGTGCTGCTGGAGGATTTGTCACGGATCACAGGGTGCGCCTGTCCACCGACTCGGTTGATCGACTGACTTTCATCAAGATGAACCAGTCTTGGATCACCACCAGCTACCACACACCTGATGCTGATATAACAGACTAATTGATTTTAACATGTCACATCCCTTCAAGACTGATGCTGATGCTGAGTGCCTGTGCTGTTATGTTGACTGGCTATCCTCCTCCTCCGAGTCCTCAATGATACGATTGATGATGATAGCTTGGAAGATCATTTTTGTTTATGGGTGCTGCCACCAGTGGCTAAGGCCCAATTTTTCAGCCCCTGTTTTACAGGGGCGTGTAATTACAATTTTTTTAGCAATAATTTGCCATAGGGCTCATTGCTGTGCTCCAAGTACAGTATCTGTGAGGGGTTGGAGTGTTGTGGCACCAGTGCCTAAGGCCCAATTTTTCAGCCCCTGTTTAACAGGGGCGTGTCATTACAATTTTTGAAGCAATACTTTGCAACAGGGCTCATTGCTGTGCTCCAAGTACAGTATCTGTGAGGGGTTGTAGTGTTGTGCCACCAGTGCCTAAGGCCCAATTTTTCAGCCCCTGTTCAACAGGGGCATGTAATTACAATTCTTGATCTAATAATTCACAGCAGGGCCCATTCCTGCACCCACCAAGAGTAACTCTGAGGGCTTACAGTGTTCTGGCAACACCACCACCACCACCACCACGAAAGGCCCAATTTTTCAGCCCCTGTTCAAAAGGGGCATGTAATTACAATTCTTGATCTAATAATTCACAGCAGGGCCCATTGCTGCACCCACCAAGAGTAACTGTCAGGGCTTACAGTGTTGTGGCACCAGCACCACCATCAAAGGCCCATTTTTTACTACCACTGTTCAACATTTATATGTAATTAGAATTCCTGATATAATAGTTGACAGCAGGGCATTCCAGCACCAACCAAGAGTAACTGTGAGTGCTTACAGTGTTGTGCCAACACCAACAACTAAGGGGCCTATTTCTGCAGAGTATATACGGCAGGTCCCTACTTTCAAACATCCAACTTACAAACGACTCCTACTTGCAAACGCAAGAAGACAACAGGAAGTGAGAGGAAATCTACCCCTAGGAAGGAAAATTCTCTCCTGTAAGAATAAATATGGGAGAAAGGTGTCTCCTCTGTACTGATGCTTTATCAGCAATCCTT